>CM050414.1:19547778-20142778 GCA_027564155.1 Gymnocypris eckloni scoliostomus
GATGCCTTGATGCACCTTTGAATAAATTTTTCCTTTACAGGATATCCTCTTTAGCAAGTCCACAATTTTTAGACCAGATGCCTTATCGCTGGTTCAGGAACTCCCACTCCTCATGAACTCCCCTTAACTTATTAACTTATCTCATCTCTTAAAAGTAGGCATTTTTGTGTTAGTAATGAAGTCACATCGTGTTTGTCTATAATTGTGGCTTTAGGTGGAAATCATGACATGTTTGGTAATCAGCACAGAAATATATCTATTTTCAAAGGCTTCACAAACGTATTCTTGCCACTGTTTCTCAAATGCATTCATAATGATTTTATAATATTGATTGGCCTCAATAATGAATTGTTTCTGGACTTAATTTCATTAGAAGGTGCCAAGAAGCCCATGGATAGCAGGAGAAGCCATACCTCCATTTTATTCATCCTAATCCCAACTCTCCCAGCACGATGCTACTTTTTTGTAAATCTGAATGCATACTCTGAAACACCTTAAAACCAGATATTTTCAGAAAGGAGAAAACGGCAAAGAACAGCTGTCTTGGATCATGCAAAACAGACTTACAATGAATAAGATCAGAAGGACCAAGTCCACCAGGAAACCTGGGAAACAAGGAGAGGTCCAATAACAAACACAACAATGAATACGGAGAGAGCCAAGGATTTTTCTGACAGGAAATGTTTTCCAATGCTTATTCTTAATCTAATAAAGGTAATAAAAGGTAGGTCTGTTTCCTCTGATCTTGCACAGCATGTTATTGGACAATTACAGCTGTTTTGTGAAGGTGAGACATTGGGCAGTCGTGGCCTAATAGTTCGAGAGAAATGCACACAAATTTTGATATAGGCAATATTGACTAGTAGATGATTAGCTAACAACCTGGTCAACATAACGTTCTTTATTTGAAGCACAATTCTACAAGAAAGGTAACTTACTGAAAAAGTGTTGGTACTTAAACTGTTTCACTGAGCTGAGATTTAAACTTAAAACATCTCAAGATAAATGAAATAAAAACAAAATCTAAATTAAGTGTTTTAAGGGCATCAAACTGAACATCTCGTGACTCAATGTCTTATGGACTATCCTCCATTGTAGTCACATGCCCCTCAGATGGCCAACTCCTGTAGTTTGACCTTGATCTTTGGCCTTGGCTAAACCAGCTGACCACACTCTCTTTAGCATCAACATCTTCCAGACTTGGCCCCTGATTCTTATCCGATCTTCCACTGTGTCTGACTGAAGGGGTGCTCTAATGCAGCGGTTCTCATACTTCTTTGGTCGCGCCCCCCCTTTAAACCTATAAAAAAATCCGGCGCCCCCATCCCACCTCAGACTACCAAATAATTTCACTGAACATTATATATATATATATATATATATATATATATATATATAATATAAGTATTTATAGTTTTTATAACCAATTCTTAATATGTAAAAAATATGTATACTTAGGCCTCTAGTGTTATGTTAGAATCATTACTCAAACCTTTTCTTGATTTAATATTTGGACTAGTTTTTAGCTTTATTTTTTGTTTTCATTTAAATGTTTTGTTTTGAAATGTTGTTGTATGCATTTTTCATTTTTATTTAATTTATTTATCTTCTTAAATGTGTATATATAATATTTAGAGTTGTAACTTTTAATTGTGGTTACTTTTTCTTATTTGTAAGTCGCTTTGGATAAAAGTGTCAGCTAAATGACTAAAAGTAAAGTAAAGACACCTGTTCTGTCTAATTGTCTCTCTGTGCTCATACAGTATTTTAATGCAGCCAAATTCTCAATAAAACTGTTTTACTTTATATATTTTACTGTTTCTTTTGTCAGTCAACGGGAAAAATATGAAATAGTGACTGAGAAACATCCCTTTAAGAATACATAACCAGCTCTCCCTTCCAAGAAGCTAGTCTGCACAAAAATCCTAATTTATACTTTTATTGAGCCGTTGTCTGATGAAATCAGATAATACACAATATAAGACAAGACAAAGACAATTCCTGTGCTGTGATTTCGGCTATATTTGCATGTAATCTTAGAAAAGCAATAATATCTATTTTAACTGAACATGCTGCTCCTCTCAGACGCTCACTGAACAGAGCAGATGCAGAGAAAGAGCTGCGTGCGCGCTGATCTCGCGCCTTTGCCAATGATCACAGAGACACTCTGAGAAACTCGCTAAAGTTTGTCCAAGAAGTCGCTAGATTTGTCACTAGTCGCTTTTTTGGAGGAAAAAAACCTCGCTATCGGGGTATAAAAAGGCGTTAAATTTCGCTAAGTTGGCAACACTGCGCGCATCTCTATAGCAGCACACGCATTTCCAAAGGTACACACACTTACAGGAATATCTGGACCATGGCCAATCAGAGGGGGGTGTCCGCCCTTCACTATCTCTGATAGGTTTAGACCACGATATGAGCCTAATGTGTGTCTGTTGTTGAACCACAGGGAGACTTTCAGTCGTGGAGACTTTTTTTTGTCTCGAACGGCATAGGTGCGACCTCGGATTTTTGTTAGTCGCACCATTGAGAAATTTGGTCGCACTCTAGAGCCCTGCATCAATATACTGACGTGATACTGGGAATTTTCGCGTCATAATTAAATGATATATTGGGTAATAACATTCCCATTATTTAATTTATGCAGGGGTATGATTTTTAAATGTAAACAGTCAAAACAGTTGTATTTAAATTACATTATTTACACATTTATGAGCACATAACCCAACCCATGCCCTAAACCTTCCATCTGTCAATAAAACAAGATATAGCAGGCAGATTCAACTACCGTCATAATTTATTTAAACCGTATTAATATTCCAAGTCTTCCGAGGCAAAAAGATTGATTTGTGAGTGGAATACACGCGATCGCCGTCTCTGTCCACAGTAAAGACTTTCTGTGTGCTGCTGCAGTCTGTATGCAAATTTAAAACAATGCTGCCAGAAGAAGCCTTACGTCAGCTTTGGTTGTGAAATGCCATTGACTCTTGCGTGTCTTGTGATCAATTGCGTCATGCTGTTGTCAAAGGCTATTGGCTCTTGTGTTTCTCGTGACCAATTGCGTCATGCTATTACGGGACGGGAGTATCTTTTTGAATGAGATGTGAGCGCATTAATGGAGCGGAATCGTTTTCAGCGATTTTTACTCTCTTCTTTGCATAAAGAATTTGTGTGGCTTCAGAAGACATGGAATGCAACACGACTTGTTTGTAATGTTTTTATACTGCTTGTTTATTGTCAGTTTTTGCAATAAATACCTGTGACTGCACTTATATTTGCCTGTGTGTGTTTTATATTGGGGTATGTTTAGGGTAGGGGTGGGGTTAGGTGCTTCAATGAAAGTAAAAATGAACACAAAATTATTATTAATTTAATAACCGTTAAATTAAGCCAAACAACTGAAAACAATGGAGGACCCTTCACATCGAAAAGTGACACTTAAGGGGTACCTTGAGCCTCAAAAACTGACGCCAAAACGGTCCTGACCAATATGCTACGAGTTGGGAGTGAGACTGGGTTGAAAACCATACATCATTTACCCATCCTTGGACTGGAAAGCCCCTCCAGTGATTCAGAACTGTAGAGGACGGAGAAGAAATTAAGAGTTCAAGCAAATAATTTCTTTGTTTTGACATGATTATCAATCTGCATGCAGTATACAATTCCAGTATGACCCTATTTGCAGGTGGGTTTGTCAACCGTCAAAACCAAGTCTGTTGAGTGTTAAACGCCAACTGGAAGGTTGAAAGATGTGTCATAGACAGATACCACACTGTTTAAGAATAGGTTCTTCCCCTGGGCTGTGTGCCAGATGTGGTCTTTCTTTCAGCATCGTCTTTTAATGTGCAGGAGTTTGTCAGGTGTACTTTTCTGCGGTTAGTACACACTGCCCCAGGCAATTTTTTTGGCACAGATGATCAGTTTAAGAGTTTCACTTTTCAGGATTTCATTGTCATTGGAAGCACCCAGTTCAGTCTAGTTTTATCCTTTGTCTCGATGATCTATTCATGTATTCAGGAAAATCACTACTCCAAAGAGGTTCTACTGCTGCACATATAGACTGACTCCGTTCAATGCTAAACAGTCTTTCAGAACATCTTCAATGAACAAAAGCAGACACAAAGACTGATTCTCTTACCACAAGTTTTTTATTCACGCAGTACAGAGAAAATGCAGCATGTTTCTTGATCCAATAATCAAGGAGACACACACAGGCAATCGAGAGCTAATTACAGTGACCTGAACTAAACACATTGTGTTTCTTGTATTCAGTATAATTTTTTATTTTGCATTGTTGTTTCTAGAACTACTTTTAAATTATTCTGTAGTAAATTGTTGATAGTGGGGAGAATTCGTGGCCTTTTGTGCAAGGCACCAAACCCCCAACTACTCCCCGGGCGCCGCAGTATAAATGGCTGCCCACTGCTCCAGGTGTGTGTGTGTGTGTGTGTGTCCACTACTGTGTGTGTGCACCTTGGATGGGTTAAATGAGCACATATTCTGAGTATGGGTCACCATACTTGGTCGTATGTCACGTCACTTTAACTTTTATAAACTGAAACTTTGAAAAAAAATATTTGTAAAACATTATTTGGTTGAATTTCAAGACATATTTTTGAGTTAACCACAAAAACATGTTACATTCTGAAATGCAGATGTATGCATTTGCCACCTAGAGGTAAATGCAATGAACATAATATGTTCCAACTTAGTTATTTAAAATTTAACAGACCTGATTTTTTTAAATCAAATGACAAACAACTCAATGAATCAGTTTGTAAATGCACATTTAAAAGGTTTTAACATAAAACATGTACATAATTTCACCTGCTACCAACATTTTGGTGAAATTTGGCTGTCAAAATCTTTT
The DNA here is from genome assembly GCA_027564155.1 of Gymnocypris eckloni scoliostomus. Classification (NCBI taxonomy): domain Eukaryota; kingdom Metazoa; phylum Chordata; class Actinopteri; order Cypriniformes; family Cyprinidae; genus Gymnocypris; species Gymnocypris eckloni. The sequence continues at coordinate 19,552,649 of CM050414.1, forward strand.
TGTGGATAGTGCATAGGTAGTCATGTTATTTAATAACAGTTTCAACAAAGAATGATAATAAACCTTTCAATAAACCTGAAAATATTTTAAAATATTAATAGGGTTAAACATTTTAGTATTTCTTAAAGCACCTAAATAATAGGTCATTAAAAAACTAAACACCCGCTTAATGCTGTTTCTAACTAATCTCAAATATGCATTAATGCCATCAGGAAGTAAACAAATGTCCAAAAAAACTAAGCTCTAGACATAAGTGACATCCAAATGACTATTTTTAACCCAGTTGACAAACTTGCAACTATCCTGGTTAATTCTCACCCTGAGACTAGTGCCAGCTTCTAACCTGATTGCTCGATTCATAGTGATCGACTGAAACCAATAATCTCTACAAATCACAGACTCTTTAGCACTTATAATCTCTCTCTCCCTTTCATAGTTTCTATGCTGCTGTGTGACATTGACCATTAAAGTCAAATCTGTACCAGGTTTACAATGGCCATAGGATGTACGGTAAGAGATCCTCAGATTGATCAAGTACAGGCCCTCTGTGGAGATGTGGAGGACTGTTTGGTTTTCCAGCATGATATTTTGGGAGTCAAATCCATCATCCACGTCCAACCACTCGATGGGCTGCTGTTCTGAACAAACATGCATCTGTCTTAGAGCTGTTTTAAGAGAGAGAAAATAAGTTTTAAAACAAAATACACTGTAACTTGACACTAGGTCACACATTTATATTCCATGTTAGGGTATTTCTAAAGACATATAGCTTTCAATTACACCTTAGGCTATTGTTCTGACAGGTCTCTCAAACAAAATGCAGGGGGTCTTTTATGTACATATCATGTGGCATTACTTTTTAGATGGTAAAATGAAGTTCAAAACTAATACAGTAGGCTACATTAAGTTATTTTTAAATAATTTAAAAGTTACCACTAATTAAACGTACGTTCAAGATGAACAGAGTGTCCTTTAGGGCGTTCGGTTTTCAAAGCCTCTTGATGGGTGCTTGAGGATGCTTCCTGAGATGTAGAGAAAAACAGACAGTTTTCAATTCCTCCCTTTTGACCAATTATTGGATGCATTTATTTATGATATTTATTTAATCTGATTGATAGTGTTTGATAGTGTGGATGTTAATAATTTTGTAAGTTTGAAATCAAAATAAAATAATTTCGACTAGTGTTTTACCGTAGTATTTTGTTGGTGAAATTGTAGCCACACCAAAGTCGCGAAGAACATGGCAAGCATCATCGCGGTGGCCGCACGCAGTCGTGTCTCCTGACGCCTCGTGGTTTGAAAGTGCCGCGTCAAGACCTCCAGCATCTGTCCCTGCTCCACACCAAACTCGAACGTCTTAGCTTGAGCCATGATCACGGATAATGCAACCACTTTACTTTGACAAGCTGGCAGTGGCGCTGTTCTATTTCTAGTTCATGTGACGCTGAGCACAGACCGCCTTCTCTCCTCCAGTGTTACCAGATTTTTGGTTTCAGTGGGCGGAGCATACATGAATATTAACGAGTTTCCCAGACATGCGCCCGCTGAGCATTTCAGCAGGTGTATCTCCTTGTATCTCAGCAGGTTTAATGGAATATTTGAAAAATTGTCATATTTTCAGCGTTGTGCAAACGTATGCCTAAACTACATTTTGTAACATAATGCTTTTATTAGTTTGCACGTTTTGTGCAGTTGTCCCTGACTGAATGATTGCAGGCATTCTTTGTGTAATGAGGGTACAGCAAACCTCAGCTAGTTGTATACATTAATTTCAGTTTGTTGCATTAGCTTGCAATGCTTTAAAATTGTCTGCTAGTGTTATCTTTTTAGTGCAACAGCTGAAATAAATCCGTGGACTAATAATTTTTTTATCTATCCTGGTGTGATTAAGACAAACTGTTTGACTTATATTTACAAAATGAACAGGAATCCAAGACAACACACCTGAAAGAAAATGTTCATTTAATACATAAGCAAAATGTTGTATTAAACAAACATTTAATTATATGTATGTCAAAATATGAGTATGTCTGCACTGTCTGTATTGTTATAATTATTATTTGTTTGCACTGGTAGCTCCTGTCACCAAGACAAATTCATTGTGTATGTAAACACACTTGGCAATAAAGCTCTATCTGGTTCGGGATCACTGTTCTAAGGTTTCGTCAGATTTCGATTTATCCTCTCCGGTGTCATATGATCTTTCATAATTCATTCTAATATGCTGATTTGCTGCTCAAGAAATATTTCTTATCACAGTTGAGAATTGTGCTTAATGAAGTTCGGAAACCATTAGGCCTGTACAGTCACAGGATTCCTTGATTAATTGAAAGTTCAGAAAAACAGTATTTATTTGAAATAGAAAGCTTTTGTAACATTATAAATGTACTTAGTCATTTTTTTATTTAGTGCATCCCTGTCAAACAAAAGCATATTTCTTTAAAAAAACATAATAAAAAACAACAACATATCACAAAACTTTTAAATGATAATGTCATGAGTCAAATGCCAGAATCAATTTTAGAAATAAGTTTTTGTTGTTTTACCACATATGATCTTAGAATAGCTTTATTATGTCATATTTTTATACAGCAGATTCAACAAAGATATATTTACATCACACTCTCTTTTCTTCTACGTAGTCTTGTTTTGGGGCAAAAATCGTTTTAGTTTGTAACAAGAATTCCATTCAACATACTCAAATATCCTCCATGACTACATTTTCCTGGATTTTCAGTGTGAATCATTATTGAATTCATTTTTTTTAAACAAAAGGTCACTGTCTCACATAGTATCAAACATCCACACCAAAACCCATTATAACAACATCTAGTTATCAAAAGATAGTCAAAGCCACAATCCAATCTTTATTCCACTTTATTTGTATTTTTAAAAAGTGCCTCTATTTAAAGCCGAATTAAGAATATATATATGTTTATGAAACTTCATGACTTATAATGTTGAATGAATGTTTGTTGTGCATCAAAACAGATCATGCATTTGTATAAATGATCATCATTGTGTATCATCCAAATACTGTGCAACACATGGTCAAAGAACAGATGACAGAGAGTAACATCAGTGTAGGTTGCAAAATTATTCTTAGGCCACTGATACGGTGGTGAACATTATTTCATTCATAGCCAGAGGATGGCCGATTTAAAACATAAAAGATAACAGAAGAGTATAACAATAAATAACTCAAATGGTTGTTGGTTCACATGTCTATATCTGCACTACTATTGGAAATCAGTGTAGACATAATCATCCAGGTGTTCTGGGATTCTTGGTTTCACTGTGCAAGGGAAACCTTAAACCTTTACTTGTGATCATCTTAATTTATATTTGTTTGTACATGTAACACCCCCTCCCGGGTCCGCACCATCCAAACTCGTATCTTGTGCCGAGCGGGTCGCGAACCCGGGATTCCCACGCACGAGGCGGGCGCTCTAACAAGTAACGCCAAAGGCTACAGCCTCTAGCGTCAGTCGCTAGAGCGCCTCTTTGTTTTGAGGTCAGGGGAGTGAGGTTTAAGGCCCGTACACACCGGGACGAATTTCGCGCGCGTTATTCGCCGACGTTTAACGCCTCATGACTAAACAAAGGGCGCCAATGTGAGTGTGCACACCGACACGAAAAACGCCACGCGTAAAAACGTCATTTTTTTTTAAACGCCTCGGGTTCGTTTTTTTGGTTTGACGCGCCGCGTCAAAAACTATCCGACCAATGAGATTGGCGCTTTTGCTCACGTGTCTGGAGCAGCTGAAGTTACAGTAAAACACAACTTGGGGGCGCTCACAAAACAGTCTTGCTGAGCACTAGGGTTGTGACGGTGAGGAAATTTTCCCATTATTACACACGATGGGGAGTTACATTACAATACCCTGTAAGCGCCGTGTGTGTTTTACTTTGACTTTAATATCAGCGGCCATTCTGCGTCAAGGACTGTTTAAATAAAATAAAAATCAGCAAATAAATTCTCATTACAATAGCCTGTAAGCGCCGTGCGTGTTTTACTTTGACTTTAATATCAGCAGCAATTCTGCGTCAAGGACTGTTTGAATATCAAATAAATGAGAAACGAATGTTTTTTTAAAAAAAAATCACTTAGAGCAGGGATGCCTAATAGATCGATCACGAAGACAATGCTGGAAGATCACGCTTTAGGTCAGTGTTTCTCAACCAGGGGGCGAGAGATAAAACTACAATATAATATATTCACTAATATTATGACTCGTATGTTAAGTCATGTAAAAAAAAATATAGCCTATAAATAAATAACAGTACCACCTCTCTACATTTTCTGTGTTTCGGAGCAGCACATATTTCTCATCGTGTGTAATACAGACGAACGGTTGCTCAAAAACGCTGTATAATCATATGATACGCAAACTACATCTCACAGTTGGATAAAAGAAGCCAGTGTCACACTAGTACACACAAGTTTTGATGGACGACTATTGTAATCAAGGAAGAGATGATTACAGTGACAGGATCGTGCATTAGGCGCGTGTTATGTCCGTTATGATGCGCAAACGAACTATATGTGCGCTCTCGGCTCACTCATATTTCTGCTTGAACAGATAGTTAGGCTAACAAATAAAAGTGTAGTCTGCATAAAATTGTATTTATTTTATTCGTCTTGTATTTGACAGAAAAATGTCAATAACATTTTGCTGCCAACACGAAATAAAGTGTCACAGAGAGAAAAAAGTTATATAAAAATTGTAATCCTTATTTTATTCGTTTTGTCAGGATATAATTCGTTTATGCTAACATTCAGCCTACAACACAATAGGAAAAAAATGTAGATTTAGCCTAATATATATTTTATATAGTATACAAGTCCTGTCAAAATACGAAATTAATTTAACATCTTGCTGTTAACACAGTGAAAAGTGCAGCAGAGAAAAATAAATAAATTTGACAGTCTGTCATTTAAAATGATAGAATAAGCATAATACAAAAAAAGAAAAAAGGAAAGATAGTTGAACGTCCTTCAATGACATCGCATTCACACTCCATCTTTATTCTGATCTGTCACTCATCACAACCTGCCAGTTTTGTTTGAGAGCTGTATATTATATCTGCATCGTTGCACATGCTTTGCTCAGACCCCGCAAATAAAACGAAGCACTGGTTCGTGCTGCAGCGCGCGCATAACGGTCCGAGTGCAGGCTGTACCGGAGCTCGATAAGAATAAAGCGCAGATATGCTGTTCTGAAAGGACGTCAGGAACGGGATAATGTTAGACCGTCCGCTCCCGTTCAAATTGCACCAGAGTTACCGACCGTTACCACGTTATATTCAGGAAATTAATCCCGCGGCGAAATCTAGTTATCAATTATAACCCCAAACACAATGTTTGATTTAAAATACAGGTAAAAATTAATACTGTGATGCACGGCTCGTTGATTCGGTGCACTGCTTTGAGCAGCAGTGTCCTCTAACTGAACTAAATTATTTGTATTACTATAAAAAAAATCTAAGCGACAGTGAGATCTACACTGCCGGGAAGAAATAAGAAGACAAAGAAGATGCAAGGCAAGATGAATGTAGAGCTGCTGGTCTCGTTGGTGTCTGAACACAAATAACTTTATGACAAATTTTTATGATTTTGACAAGCGTGTAAATACTTGCTCTCTTCTTCTGAGTGACAAGCGAGTGTCAGAAGCGTAAAGTTGCGTAGCCCCACCTTGTGTACCGGGGTATTTCTGTTTTACATTAAGCGCCATCTAATGTCAGGGAATGAATTTGCATGTTCACTCGGCTCATCGTCAGCGAAAATCGCTTGAGTGTGAACACAACAAACGCGTTGAAAAACGCTGGCGAATAACGTGCGCCGATATTCGTCCCGGTGTGTACGGGCCTTTACACTCAGCCCTTACTGACATACATCCGTTTCACTCACCCACCTAAACCTCACTCCCATCCGGGTCACGGCACCAATATAACACCCCCTCCCGGGTCCGCACCATCCAAACTCGTATCTTGTGCCGAGCGGGTCACGAACCCGGGATTCACACGCACGAGGCGGGCGCTCTAACAAGTAACGCCAAAGGCTACAGCTTCTAGCGTCAGTCGCTAGAGCGCCTCTTTTTTTGAGGTCAGGGGAGTGAGGTTTACACTCAGCCCTTAGCCTACTGGCATACATCCGTTACATACACGTTTAAATACTATTATATACTGGAAACATGAAACAAAAAGACAATTTCAGCAACAAAATGTCAACAGTGTATGATAGTTTATAACCAAACAATATGGAGAATGTTGAACGGAGAAGTTAAGACATGGATCATCACACCCTATACAACAAATATGTCCACAGATACATTCATATAGCTTTATTTCATTTGTAGCAGGCAGTAACGTATTAAACAAATAATACAAATAAGACACTTTAAAGCTTTGCGAGCAACAAATGAACTGCACAACGAACAGAAATCATACAACTAGCTGAGGTTTACGGAGATTTATCATTACACAAATGCCTGCAATCATGTCAGGGACGACTGCACAAAACGTGCAAGGTTTGTGTGAACAAAACACTGCACGCTAATCAAAACTGTTACGAAATGAAGAACAAATGTAGTTTCGGCATAGGTTTATGCAACACTGTAAATTACCTTTTTTAATATTCCATTAAACCTGCTGAGTTTTAAGGCGCGTGTCTGGGAAACTCCTTAATATTCATGCATGCTCCGCCCACTGAAACCGAGAATCTCCTGTCGGGGACACCGTGTTTACTCTTCGCGTGTCTGCATGTCCGAACCTGTTAGACTTCTGGTTTAGATTAGTCAATGCATCAATCCGAAGGACGCTTTTGTTCAGAGGTTTCTCTTTCATGCACGCTTAAAGACAGCGATTTCGTCATTTGTTTTAACTTTGCCCTTGGCATTTCTTTGAAAACCTATAAATCATTTTAGAGACGAGCGGCCACTATATGTTGCATGGCGGAGAAAAATAAAACAACCTTTTTATATCAAGCTGCATTAGTCATAGGCCGATACAGAACTCTGGAAGAGATCAGATACCATGGGCATCCCCAAAAAGATATTTACACACTGAAATGCTTACAAAAAAAGATATTTGCACATTAATAAATAATTACTAATTAAAACAAATGTCCATATCCCTTTTTGCTGTGGAATTCTACAAGCACTAATATTAATGAATAATATAGGTTTATGTGTTGGTTTAGTGTTAATTCCTTGTAATTAATACGTTTTGAAGGATCCAATTGAATCCTCAAATGCAAATTGTGTGTTGTATCAAGAGAGCAATCATACATTTGCGTTGTTTTTATTTTTCTTGTTTTTTATTAATTTATCATTATTTATTAATATAATAATTAGCCTTTTATACAAATATATATAATTTGATGAATTTTATCATCTTAATTATTTTATCATGTATTTACTTATTTTTTTATACGATTGTACATTTTGTATTATTTGTTTGCTTATGCATTTTCAGCATTTAATCTTATGATTGTGAGATAATCTGTTTAGTCTGTATGAATAACACATAAAAGCGAATGTTCTTGAAAATTCAAGGTGCTGCTCAAACAAGATGAGCGCATTGAAACATATGCAACTAAGATTATCCAATAAGCTCTGCTCCTTTTTACCATCTTTACTTTGTCTCTGGATTTATTCTGTCAACTCTTGGCTGATAGAAGACTGTTAATCAAGTTTCGGGTATGAGACAAGACTTCCTGTTAACAGGTTTTGGCAATGAACTGACAAGTTTGTCTGTTAACAAACAAAACTGATATTTTCTGACAGGGTCTAGCCTCTGTGGCTTGATCTGATATTTCTTGCATGATCAGTTACTTATGGACGTTAATAAGCAAGCCACCTTTACGTACAACTAATGAAAGTGCAAATGCTCAATGGAAGCTCTACATTTTCCATCTGCTGGACAGACTACAACTCCTCCAGCTAGTGTGATCCCACCTTAATGCCGGTGTGACCTCTTCCAGCAAAAAGAGATGGATGAAAATGTATGAAAAACTTAGTCAATAACATCCACCCAAACCTGACATGATGCAGGCTCATAAATCATACTGAGCTGGCTCATTTAGCCACAGGAAAACCAGACCTCTGAGCCTGGTTTCTCCCAAGGTTTTCTCTATTTCTGAATGAAACGCTGTAAACTGAATTAATCTTGAACTGATTCAAGCTGCAAATGATACTAGTGGGTTTAGTTGAGCTGCTTATCACAGAATTATCCCTTATTTACGTAGTTATTGAACTGAACTGAACCAACACTGAACTGAGCTGAAAACGACATGATTGTCTTAGAACTGCTTTATAGCAGGATTTGGATTTGTTTGTCTCATTATTGAAGTTTGCATCAGTATACACTCTGTATTGTACAAAGAGCTATAAATAAAGGTGTTTGTATTTATGAATTAGCTGACATGCAGAATTGCTGTAGACTGCACAAACACAGAATTCTCCTGTTCCTCTCGGAGAACTCGAGTCACGTCGAACGCTAGGAGGAACGCCTTAAGCGATCCCATGCTCTGAATCATGTGTTATCAGTACAAACAATGGGCAAGACGTCATAGCTGATGTGTGTGTGTGTGTGTGTCATGTTACAAGCAACCTGGTCTCACAGAATTCCGTGGCCGTGTTCATTTCACGGAATTCTGTGAGACCAGGTTGGTTACAAGTCCAGCGACATAAAACCCCCGTATGTCTAAGCTGAGGCAAAGACAAAGGAACACAAGGGCGAAAGCAGATCACGTTACAGATTGTGTTCCTCCCTGCCCACACGTCAGTCGAGCGGGGATACACAGTTTGTGCGTGGTCTAATTGGGAGTGACGCATGCAGAGTCGGCTCTCGAGAGGGCAGACTGCCCGCATTGTGAGTGGCTTCCACTGCGTATGCTTCCCTCCCGGGGAAATACCTGCCCCACTTCCGCCGAAGCGGAGTGGTGGCTGTGCTGACAGACATAATATACATATTATGGCTGTGCTCGTGGGAATCGCAGACGCAGATGGATCAGATGGAGGGAATGAAGACGGGTGAGTCACGTGACAAGAGTGATGCGAGACACAATGCTCCAAAAGCGCAATTTTGGTTAATAAAAGTTTCGTTTGTTCGTTTAATATAAGCGAGTTTGTCTTTATTGTTGCTGTTTTTATAAATAAAAATAATAAAACAATGAACCACAACGCATTTGTTTTAAAAGAGAGAAAAGACCTTATACAACGCAAGTAAGCTATATCTGTCTCATTTATTGTGTTAATACAAGTTAGATGTTTAATATAGACCTATGCGCATTTGCCATTGTACTATTTTATGTTTTAATTAATAGGCTAATAATGAACCCCAAACTACGATCGTTTTAAAGAAAGGGAAAATCCAAAGACGGTTTATTTGTTTGTGTTACAATCCGGGTAAAACATATTTCCCTTATTCATATTGTTAATAAAACTTTAAATGTGTCATTGTAGGCTATAGCCCTTTTTATTATTATTATTACTAATAATAATAACAATAATGAGAGCCAATAAGCATTCGTTTGAAGTAAGGGGAAAATCCAAAAACCTTTTATTTATTTGTTGCAACGCGGGCAACAAATAAATAAATAATAAATAAATAATTCGAGCTCCTGCCCCTTTGAGGTTCGACGCTTGCGGTCCGGTCTGTGCGATATGAACGATACTGATATGCAGAGAATGCTGTTTGCGTAGGGCACCAAGTCCCGGAGGGGCACCATCCCAGTTGCTCAAAAATACCGAAAAAATAAAAATATACAAACGTGACGCACCATTCCCGCGACCGCGCCCGCAGCCGGCGCTCTCACATCATGTTTGTGGCTGAACGCAGATGATGCCCGTGAAAAGACATCAGCAATCCGGCGCCAAAAAAAGAAGATGAGAACGAAGCCCGCTCGTCACTTTCAGGTTGGCTATATTCATAATCAAATAAGTACTAAGACTATATATATATATATATATATATATATATATGTAACCCCCCGGGTCCACACTGCCACAACTCGTCGGAGCGGGTCTCGAACCCGGGATTCCGGTGCGGGAGGAGGGCACTCTAACAAGTAATGCCAAAGGCTACAGCCTCTAGCGTCAGTTGCTAGAGCGCCTCTTTTTGAGGTCAGGAGAGTGAGGTTTTACACACAGCCCTTACTGGCATAGCTACATCCGTTACACTCACCCCCCTAAACCTCACTCCCGTCCTGGTCACAGCACCAATGTAACTCCCCCGGGTCCACATACTGCCACAACTCGTCGGAGCGGGTCTCGAACCCGGGATTCCGGTGCGGGAGGCGGGCGCTCTAACATGTAACACCAAAGGCTACAGCCTCTAGCGTCAGTTGCTAGAGCGCCTCTTTTTGAGGTCAGGAGAGTGAGGTTTTACACACAGCCCTTACTGGCATAGCTACATCCGTTACACATATATATATATATATATATGTATGTATGTATGTATGTTTCGTGGTTATAAACACAGACCTAAGCCAACAACAGCCTTTAAAATAACTTAAAATGCATTATATAAAAAGAATGGGGCAACTCTGCTGAAAAAAAACCGATGGAACCATCACAGAAAATTCTAACACCATCACAAATAAATTACAAATGCCATTACAAATCGTCAACTTTTAACCATAAAAAAACATACAAAAATGGTTTTCTGTAGTGTGTTTTGGGACATATTTCATTAGGATGTATTGGTTTTAGCAAGCCATCAATAGAAAGTGACCAATTACCAGTAGAGATCAACAGGGTCCATTACAGTTTCCATTCAAACCAATACAAGTCCCATTATAACCAGTAACACCATTACTAATTTTGTGATGGTGTGTATTGTATTTTTCACATTATAAATACAGGCATGTTATAAATGCCTGTAAAGGGAGCCAAAGGCCTGGTCATTTCTGCTGTTACACTTACAATGATCATATCCTTGTTTAATATGCTATTGACCAAACATTTAATTCAAATATCCACTTAATTCTTTTTTGCTATAGATGACACAGCCTCTATTTCTGAATGCTTGAAACCATAAAATCAATCAGACAGATGTATTACTGCCATAGGTCTGTCTAGAGCTACAATTTTGTAAATAATACAATTTAATTATAAATTATTTATTTATTTACTTTTATATTTTATTAAAGTTCTATGTTGACCCCTATATTAGGTGTTTTATTTTTTACTTCCATAATATTTGAGGGGGGCACGACAATAAAATCCCGCTTAGGGCACATTTGGCCATCAGCGGCCCTGATAAAGATGTCTCCACGATCTGTTTTTGAAGAATTATCATTGGATCGTGCTACAGCACACATTCTATCAGCTGCAGTTCTGGCGCCGCCGTATCAATATACTGTTCAGCACCACAAACATTCACATCAGTGAGAAGATATTTTGAAGAATGTGGGTAACCAAACAGTTGCGGGTCCACATTGACTTTGACAGTATAAGGAACACTGTGGACCAGCAACTGTTTGGTTTCCCACCTTCTTCAAAATAGCGTTTATGTTTAGCAGAAGACAGAAACTCAGGGTTAAAACAACTTTTGAGTAAATTAATTTTATAAAAATAAAACACTAGCCTATTTTAATTATTGGGTGAATTATGCCTTTAATGTTGATAAACACCAAACACAAAGAGAAAAATCACTCACTACTCGTAGTCTTGACTGAAAAACTTGAATACAGTTTATTTAATAGGAATCAATCTACATAGTGTTTTATTTTTATATTTGTTCATTCAATTTATTTAATGCTCCTGCTAAATACACATATTGTACCTGAATATAAACACGGTTTATTGAATTTTTATATTATGTGTATTTGTAAGGTGTATCTTTGCTCTCATTTTTTAATAACAAAAATAAAATAATGACAACTGTTTTTATCTTCACCCATTTTGGCCTAAATATCCGCCATACATTTAATATTGTTACCTTGAAAGGCTTTGCCTTTATAATATTGAAATTAGTTTGGCTGTAATGCTCAAACAGCTTACAAAATAGAAAAACCAGCATGACAAAAAATCTTGATAAAATCGTGAATCGGTCTGCGATTGTGCCCTCATAACGCCATTTCACCCCTGCCCGTCCCACAGGGTGCCCGTCCCTCCTCAGTGCCCTCAGGAGATCGGTCTACTAACCCTGCCAGTGTTCCAGGGCGCAGCGGTCTCCAGCGAGCGCTTCTCTCAGTCTCTTCCGCCCAGAAATGTAGTGGATCTGGGAGGCTCGCCACCCTTTCGGGGGTCTCTAGAGCAGCTAGATCGGCCATCTCCTGCCGGTCCACTGCTTCAGGGCACCGAGCTAGCCGCTCTAAGTACACCAGAGGCCAGTCTTGAGAGACTGGTTCCCTTAGTAGGTCACCTGGCGGTGTGGGAGCCCATGCCAAGCGTCTCTCATTGGGTCCTGCCTGAGTAGACTCTGGTTCTTTAGTCTTCCTAAGAAATGACGGTCTGAGGACCGTCGTTTCCAATAGGAGGCTTCTGAGGCAGTCCTGATGCCATGGCCCAGGACTTATGAGGGCAGGCCCCTCTGGGGAAGAGCGGGGTACACCTCATTACACTGTGCCCATCTCTCCTCAGTGTTCCAGGGCGCAGCGGTCTCCAGCGAACACTTCTCTCAGTTTTTTCCGCCCGGAAACGTAGCGGAGCTGAGAGGCTCACTGTCCCTTTGGGGGTCTCTAAAGTGGCCGTCCCCTGCCGGTTCTCTGCTTCAGAGCACCGAGCTTGCAGCTCTAAGTACACCAGAGGCCAGTCTTAAGAGACTTGTTCCCTTAGTAGACTATTTGGCAGTGTGGAAACTACTGCCAAATGTGTATCGATGGGTCATGCCCTGTGCTTAATTTGTAAATTTCGAGGTCCCAGCCGGAACTAAGCGGGGTGACGAATCCGGCATGCGATTAGAGGAGGGAGAGGTAACGGATCATTCGCTTGATCACATTGGTGGGCCATTTTAAGTGATTAACAGCATGCATCAGTTGCTTTTATTAGGGTTAGTACATGAAAAAGCAATGATATTTTTAAACCGCAATTTCCAGGCCTGGAATTTTTTTTTCACAAATATCAGTAATAGAGTTATAATTAATCCTGTCCAGAATTTTGTGGGGATTGTGTGTATATTACATAGTTTTACTCATTCCCGTAGCTTTCGAGTTTATAATGAGGAAAATTCCTGCAAACATTTATTGAATATAGCATGTAGGTTAGATGAGTAAATAAATCCACACAAACCATCAGATTAAATCAGTCATCTGTAAACATGTGAGTGATTCAGCTGGACTACGTCTTCTTTCTTTCACTCTCTCAAAGCGGCTTCACATCAGCGCATCTCATCTGCAATACAACAAGCTGCTGCACGCTGTCGCTGATCCAAGACTTTCACTCGCATCTCGGGAGACAGGTGACAGAATTGTCATTTGCTTAATCTGGTCATCCTTGCATCATCACAAAAATGTATAATTTGCAGGTCTTTTTACTCAGCTCAGTCACATCCAAAGCCGCCTGAGTATCATATCGAGTTATTTTTCCTAGTTTGTTGTTGAGCATAATTGGCCAAATACACACAATTTATGCAAACATGGCCGTCCTGGCGATTATCCAGGTTTTTTCTAAGTAAATGTGAACAGGTGAGAAAGAAAACGAATGCACAAACTCAACTGCTGCTCTAATCCCTGCCGTGCCCCCAATTCACTCTCATAATGAAATCCGATTTTAAAGATGCACGTGAAAGACTGAATCATTTGTTAATTGATACAACTGCATGAAAATAAAAGCAGACACGGGAATGTTTTCTGATTACAAATTTTTTACCCTACTGCAACGTAAAATAAATAAATAGGCCTAAATAATAATGAAGTGGCCATGGGAAGATTTGGGAGAATCCTCGGTGAGCAGCGCAATACAGCTGGCATAGTCAGGGCTTAATCTGAACAAACCCGGTCCGGATCAGCACCTCCGAACTCCGATCATCTCATTTGGCGGATCCTCTTCCTCCAATGAAGTCGTTCATGTCAGGGTTATTATAGTTTTGCATTTTTAAATGCACTTTTATTGTAATATTGCTTTCAATTTTCGCTATAATTTCAGTTTCGTTTTTATTTTTTGATAATTTGGTTAATTTTAGTTTAGTTTTTATTTTGTGAACCTTTTTCTACCCTATGCAGGTTAGTTTGCGTTTTAATTTGAGTTTTAATAATTAAAGTTTAGCAGAATTAAAATAACACTTCCAGAGCACAGACAAAAGACATTTTAATTTAAGCTTATTGACGCAAACCACTAGCGACACTAAATTAAAGCATGCTGAGATTGATTAGACAATGAATATTTATTTTTGATTATTTTATTTAGTTGCTGTTGGTTTCGTTTTGTTTTAGTTTTTCATTTATTTTGACATCTTTTAAAAACATTCATGTCTGGATAGTTTTAATTGTTATGATGACATTTATGAGGATGTATTTCATGTAGAGTCGACTATTGATGGCGCTCAGTTGGGGGGCGGCGCAGGAGCGGCATGATTAAGAAGCAAAGTTAATTTAGATTTAGAGTAACTAAGGGGTGATAACTTGTTGATATGAGTACAATAATTCCAAACGAATGCCCAAAAGAAAAATAAACAACTGAGATCGCCTATATGGATGCGCCGGCCCTGTCTAGGCTATTGATCCGTGCATTGTGTTTTGTGAGAGCAGAGCAGTTCACATGTCGCGTCTTTTGCGTGTTCAGGTTCTTTATTTCAAATGTGGATGTGCAGCAAGGGTGGTCATTATAGAGGATTTTTCGTATATTCGGATTTCGGAGGTTCCGGATCCAGCTTGTTCCAGCACAAATTAAGCCCTGGTCATGCACACTGTAGAACAAGGCAATCAGGGCGCTCTGCATCCGCCTTTCAACAGGGTCACTCCCACGCTGGTGAGTCCAGAGCAGGCTCTGGTAATGGAACAAGAAGTGAGCACTCTCCTGAGGAAGGAGGCCATCGAGGTGGTCCCTCCTCTAGACAAAGAGTCTGGGTTCCACAGCCGTACTTCATTGTTCCTGGGAAAGGGGTTGCGTCCTATTTTAGGTCTAACTGAACTGCTCAGTCATACGACTGAAGTTTAGGATGCTCTCTTCGAGCAGGTCGTGTCTCAGACCAGATCCGAGGACTGGTGGTCACGAGCGATCTAGAAGACGCATACTCCTTCCCCATCACAGGAAGTTCCCGAGGTGTGCTTTGGGGGCAAAGCGTATCAATATCGGGTTCTTCCATTTGGCCTTCCACTCTCACCCCAATTAGCTCATCAGAGTGGATGGCGGTTCAGCATCGAGATGTCATTCTCGCTCACTTTAAAGAGTTGGGGTTAAGACTTAACATCAGAAAAGTGTGTTTCTCCTGTACAGAGAACCACTTATCTGGGCGTAGTGTAGGATCCGGCCATGATGCAGGCACGTATATCCCCTGCTCGGATCGAGTCAATCCTCACATCAGTCAAGAGAGTAAGAGAAGGCTAGTCACTCACTGTCAAGCGGTTTCAAAAACTGCTGGGTCTGATGTCAGATGCGTGCAATGTGATACATTTTGGTCTGCTATACGTGAGACTCCTACAGTGGTGGCTCAAGGGCCACCCGAGGGGAAACCCACTTCTCATGATCAAGGTCACGCGGCGATGCTTACGTGCCTTAGACATGTGGAGGAAATCCTTGGTTTTTGTCTCAGGGCCTGGTGCTGGGAGCTCCTTGTCGCCGCGTAATGCTAGCGACGGATGCATCTCTCACCGGTTGGGAGCTGAGGGTTCACCCTGAGGGTGAAGCAGATATGGAGAGTTTGGGCCAGGAGGTGGATCCGTTTGCAACTCGTCAGGCATCACACTGTCCCCTCTGGTTATCTCTGACTCATCCAGCTCTGCTGGGGCTGGATGCTATGGTACAGACTTGGACGAGGCTTTGTCTGTACGCCTTTCCCCGATCACTCTGCTCACAGGAGTTCTAGAGAGAGTGTGCCGGGATGGAGTCCATCAATTGCTAAACCCCATTCTGGTCGGGCTGAATATGTCTCTGACCCGATTTCTCTTCACGACGGCTCTCCATGGGGGATCCCCGTCAGGAGGGATCTCCTTTAACTGGCAGCGGGCATGATCTTTCACCCCTGCTCGGAGTTGCGGAAGCTGTGGCCCCTGAGGGGACACAATTCATAGCCTCTGATCTCTCAACTGAGGTTGCTGAGACCATCCTCAATCTAGAGCTCCCTCAATAAGGAAACTGTACGCCCTGAAGTTGAGACTCAGACTGCGGAGACCGCCAGCTTGATCCAGTTAACTGCCCGTTTGGTACAGTGCTGGAGTTCTTGCAGGCCCGTTTCTTCGCTGGGTTAGCCCACTCCACCCTAAAGGTCTTCATGGCGGCTATAGCGGCATACCACTTCCCTCTTGGTGGCTTTTCAGTATGCAAAACCCTCTAGTTACATGTTTCCTCCGGTGCGCTTAGGCCAGAGATGCTTATGCCTAGTGGTGGATCAGGATGCTATCCTATAACCTCTAGTCCTCTGATCTCCCCTCGCCTTTGGGAGTCAAGGCTCACTCGACTTAGGTATGGCGGCCTCCAAGACCTTTCTGCTACTTCAATGCTGCAGGATGGTCTACGCCCCTCACATTTGTCAGGTTCTTGACAAAGATTTGCGAGCTACTCCTGGCTCTTCTGTTCTCTTGCCATAGTTGTGCTCTTCCACACTAGGCAGGGATTTGCAAGTCTGGATATCTCGTTTTCCTAGCGTTCGACGCAGCGTCTCGTTCACTCGGGGAACCATGGTTACATGCGTAACCTGGGACGTTTTATTACAGAAACCTATAGGGATTGCAATAGTATTGCAATATACTAATACAAAAAAAAATTAAATGGTCAAATAAATAAATAGTTTATCACTAAATTGAATTGTAAAGACTTGGTGTGACACTTAAGTGTGTCTTATAAAGCATCATCAAGGCATGCAACCATCCATATAAAAAGAGAAATGATGAAATCCACACTGAACAAACGCTTCCTGGACTTATGAGTCACATTTGGGGGAATCAAATTTGTGCAGGCAATCAGAGAAAACAGTTCAACTTCCTCCTGTCAACATCCTCATGGATGTACAATGTAGAAAAAAATCTCCATAGACAACAAACCATTCTGTAAGGCGTAACACTTTTATTTACCCTGCATTATATGATTCATTTTTGCAGATTACATTTTATTTAAGTTTAAAGGACTTATTTACAGCAGGTGCTTGTAAAAGAGGCTTGTAAAAAATAAATGGTTCCATACAGATGTTGACAGAATGAAGTTTAACAATATTATCTGGTTGCCTGTGCAAATTTGACTGTCTTTGCATTCGGGTTTCCACTTTAATGTGGCTCACAAGTCTACTCAGGGTGTATCCAGTGTAATTTTGATCAATTCTAACTTTTTTTTCTCCATATAGACAGTTGGAGAGATGCTTTGATGATGCTTTATGGGGCACACTGGACAATAATAGCGCCAAGTCTTAACAATTTGAAAACATTGGTCTGTCAGTGTATGCAAATCCCTCCCATGTCACTTTAGTTTTCTATTAAATTAGATCATATTTATCCCAAAATGCCCTAAGCTGAAAGATTATGTACAGGCATTCTTTCATGCATTTTACCTTATAGATCTCTGTTTTAACATAAATCATCAATGTCACTTAGTTCATTCTTGAAATAAACTTCTTATAGATTCCCTGTTTTCAAACTAAGGCATGAGTAGCTACGGAATGACATTTCTTGTGTAATTATATATATATATATATATATATTAGCATTAACAGTCTATCTACTGTAGATAATGCTGAAATATTCAAATTAAAGAATAGCAACAGCGTAAGTTATTTTGTTAAAAGGGATATTTATACATATACATACATTTACTCAGTCAGGACTGTTACAAATACGTGATTTACTCATTCACAATTTCTTCATTAGCAACACTTAAATTCACAACATGACTCATCTGAAACCCTGTAACTTCTGACTTGACTCACCTGATTTTCCGTCAGAGTGAAAGTCTCCGCCACAAGGCGGCAGTACGCACCGCTACATCAACTAAACCAGCCCTTCTCTTCTCACACGCGTCACTTCAGGACCTATTATTACAGACCTCCTCGTTCAGCATCCAGATGTTACATCGAGAATCATCCAACTAAACGGTTTTAGTTCCCAGAATGTTTTAGGAATAATAGTTAACGGCTGTAAACAAATAAAAAAACTAAAATAATTACACATTTAGAAAACATTTGATACGTTCTCGTCACACAAAAGTCTCCTAAAATGTAATGTTGGATTATGGTTATGGTTCTGCCAGTTTGACACGCATCAATAAAAATGTTTTCTCTCTGAATAATTAGTCTTTATTAAACCTTTATTGAAGGTTATAGTATTATTATTATTTTATGAGTTTAATTTGCTATTCTACCCAAGTACAAAATAACTACTTTTTTTACTTAATACTGTCATATTTGTTTGACATTTATTTGAATGTTTACTTTTCTGTATTTTATACATAGGAATGTACCTTGGAAACAAGGCAAAAAAAAACTGTCTGGTCAGAAAATACATTTGACAAAATTCAGATAAGAATATAAGGCAATTTGTTTGTGACATTACATTGTCTGTTTGGCACATTGATATAGCCATTCATTTATTAAACATCTATCGCAAACAACTTTCTATTTGAGTGTGACGTTTGTTGGTGTGGCTAATGTACAGAAAATGACTTACACAGTATCTGAGGCATGCAGAGGGAAAACATTGCTTTATTTATAATTATTAGTTTAAATAAAAATATTACAAATTACATAAATATAATATTGTTTGCATATTTGAGAACAGTAAAAAAGTAGTCAATTGAAACCACTGAGTTTGAACTTGTTAGTTACAACACAAGTATAAGGGCTTAGCTGTGAAAGAACAAAACTTTCATACAAAAAATTACAATAAAACAAAAACCATTACATTTAGACTTATTTAAAATATACTCTGTAGACTTAGCCGGCTGGTTTGAGTCATCTGAATACAAAAAAGTATGCATCATAAACGGTATTTTCCTAACTGAAAAAATACAGGGTTTGAAAAATAAACTTTCCCACTCGCTGGAAAAGAAACACACTCCACTGTCTTATTAAATCAGCGGATGTTGTTCAGATTCTTACGGCTTGTTTGACTGATTAGATTAGTGTAACTAGTGGTATTTTTGTTATGTGGAAAAAACCCCACCACTACCACCCCTAATCACCCCCATTAAAAAAACATTTCCATGACATCCATGCATGAACAAATAAACACTTCTGTGGCTGGATGAATCTGCTTACAGCAAAAAACTGCACCGCATTTCAAGAACTTAAAAAAAGCACATATTTCAACTGTAAAATATTGCTCCGTAGCTTTTGATACAAAGGGCATTTATATCAAAGACTGATATAGGCAAAGATAGGGTTTTATGAGGTTATTACATTCCGCTGTCGATGAAAAAATGAATTAAATATACAGGAAGATGCATTTCACTGAAGAAATACCCACTTACTCAGCTTACTTCTGTTTTTGTAAAACCATGTTTGTTTGCAGGCAATTATGACATCTTTTATGTACATAACGTAATACATGAGAATCTTCAAAGCCAGTGCTCTTTAACAGTATATCGTGCCCTTTTTCATCTTGACTCATAAAAAAACTGAAACAAAACAAACCTAACTCATATATCCGTTGAGAGGAAAATGTGTCATGCTTCTGAGAAGACCATGAGATGTGATCTTCATATTTCGAAAGGAAGAAGAAAAAACACCAAGAAAGTATCACAACCCCCCACGCAATCCTTGTTAATGTCAGCGAGCATTTCCTAGTACAACAGCTGGAAAATCTCAGGTGTTCTAGCAGCTGATCTTGAGACCGCATTCTTTTGAAATGTCACATTTAAAGCTAAAAAGAATATAAGAACAACAGCCATGGTAAAAACTGGACATGGACATGGTTTTCACCTGGAAAGCCAGTAACGACTGCAATATATGCATCAGTCTACCAGCCGTCTGCCCATTTTACGATAGTGATAAAACTGGAGAAGGGTTGTGGTTTGTAGTTCACAAATTCACTCGGATATACTCTCACTGATATCTGGCTTGTTGGCTGCATTTTCATCAGAAGGAAAGTGTTGAGCTTGGCGTCCTGATGCGAGCTAATCACCACCTGAGTGTCTTGTGCGGCTGCAAATAGATGCTTCTTCCCATCAGAACTGAAATCCACTAAAATTTTGAGTTCTACAGTAGAGCTGCTGTTGTTCTGTAGGTTCAATTGGAAGTTAACTTGTATGTAGACAAGGTAGACACCTTTCTCTTGAATGATCATCGACATGTTGGTGGGGTCCAGAATACTCTCTTTCTTATCCCTGTATCCTTGCCACTCATCCTCCCAGATCAAGCAATCCATCGAATTGTGGTTCCGAGCTTGAAGAAGATAAACATGCAGCAAGAAGTTTAATTACATAATCACATAATCACAGAGGTTTATATTAAGTCATTTCAATATAACACAGTTTTTAATGAGAAATGTGGACTTTATGTGAAACCATTTTCTACCAGCATCTGTCATAAATATATTTAGAAACTAATTTGTGGACAATCACCTGTGAAAAGCCAGTGTTCCTGAGAGAGTGGTTGTCTGAACATACTTTCTATTGCAGAGTCTGTGCGATCAAAAAAGAAAAACATCAGTAAGCAAGGTTTCCGCCGCTGAATGAATGCTGATTAAAAATGCCAACAAATAAAATTGTTGTATGACTAAACGTGCAATTTCACAGCTGTACAGGAAAAGCAGACCACAACAATGCATTTACACTAACACACAGCAAGAAAGCTCGGCTCCCCACCCAAACATTCTCACAGCAGACTCCCACAAACACACACGCACAACAAAAAGCATTGCTTTGCTTTGTTATACAACATGTTATCATTATAGTGTGTTAGCCAACCATTACCATTGTAGTAACCACATTCACTATACTACCGTTAAACTGCAATAAATTAGAATGTTGATTCTTCATACAGTAAGAGCTTTCAGAACCTTTCTACACTTTGCAGTAACCTAGTTTACTTTTTATTTTAGTTGCGGTATCAACTTTTTACATTTATTTTATTGACTACAAAACACGCTGTAAAGCCTGTTTGTGTTTAAATCTTACTCAGTTTTCATGTAGGCTAAACAAATGGTTTAGTTGCTTGTGGATGGTTATTGGTGTCAAATAATAACTTGGGCGCGAGTTATCCAGAGTTTTTGGCTTAATATATACGTTATAACATAAATCCAGACGACCTGGAAAAAGCAGCCGTAGGACACGAAACAGACGGAGGCGTGCTAATCAATCAGCTTTCGAAGTTAGCGAGAGGAGGAGAGAACGGAGACGGCAGAGACACTGAACATCTACACAGACCAGCATGATCTTTACTTGCAGTAGCCTAATTGCAATAAAGCATGCTCTTCAAGAATTGGACTTTACAGTCACAGCAGGCGCTGTAACTCGGCAAAAGTAGCTTATATGGCGCAGATTCCATTGTCTTACGAGACAGAAGGATGCCAGTATGTAGTATACACTTTATACACGTTTTAACTGGGGTTTCGAACGCTTTCGTGTAGTTTCAACTTTCCGAACAGAAGTCGCACTCGCTGAGGAGGTTTCTGAGAAGCAAAAGTATTCTTTAGGTAACTTTATGTATCACAAATGATTACAAGTTCTCAAGTGTTCGTAATTTTAGAACTTTGGTTTTCCGCCAAATGACCGTTGCCACTCGCGCCTTCCACAGATACATTCTAAAACGCTAATATACAGTGACGTTAATATAACGAAGTCAATAAGAAGATACGCAGCGTTTTCTACCATAGAATATAGGTATAAACAAAAAGCCCAATGAGCAATGTAGCTGAAGAAAAAATGAAAATAAATGCCATGAACCGTCACTGACAAAAATACATAGCCTATGTAAACATGAGATAATATTTAGGTATAACTTACTATTCACGATGCTAATTCTTTGGCATCCAGGCACCTGTTGAGGTTACAAGTAAGACATGTCACTTCAAGAGCAGATTGCACAGAAACAGAGCCTACGTAAAAACGCAAATGCATCCATTCGTTGTTTAAAAACACGCCCTCTGCAACATGATCCATGAATTAGCCATCCACATAAAATAATGGAGAAAGCTCCAAGATGGAAAACAAGGAAGTGTTTCTCTGCCCTGTGTGTATGCGAACTGAGGATCGGAATTTGTTCCTCTTTTTTCATAAAAATGTTTCATAAAACCGAATGCTTACTAGACTTTTATTCAACCAAATCAATCGCCAAGTTATTCTTCAAAGTGTTCCACAGAATCCTGAACACTGGGTAATTGTATTGTCCAAAATAACATTATCTAGCCAGATGAAGAATCTGAAATTCTGAGGCTGTAGATCAGTTATATTTACCTTCGGCATGAAGACATATATCAAACACGACGCGATTAAAATAAAGACCAAAGCCATAAACGCCCAGATGATATGCGCCCTGGTTGCCCGCGCTGTATCCATGCCTGCTCCTCAAGAAGTTGAAATAACTGCAGGCTCACTCAAGAAATGCCTCTTGTACCGGATGAAGTTCTCGACTGTAATGAGATAGGCTGTCTCTCCCACGCGCTCAACGGTGCGCTATTAACTCCGCATCACCTGTAAGTAAGATGAGGGTGGATGCGATCATGGTAACAGAAAACTCATAGCTTTCACTATCTAAACTAAGCATGCTTTCACACATTTCACTGATATCTAATCAGTTGTAATCTAAGCCACCATCTTGTTTCATTTGAATTATTAGCACTTGTACTTGTTACATTACTTGTCTTGATTTGGTGACATGGTTGGTTGATGGAGAACAGTCATGTGTTTTAAGACACAAAAGTTTAAATATTTCATCATAAAAGGTCCTGAAGAGCGACATTGAAAATAAATCTTAAAGGGGCAGTTCATCCAGAAAAACAACAACATCTGTCATCATTTACTTACCCTCATGTCATTACAAACCTGTATAGATAT
Source organism: Gymnocypris eckloni scoliostomus (assembly GCA_027564155.1). Classification (NCBI taxonomy): domain Eukaryota; kingdom Metazoa; phylum Chordata; class Actinopteri; order Cypriniformes; family Cyprinidae; genus Gymnocypris; species Gymnocypris eckloni. The sequence goes on from CM050414.1 coordinate 19,575,733, forward strand.
CAAAAGGAGAAATTTTGGAGCATCTCTTTGAAGGTGAATGAAGATAATGAATGAAGATATCAAGTCTCCAAAGGCTGCAATAATTACTGTAAAAGTAACAACGCAGACTACTTGTGCAATAAATCTCAAATCCAGCCACAGGCTAGCAATTTAGTTTGAGGATGTGTAACTTGTGTTGCAATTAAGCAATGAAGTAATACTTTGTTTGAATCAGATCTTCTAGTGATTTTGTATGTTTAAAATGTGTTTTTAACTAATCTTTCCTGGTTCTCAAATTAAATTGACTGAATCATTTAATGATCTCATTGGTTATGCATCAGCAATTGGAAGTAAACTATTAACCGTCAAAGCTAAATAATGTAAAAATCACTAAGCAACAATAGTGAGGACAGTGGAACGCAGCATTCATTTATCAAAATAAAAAACTTCACGCCTTACCTAATCTGTTACCAGAATTAGAAATTTCCCCATAGTAGAACGGTACAATGTCACAAAGTATCAGTTAAAATATAACGTTTTTGCAGAACACTGTTGCTATTCCATCAGCTGCTGTTGTATAAAGTCTCTATTATCGACTTCAGTTTCAACTGTTCCTCACACAAAGCCATCACGTGTCTTCAGGTGACCTAAAATGTGATTTTGTATCCTTTTTTCAGTCTTCATCACCATTGCACAGAAACCTCTGACCAGGAAATAAACATTGCACAGAATCTCTCCTTTTGTATTCTGCATAATAAAGTGTCACAAAGGTTCGGAACAACAAGTGAAAATGGTGACAGAATTATTATTTTTGGGTGATCTCTTTAAGAGCAAACATAGACCACAAGTACTTTAGAGACCACCCATCTGGTATTTTACCACAGTGTTAACTGGAAGTCATAAGAAATATCTGTAATCAATCATACAAACAAGGTCACCACATGTGTGCTCCCATTGGGTGTGGGTGTTAGCAGAAGCGTCAGCAAAAATTGTTATGCACTGTGCATGATTAGGTTTTGCTGGTGCTTTAGGGACATTCAGTCTGTTTGTGAGCATCTCACTTTTGATTCAAACACAGATTAAGTTTTTCCAGTTACATATACACACATATATTTTTATATGACTCATTTTTATCGTTTACTCCATTTACAGAACTCACAAGTTAAATTTCCAAAAGAGGGCAGTTTCCCAGATTCTATCATCAAAGTAAGTAAAAGAAAATGCCTGCAGATGTCTTCCATTTCGAAGGCCTACATGGCTCAGCGATGCCACAATGACATCAGATTCCACTCGTCAGCACTCGATTGGTTAAATGCTGTTGATTTCCGGCATCATGTGCTCAGATTAATTTAAATGTCTCTGGATTTTTATGTACAGTAATGAATCACATATCAATTTTTTCATTACTGATTACTTGGGTGAAGTAACTGACTTATAATAGGGCGATAATCTCATGCTAAAGCTCAGAATTAGAGCAGAGGTTGGCTAGGTTTGCTTTACTCATCTGGATCACATTCAACTAATATCAGAGTTAGACATGCAAATCAAAATTCTCATAAAAGGTCTGTGTCACTGCAGGGTTTGTGGGATTGAGGGATGATCTCGACAAGAACCTCAATATTTCTGTGTCATGGCAACAGTATTTCCAGGTAGGCAAGAGAGACATACGGAAGACTCTCACTACTACAACAGTTAGTTTCCACTTGAAATGCTCTCCATTAGCAAAATGGAAAAATGCAGTGTTAACTGGGACGGGAGATAAGTGAAAATCAGTCATGTTTTCAATCACTCCCACAGCCAGTCTGTTTACAATATCGCAAACAAAAATCAACATTATCATCATATTTCTGTATGACACTTCAAGCCTTTTTTATACGAGGGAGCAGGTGACACATGCAGGGGTGGAGTAATGTCTACAATAACACCTCTCTTATGGTTTCAAAAGTTAATTTCTCCATTAAACATTGTTTCAGTGAAAAAATGACTAACAATAATGAGGTCAGAGTTTAGGAACATGCTAAACATGTAAAAAGTTGTATCTGTTAGTATTTAATGACATTGTGTTACAATAGTCTTTTTGCCCTCGTCCCATCTCATGTAGTGATATGCTGTAACCGAAATGCAGACCGTGAAAGGTGAGCTCTAGCCAATGAGATTACAATTTTTCACATTAGTCCCGCCCACTGGCGAGCTCTCAGAGGCTTTCTCTTGGTCTTGACCAGAATTTATACGAACGGCCACAGTAGTTCTTGTTCATTCATGTTCATCCATGGCAAGAGTACAGGTGCATCTCAATACATTAGAATGTCATGGAAAAGTTCATTTATTTCAGTAATTCAACTCAAATTGTGAAACTCGTGTATTAAATAAATTCAATGCACACAGACTGAAGTAGTTTAAGTCTTTATTTATTTTAATTGTGATGATTTTGGCTCACATTTAACAAAAACCCACCAATTCACAATCAAGACCAATAAAAAAACATTTTTAGTGAATTGTTGGCCTTCTGGAAAGTATGTTAATTTACTCAATACTTGGTATGGGCTCCTTTTGCTTTAATCACTGCCTCAATTCGGCGTGGTATGGAGGTGATCAGTTTGTGGCACTGCTGAGGTGGTATGGAAGCCCAGGCTTCTTTGACAGTTGCCTTCAGCTCATCTGCATTTTTTTGGTCTCTTGTTTCTCATTTTCCTCTTGACAATACCACATAGATTCTCTATGTGGTTCAGATCTGGTGAGTTTGCTGGCCAGTCAAACACCAACACCATGGTCCTTTAACCAACTTTTGGTGCTTTTGGCAGTGTGGGCAGGTGCCAAATCATGCTGGAAAAGAAAATCAGCATCTTTAAAAAGCTGGTCAGCAGAAGGAAGCATGAAGTGCTCCAAAATGTCTAAAAATAAACTAATAATTTTTAGTTTTAAAAGTGAAAGCACGTGCTTAGTATGACTTCAAAAAGTGACTCAGATTCTGTGATATTTGTTTTATGACCCCTTAATGGATACCCAGAACGTGTGGGCGATTGCAGGAATATTCCCCAGCTCTCTACCTCTGACCTTTAAGAAGAGTACAAATCAAAGATGAGAACATTTAAGTAGGTGGGGGGCTTTTATAGCTATTCTCCACTGGATTGTTTTTCAGGATTTAGTAAAAGCAAATTGTTCATCTCAGAAGAAAAGTCACGATATGGAAATTGTTGTGATCAAACATTCGCTTTTGTACATAGTACATTAGAACTATAAAAGAAGGTTGCAGTATGACTCAAAGACAGCCACAAAAATTACAGATCAAAACAGATTTAGATCACATTTCTGCTCAATAGAAATGGACAAGATTATACAAGAACACAACCGCCATTATAGAATACGTCAGCATATTGCTCAAACTCAAAATAGCTTCATGTGCTACGTAAGGGAGGAGGGCTATACATATTTGAAACGATGTGTTACAAGATGTTAAAACATGTTATAAAACAAAACCTTTGGAGTCACGCACTTACTTGTTTGATCCTACCATCATGATTCTAACACATATGATGCCATCAGAAACACATGGCCTGTAGATGAAAGTGATGATTATACTGAACAGAAAAAAAGAAACTGATCTGAGCAATATAGTTTACTGTACATGTATGAAAGAAGTCATGCTTTAACCTTTTCTTGGTATTTGAGGTCTTACTAAAGGAACACTGCAAACTGAAGTATTCACAGCTGACTTTGGGATGTACATAACGAGGTCATAGATTTGCTGAATATGTCAAATGCGTCTGGTATAATTGTATTTTGTTTCTTTAAAATAATATCAACTTTATGTCATTAATGTAAAATACTAATGCTTAATACGATAATGAATTATAGAGAGTTAAATAGATACATCTGAATGACATAATATACATTTGTTTCAGTTTTTTTAGTTGTAGGGATGTCATAATAGAATTCAGACTGAATGAGTTTGGACAATTCTACATTAGGTTATGATGATTAACGAAGAAGTCTGAAATGCACACCTAATTCATGGAATTATTAAATAATAGCTCCATGAATTGACATATTATTAAATCAAATAATAAAAGCATCATGTCCTCTGGCCCAAAATAAAACAATACTTGTTTCCATACAATTGAAATGTGTTACAGTGTCCACCTAGTAACAGTGTATTTGCCTAATAAAACATGTTTATTTATGGTGCCTCAAACTGTCGAACTGAATAATATTTTTTTTCACAAAAGTAAAATGTAACAATTTTTATTCAACAGCAGCTTCTAGTTTTATGCGCACTGTGACCCAGCTGGCCAGGAAACAGACTGTTGATATAATAATAATGAAAGCACATATTATAGGAAAACCGGCTTTTATTAAAATGTTTCACAGAGTTAGTTGTGAATGTGGTCACCATGCTGCATACTGCACAATGTCTACAATGCAAGATTAAGACACCATTACAAAGCCAGTCTCTACGTGTGTGCACGAGTATGCTGGTCACAGAAACAAGACTTGTTGCCAAATGTACCAATACAATAGCAGCATCATCATGACAACCATTCTGTACATCTCATATTTACATGGTTTACCAACACACCTCGGATAAAGACAGCTGGTGAAAGAAGGAGGGAGCTAAATGTAGATATCCCAAGATTCATCTGACATACAATCACAGATGAACTATTGCTCTTCTCTTCAAGTTCAGATCAAGATCAGACTCATTCATACACACCCGTTTATATGTTCTTTTACTGACTGACATTTGGCGTTTTGTACTTTTATCCAATTCCAATAATAATATATTATATTACCCCTCAGCACCCACACATTCACCCACACAGTCAAACATGCGCACTTATTCATCACTGAACCAGTTGCTCAACTTGTTTTAGCCCGTGCTGCACAAATGGCAGTGATTGATTACTGTCCAGTACGGCTGTTGGTCCCATCAAGCATTATTGCTCATCTGATCATATATGTTCCCCTCCTCTGTGACTCACCCAAACAGACCCTAAGCCATCAATACGAGAGAGAGGTTCGTCCAAATAAATTAACCAAAACTTAAACTCTCCCAGTCAGACAAGCTGTCTCAAGTCCACACAACAAGGCATGGCACCTTTTAACAGGTGGCCGTTGACAAGTCATGAAGGAAAAGCGGATTGAAGAGAACATTTCTGGAAAATAAATAATGCAAGTACAATTCCATAATCCATAATCCAGTCTTCTAAATCCACTTTGCCGTTGTAAAACTATGACAAGAATTAGTCAGGCTCTCTCCATCTGAGACTGACACACAGATCCTCTTAGGCCTGATAAAAACAAATCATCCCTTCGTGCAATTTGCTTCGACAAGAAAGCGCCTGCCAAAAAAGCAAATGAATGCAGAAGTCATTCAGCATCTGCCATTAGTATTCTGTATTTCCATTGCATGATACACAGGCATGCTCTGTATGCCAGGTCCAGTGTAACGGCGCTCCCTATAGTCCTGCACATGTAATAGCATGTAAGAAGCGCCACTAAAACCGTGTGGTTTGCAGTTTGGGCACACACACACAAAGAAAAAACGAAATAAAACAATATCCATCCTGAGTTTGTAGAAAACGAATGTCCACTGTGTGCATTTAAAAAAGCATTTACAAAGGGAGCATGTGAATGGATGTAACTGCAAGTATGCAAATGAAGTTAATAAGCAGATGCATTAATTGATCGATCCAGGTGTGATGTAACGTCATCCATGTCTCACTGTCGCTATATTAATACTCAATCAGACATGCTTCATTTTCTAGTATTCTGTCACACATTAGTGAATTAGTCTCCATCTCCTCTCTTTCTTCAAAGTAAGGCAACAGGTTTCAGCTGTGAATCGGCCAAGGCCTTCAACGAGGCAGGATGTTTCACTTGGCTTTTCAGTTAAATGCAATGCTCATGTTCCTCATTCATTACTTTGTCTTCTTGCTCTGAAGTGCTTTTGTGAGTGTTTGCATTATGTCCCGTGGGAAAACCTTGTCCGTGGACCATCAGCATAACATTTTAAAATAAATCAGGGGTCCACATATCCGTAGGTCCACAATCTGCCAAGCTGACGTAGCAGGCTAGTTTCTGTGAAGGAACATCAGTTACACCTTATACAAACTACCAGGACCGGTTAAAGCAAGTTGTCCATTGCCCATGTCACTCATTTCATCTTCTAAAAGCCCGGCTACATCTGCATTCGGAATGCTGTCATGGTAGCTGTTGAAGCTAATGTTGTCCTCCTTCAGCTCGATGGTCCAGAATGGGGCGTTCAGCTTACGGTTCTGGTATTCTCGGTAAGTGTACACGCCACCTACCACCGCCAAGAGAGCAATGACAACTATGATGATGACGGCCAGGACAATGATGTTGAACTGGTTCCATGGAAGCGGAGTCACTGTGGTGGTGGTGGTGGAGTTGAGGGTGGAGCTGCCCAGGCTGCTCAGCAAAGTTGTGGAGAAGGTGGTGAACTGTGCTGTAGCATTGGGGCTGGAGGTCATGGTGGTGTAGTGAAACCAGTGGGTAGTGGTTGAAGGAGTAGTGTGGACGACTATGGAAAGGGTAAGAGAGAAAAGAACAGTTTGAGACAGTATGCATCTAATAAAATGCAACATATCCAAATGAATCAAATTATGAATTCAACTTCAGTGATTGTCCAGTGATATTCCTGTACTGCTGTGGAATATAATTTGCGAAAGTGAGTTTGCAATTGAAAAAAAAAATACTGTTTACCATGACTTGGGAATTCAATGAGATTGTGGGCTGCATGCAGATAACAAAATTCAGTTTCAGTCTGAACAACAAACAGATTATTTTGGTTATTTTAATGAATCATTAAATAATTGTTTTTGAATCAGTCTGACTGAACTTCTGACTCACTAACCGAACTGACAGTTATTATTGAACTATTATTGAACTATTATTGATGAAAGTTATCATCATGTGAAAAACAGAGAGAGCAAAAAGAGTAAAAGAAGAGAAGAAAAAGTAAGAGGAAGGGAACGAAAAAGGGTGAGAGCAGCAAAAGAGTACCATGTGGAGCCCTGATCTAGTGTAATGTAGAGAACAGATGCTGCATACATGTAGAAGATTCCATCTGTTCAGTAGAACAGACCATATCAGACCATACGCAGTGTACGTAAAGACTGAAAACCTAACTCAGAGACGTAAGGTTCATCATGCAGTGTTATTTTAGTTATGTACTATTAAAGTATTTTACTTTTACCGGGCCTTCGTTATTTTAGTTAGTTGCCAAGTCAACATTTGTAATTCATTTTGAGAATAAAGTATTTAGAAAAATATTTATATTTTATTACAGCTGGAATTGAATTACCAAAAACTGAAAAGTTTTAGTTTCATTTAACGTTAACAATAACAACACTGTCACTATGGGAAACACTTTATCAGAGATATTTCAGCCATTTTTGGAAAGTATATGGCAAATATGTTGCCATTTGGAGCTCCATTATCAGCCACCTCTATAATGGGACGTCACCAGTGAGCGGGAACATGGCTGTTCTGTAGCTGCAGCACATCTGGAGCAGAGCTCAGACAGGCCGAAAGAGAAGGATTTATTATTTTTGGCTGAGTGGAAAGACTGACGAAATGTGAGTGTGGATTTGGCTGACTTACTGGAGTGATAAATCACTCTTTTCTTCTTCCTCTCTCTTTCATATATTCACCCTGTGGTCCAAGCTCACTGTTTGGCAGCACGAGTCAGCCAGCCTGTGGGAATGTACGGTCTGTCCTCTTTACAGTATGCCGCTGATAGAATCAGCAGTGTACATGGATGTTCTGAGTCAGAACACTGATCTGGGATTAGTCATTTAACAACACATCCTCTCCTTCCCTCTCTAAAAACCACAGTCACATAACACGCAAAGCACTTTTCAATCATCACTTAAAATAGTTTCTTGAATAATATCAAAAGTTCAGGTACTTCCTGTTCACACATATAGTCTATAGTGTAAGGCTGGAAACATCAACGTGATGCATTTAATATCTTGCAATTTCAAAAGTGAATCTGTAACTCAAACTACAACTACACCAAATGCATAAGAAAGTGACTCAGTGTGTCCACGAGAAAGAGTTAACCTGTGGGATCAGTTTCAACCTCTCTTGACTGGTTCACTTCACTTTTCTTCAGTTCTGAAGTGCACTGAAAAATGATGGTTTTCAAAGATAAAGCTTTAACTGAACTGCTGAAAACGATATAAATGAATGTAATAAAAAAAGAATGCGAGGTACAGATGCAATAATGCAAACAAAAAAAATATATCGATAAATGATACCCAAATGCAGCCAAAAATCATTAGAAGTTTTACTACTGCATGCTGTCACCTGTAGGAATGCAGTTCCTGGCGAGCGCGTCCCCTGTGAAGCCTTCCTCGCAGCGTTCGCAGTGCGGCCCCGTAGTGTTGTTGATGCAGCTCAGGCAGTGGCCTGTGTCCGGGTGACAGATCCGAGGGGATATGCGGGGGTCTCCGTTCCCGCTGCAGTTACAGGGAAGACAGATGCTGTCGGCGTTGTAGAAGCCATCACTACACTGCTCACAGTTGGGACCCTGGTACTCTGGCTTGCACTGGACACAGAAAGGCTGGCCACTGGAGTCTAAACACATAAAGAGACAAAGCAAGTTTAAGGTTATAAACTAAATTTATTCTGTTAAAATAGAATTAATTATAAGTACAGTACAGGGTATTTTCTCTTAAATAACCAAAGAACTTCAGCTATGACAAAGGCATCTGAAGACCCAGAGTTTGTTTCATTTGGCCACCAGATGGCAGAATCTTTTAAGGATATTGAGGACAGAGTGAAGAGAAACTGAGGTCTTTGTTTATATTAGTCTATATTCAGTAGTCAGATGAACTTTTAACCTCCAATCATTTTGTAAATGTGTTGTCAAAGTTTTTTTTGTCCTTTGCATTTGATATGTAATCAAAGAACAGGCAAACATGGCCTATGAAAAGGGCCGATGATTTCTTAAGCTTAAATAAAAAAAATGTGAAGAGACACTTCCTCATGCACACAAGCAAAAACTACTGCCTAAAGTCTTCAAAAGCACATTTGCTTCAACACTTGCTTGTCTGGAGAACGAGACATACTGCAGATAAACATCTTCCTTTTGTCTGATAACATAACTGATGTTTGTCACGTCAAAGAGTGAAAAAAAGAATATATAATGTCCTCAGAGAATGATGCTAAAGCATGAGATAATGTGATGAATGCATACTGTAAACGTCATTTTTCCATTTTCTAAGAACACAAAAAAGTTCAACTTTTCTGTATTCATTGGACAGAAACGTCACGTGAAGGGTGGACACTGAAAGTAGATGTATATAGTGTGACCTGCCACTGCAATTAAACAATTTGCAACCAGATACGACATCATAAAATCAGTATGATGTTTATATGACTACTGGGAAAGTACTGAGTAGGGCTGGGCGATATGGCTGAAAACTGTATCACGATATCAGTGTTTCATATCGGTCGATATATCGATAATTATTGATATTTTTATGACCCATTTAAAATAAGGACCAGGAGAAAATATATTACATTTAAACATTTTTATTTTAAGCAACCTTTCTCTGATCATAATCCCTCAGTTGTTAAGACAGAAATGTCAACAACCATGGAAAACTCAAATAATTAAAATGTAAACATAAGTCTAAAGTCACAATGAAAACTTAATTATCTAAGCGGAGCGGAAGCATGTCTTTGGCTATATGATATGCCACTGCCTCCGTTATATCTTTGTAGCGTTTAGATTCTTTGTCATAAGGCACTGATGCAGTACCTCTCCATGGCTTGTGCGGTGTTGCAGCTACAGATGTTGTTGGTTGAATACGGCTGTGCTCCAAAGGGTGGCCAGCTAAGGTGGTACATCAAGTTCGTGGGATTACCAATCTTGGCGGGACGGTCTTGCATAATTTGCAGACATTGGTCTGACTACGGTCAGACTTATAATATCCAAAAACTGCCATACAGGCGAGCTGACTTTTGCTCTTTTATTTACAATTTCCTCGCCGCTGGCACTCATTTTCTGCTTATGAAAAGGAATCCAGCAGACCAGCACGAGACAACGATATGGCGAACCAAACTGATACTGTTACATGATTGGCTGTTAGCGTGTCACTCCTTACGTTGCTAGGTTACCAGAGAGCGAGTGCCTTTGTTAATGCAACCAAACTTGCTCGCAAACCGCTGTTTCTTCCGACGAAGAATAAAAAATATCGAACGTTTTATCGAACGCATTTTTTATTGATATCGCTCACGTGTCTATCGCGATACATATCGTTATCGTTTTATCGCCCAGCCCTAGTACTGAGGAACAACTGAGAAATGTATAGTGTATTTTATGTGTTTTCTAAAGTACTTGCAATTGCAACGCAACCGACAGATTATTTTCAAGAGCGATATCAATTGTGAGACATTTCATTTTCTGACACTAAGGAAATTAGTTGTCATCTAGTGCTCATAAAAAGTGATGACTTTCTGTAGAGAAAAAAACGAAGAGATGATCGAGAAGAGACAGTTTTCAAAAATCATTAATGAGCACAGCAGCCTCAACCAAACATGTTTTTCTCTCTCTCTTTCTTTTGGCAGAACTAATTGGCAGGGCCAGACAGCATCTGTACACTTTGTTTTGCATTTTCATCACTGATTTTTTGGGGGAGAACTTGAGGTTGCTCTTTAGAGCGTATTTTTCCAGGATTATTTGATGAATAGAAAGTTTAAAAGAGCAGAACTTTTGCCGGTCATCTTATGTAAAATTATAAATGACCAATTTAATGCGTCATTGCTCAATAAACGTATTAATTTCTTTACACAAAAATTTCACTGACTGCAAAACGTAACTAAGTGTACAACATTTTGAATGATAGGATGGCTTTGCAATCATTGACGGCCCTTTGTTTCACCAGTGCATTTCTAAACAATAAAAAATAAGGACATGAATACAAAAGTCAAAGGCAACTCTTCCTCCATAAAAAGCTAAAAAAATAAAACTGTGCCCATCCAAATATAGATGGAAAAATACATGCGTTCAGAACAAGAAGGAATACATTTTATAACCTGGCCCAATGAAGCAGAGGTAAAATAAAAGGAAAGTAGAAGAGAAGAACTGAGGAGGAGGAGGAAAGAAGGAAGGTACAGTTAAAGCAAAAACCATGTTGAGCCATACAAGAAGAGAGAGAGAGAGAGAGAGAGAGAGAGAGAGAGAGAGAGAGAGAGAGAGAGAGAGAGAGAGAGAGAGAGAGAGAGAGTGAGATGCAATAAGACAGACTGTACGCAGTACCTGCTGTGAATCAAATATATCTAGCAGAGATGCAATTTTTATGTACATACGGAGAGGGGCAGTGAATCAGGGGGCTCTATGACCCTCCTATCTTCATCTGCCCAGACTCCGCACCTGCATATGGCCATAAAGCCCAAACCTCCAGGCAGTGATGTAGACCCAGGGAATACTACACCAGAAGGACCAATTTTCCACAGTTCTCAAGCATGAGGGCAATAACCATCATGGTAAGATAATGACACAATGAAAGGACAGAGAGTGACTGAGGCAGAAAACAGCCCATTTAGATATATATCATCACGACAGTAAAAGACAAATCACAGAGGGACTAAGAGCTTAAGCTCCTCTGAGCTCTTTGAACTTAAAACGATTATTTCACTACAGAATTAAGAACATTCACATAAATTGAATGAACAAGAAAGAGAACAAAGAGAAACAGAAAGACAGACCATTTGAGCTGTTGGTGGTCAGAGTGAAATCAATGTACACACACAGAGACTTGTTTGGTTTGGTCTCACCTGAATGTGTTAAGTCGTTTTCCGCTTCTTTGGTGGCAACAAACTTGACAAAAAATTCAGGATTGCTTAGAAGCGCAGATGTCCCAACATGTTAGAGCAAACAAAGATTTCCGGCGACACAAAAGATATGCTTCCTCGTGTAGCTTCGACTCGGACTCGTGACAATAATGTCTGAACTGGTTAATGTTTAACCATTTCATAATTGTATCGCCGGCAGAAGCTTCCGTAGTGTGGTGACTTTAACCTGGTTGCTTTTTCAGCATCACAAGCGTACACAAAGACGCACGCAACGTTTGACACACCGAGCTCAAACAGGTGTGGACATGCTCAAGGACTACAGCCGTTCCAACAGTTTCTACACTTCCTGACCACAGTGAGAGAGAAAGAAACTCACAGATTAAACATACTGAAGATATAGTGAAGGATAAAGAGTGTATAATGTACCATAAAATAATATGGTAACAAACTTAAATGGACAGTAAACAAGTCAAATTAGTCATCTGCTCTCTATATGACATACACTGTATATACTGTGTATGAAGATATGAAGACAGCTCGCTGTCGCTGCATGTTTCACTCTCTCAAACTCTATCACAAGGGTGGACATAAAGAAAATAGCAGTGGCAACTAGCAGACTTTTCACAGACTGCTGAATTAAAGCTGAAGCTCAGGCGGAATTAAGCAGGCAACTTCATAAAAATTATAGCAACAGACACTGCATGGCAGATAACAAGCCAACCAGTGCTAGGTCATTTCCAATGCAAATTCAGCGAGCTTATGCAAATCAAACATGCATTTCACTAAGGAAATCTAGCATTGGCAAGGAGAGTAGAGATTCTGTTCTAAAGGTTCCACTTGTAAAGAAAAAAGACATTACAAATTGCTGAAGAAATATCAGTTGATAATGATTGAATGCGTATCTAAACTACACTCACATGCCAGTTCAATTCGACAGCGACTGTGTAACCTTTAGCAGCTTTCTGATAATTATTTATATACAATTCCCCTTTGAGCTTACATTTGCTACATTATGAACACAATTCCAAAGAACATTATTTATTTGAAATAGAAACCTTAGGTCTTTACTGTTATTTGGATCAATTCAATGTGTCCTTGCTTAAAAACAAAAAACAATCTATGAATAAAAAAATGCAACAAACTTCCTAACTGCATACAGTACATGCAATATATATATATAGTCTATAGTGAAATACATAGAACATTAAGATATATTATTTCTGAGATATTCAAGAGTATTTAGAATCTTTTGTCATGTAATGGTTTGCTATATCTACCTTCAAAAGCCCCTCCAAGTTTCACACAGATCAAATAATGCCGTTGTTTTCCAAGAAACCTGACATATAATGACTGACAGCTGCTTTGGAACAGACAATTACAACAGTTTTTACATATTCATCATGAAACACTCTGTTGGAGAGGCCTGCAAATAACAATCTAATTTAACCAAGGAACACAACATGGTTAAATATGTACAGTATTGAAAGATCGCTGGGCTGTCAAAAGAGAGTTTAATAATTCCATATTTCAAAAACTCATCCACCTAGTTCATCAAACAATAAGCACTACACAACTACATGCATTTATGATGACAGATATGAGAGCTTCACCTGCGCCTGTCAATTTTGCTCCACTTACAGGGTCTCACCAAATCGTGTGTGTGTGTGTTTTTGGAAACCTCATGGGTTCGGAGTCAACACGTTCTCACTCCCAACTTGTCACATATTGAAGCTTGGTCAAGAACACTTGTCGTCGCTTTTGATGCTCAAAGTACCCCTTTAGCGCCATTGCTAGACGTGCAGGTCCTCCGTTGTTTTCAGTTGTTTATATTAATTTAATGCTTTGCATGCATTTGTAAAAAAAATGAAATAATTGTATATCAATTTATACTTTCATTGGAGCACCTAACCCCACCCCTACCCTAAACCTACCTTCTTCTGAACAATATAAAACACATAACAGGCAAATATAAGTGCAGTCACAGGTACTTATTGCAAAAACTGACAATAAACAAGCAACTAAAAGCATTACAAACAAGTCATGTTGCATTCCAAGTTTTCTGAAGCCACAATATGTCTTTATGCAAAGAAGAGAGTAAAACGTAAGGTTTTAATCGCTGAAAATTATCCCGCTCCGTTAATACGCTCACATCTTATTCAAGAACATATCATCCTAGAATTACGCAATCGGTCGTGAGACACACAAGAGCCAATAGCATTTCACAACCAAGGCTGACGTAAGGCTTCTTCTGGTGGCATTTTTTGAATTTGCGCAGAGATTGCATTACAGGATGAGCTTTATGACAGACAGAGACGCGATCATGTCTATTCCTCTCACAAATCACAAATCGTTTTCGGAAGACTTGGAATATTAATACTTTTTTAAATACTTCTTGTATCTGCCTGTATGTCTTTATAGTACACTATGTGTACTGAGTATGTATGTGTATTTTGCACATTGTCTTCTGTACAAGAATTTCACTCACCAAGGCACTTGTGTTGTGGTATACAAAGTGATTTGATTTGATTTGATTATATCTTGTGTTTTATTGACAAATAGTAGGTTTAGGGGCAGGGGTTGGGTTACGTGCTCATAAATGTATGAATAAATGTAATATAAATAAAACTGTTGTGACGGTTTACCTTGAAACATCACACCCCAACATATATGTAATAATGGCAATATTATTACCCAATATGTAATTTAATCACGACGATCAAATTCCCATTACCTTTCGCATCGGCATATTGATGCCAAGGGTTTCTTATTTAAAGCAATGGAGGACCCTGCACGTCGAAAAATGACTCTAAAGGGGTACCCTGTGTGTCGAAAAGTGATGTCAAAGAGTCCTGACCAAGCGTCAATATATGACGAGTTGGGAGCGAGAACGTGTTGTCGGAGTTAACAAGGCACTACAGAAAGTGTCAAAGCCATGTCACGGTAACAATAGGAGGTACAATGACTTGTTCACTGTTCAGGACAATTGATTACACTCAGTCACTGAGATAGCACACATTTGTTAAATCAGTCTGTGCTATATGGACACACAAAGATTTACTGAAGCAAAGCAAACCCAGCGTCCCAGCCAATTATAGAGATCAAATAACTGACTTCAGAATGTATCCATCCACTACAAGACTTGAATTCAGAAAAGCAACTTCAAAATCTTTTTACCCTGAAGTAGAGACCGTGATTGAAAAGTTTATAAAACTTAAACTACTTCAGATATTGCAGAAGGGGCTAATACAGCATTCCAGTGAAACTACAAAACACAATGGCTGCTGTATGACATCTATCTATTGTGTGAATCACTGCACCCATCGAGGCCATTGTCCATGTGACAATATAATGACAATGTGTCCTCATTTATTTATTACGTAGTAGCCATTTTGTAAAAACATTAAGGCACTCAAGGTCATACTGAATTGTCATGGCCTCATTGCTTAAAAACAGTAAGAGGAAAGCAAGGAAATAACAGCAAAAACTAAGTCTGAAGCGGTACAAATGTTTTGTCTAAAAATGGAACTTATGTTACATAACATACTTCATTTTACATTATATTACATACATTAGCTTACATTATACAAACAAAAATGTATTATATATATAACTTTAACCAACAACCGTTCATAAGTTTGGAGTTGCTAAGATTATTTTAATAAGAAAATAAGTATTTTGTGCAAATTGTACAGTATTACAATTTAATATAGTTAACTTTCAGTAAAATAGTTTTCTATTTGAACATATTTTTTAAATGTAATTTATTCCTGTGAATTTTCAGCAGCCAGTCAGTCTTCACTCTTCAGTGTCACATGATCCTTCAGAAATCATTCCAATATGATCATTTGATGTTCAATAAACATTTCTTGTTATAACGATGAAAAACATTTGTGCTACTCATATTTTGATGAATTTCCAGGATTTCTTGATGAATTGAAAGTTCAAAAGAACAGAATTTATTTGAAATATAAATCTTTTGTAGAGCATTTAATAATTTCTTATCTTTCTAAGGATGTTACATCTGTATCTATGCACAGTATTTTGTATGTGACATTTTCTAGGGCGGACTGCCTTATACATAAACACAATACTTTTAATACTATACTGTATGTGGCACTATGGGAATGAAACAAACTAACATATTTACACTCAACACTAGTGTAAGAGTTTGCTGTGATGAGATCGAAGCAAGGAGCTTCTGGCTGTGAGTGCTGAGAGATGCATCTAGACTATAGATGACCACGGACACAATGAGAGGAAGAGAGAAAAAGAGTCCCAGAGCACCAGTCAGACGGTAACTAAAACTGGACTAAATAAGTCAAACAGGAGTTGTGTTATGAGCGGTCTGCTGTTCCCACTCTCTCACTAATACTGAATATTGGGTGTTTAATTTCACGACTGCGCTTTAAATTTGAGCTTTTAAATGGTGATATCACACCATCCCAGAACAAAAATATGTAGTGTTAATTACACTGATGCTATCTTTATTATGAGGGCAGTTAAGACATTAGATGAAAACTCGATAAAGACACTTTCTGGCTTTGATCCATCACATAAATCCTAAAAGAGCAGTATAATGCTCGCCAAGAAACAGTTTAAAAGGTTTATCTTGTATTTGGGTTATAGCATTGGCACTCAGGGGTTATATAGTAGCAGTTTCTTCTTCGAAAACACAGCTACAGTAGGGCAGGAAGCATGCAAACGGGTGCAACTGCTCATTATACCAGCAACCCACCTAGAGCTACAGCAGTCTCTCAGATGCTGAGACTTGAACCAGCAACCCTTCAATCACAGCAGCAGAGCTAATGCCTCCCATGGTGTAGTGCAGGATGCAAACTAATGATCTAAACCATGTGCTCTGCTCTTGTGCTGAGTGACCTTTACAGCAGCACATGTGTGAATTAATCATTTCCATCCTCTTGCTGGTGCTTGACATTGATATATGTCCATTGTTTAGATCCTAGTAAACCACAGTTTCCCCAGTAAGCACTATAGAGACGTCCAGTGAGCCTGCAGTGTAATCTAGAGCCCGGCTGATGGTACTTTCAGTCTTCAGGGAGTTCTGTTAATAAAAGTGTGGCCTTGATGAGTAAATGAGGAATTCATTTAACACTCATGTGCTCCCCTGTACCTCATCAGGCTGCATCTTCAGGGATTAACGGGCTGAATAAAATAAAGGTCTGTCGTCTAATCAGTCGCTGCCCTGACTGTGCTGGTTATTAGCATTTCATTACCATAATCACTAAAAGGCTGAACCTGTAGTTCCCATTTCAGTGTGGGGACAAACATACATAAAGTTTATACAAAACTTATACATAAACTTTTCGGATACAGGCGTGATGATGAACACTCTCTCTTTTACACACACACTTTTCTCATTACAGGAACTCTTACTTTTTGATTGAGGAGTCAAGCTACATTAATTATTCATTAGTTAAGTTTTGTCATATGATGCATAATCTCAAAATGTTGTTTATCAGCTGCTGCTAGCTACAAATCAAGAGCATAAACACCGGAAAAGAAGGAGAGATAGAAAGTGCTCAGGGCAGGCATGTTGGCTTGCTCTTAAATCACATATAAGAGTCTAATATATTCTATAGATGTGCCTTGAGTTATGCTGATGAGCCTCAGTTGGCAGAATTTACATAAATATAACTGGCCATTTTAAAATATATATGGATTTTCTAGTGTATAACTTCATTAAGAAAGAAAAATGTGTGTTCTCCAGTTGCAAACAGTGCAAATGCAGTTGCAATGCTAAATACACGCCAAGAACTAAGATGAACTGTACTTATATTTAGTAGAATAAGACCACTGTAGTTGTGCAAATATGAATGGTTAGATATGACAGTTTTTTATTTTCAAATGACAGTTTAATCAAGGTGAGGGTGAATCTTGACAAAAGATTAATTCTCAATTATGCTACTGGGCCGTTGAATGCTTAAATCTGATTGGCTGATGAACATTCTAAGGTGTGTAATTATTTTCTGGGAAACGCATGGTTAAAGTAGTTCCTGGCAGGTCTTGACCGCATTACATGCCCATATCACTTCACCTAATGATTTCAGTTATTAAGTCCTTACAGCCTAAAACAGCTAAACCAAAACCAACAACGATATAAAAACAACTAATTATTTCTCTGTTTTTGACACAAAATTACGCTTTATTATGTATGGAAAGCACATTTCGATAACATTTCTTTCTCTCTTTCTCCTGTTCTCTTTTCCTCTTTTCCTCACACATACAGTACACACTATACAGTATACACTCGCACACACAGAAACATACACATGTACAGAAACACATTCAGCCCTGCTCTGATGATTATTAGTAAAATAATTTAGCAACTTAGAAGCAACATGACATTTCTCACTAGTGAGATAATAACGGCGTTGTTCTTGAAGAAGAAACACAGTTTCGCTGTTAGTTGAGATGCTGCTGCCGAACACTGTTGAGAGATGCACAGACTCAGGTAATTCATACACGCTCTCTTTCTCTCTCTAACAACTTGCCTTAGTCTGCTACCAAAGGCTCAAGTCTCTTACTAAGACTAAAATTATGTTTTATAATTAGCAAAGGGTGCATTGAATGAGATGCATAAGAAATCAATCCTATTCAAAATAGCATTTTAAGGACAAAAACCTGATGAATTTCTTGAAATACAACATCTGAACAATATTTGAGGTGTGGTAACCGTAGTATAAGCGGAATAATTTACTTTGGTCCGTTGAATTATAAGAAAACATCACCACCTCGAGTGTGCAGTATTTTCTAATAATAGAACAGCCTGTCGGCAATTATTCTTTACCTACCATCTTGGACAAAACTTGCCTGAAAAGCTGTTTACCATCAGATTAGTTTTATGACCATTATGTTCTAGAGCCAGATGCAAACAAAGACTGTAAAGGCCTGCAAAACCTACACCACAAATAAGACCATATGCCTCAAACCCCACAGCGGGTAACGGTTATGGCACTATGGTATAGATGCCAGAAAGTGTTCTGATTACAGGTGCTTGTTTTTGGGAAATCACTTCTGTGGCTGTGGAAACAGTGGCTACTACATAAAATGTATTTACTGTAGATATGTACTGTAGCCATAAAAACTAAACATTTGTAATTTCATAAAATGTATATTTTTGTTTTCACATGTAATAAATCAAATAAAAATACACAACAGTTCAAAAGTTTGGGGTAGAAAGATTTTTTTATTTTACTTAAAAAAATTAATACTTTTATTTAGCAAGGATGTATTTTAATTAATATGATAAAAAGAGACTTTTACTTACATAGTTTATAAAATGTAAAAAATAGTAAAAAAAAAAAATACACAAATTATTAGCATTCCAATTATTATTAAGAATTTATATTTTACATGTTGTTTTATTCCATGGTCTGTCTGAATACTGAATTCTGATTGGCTGGCAGGTGTGCAGTATAACCGTTTAATGCACAGGTAGTTCCAAGTCAGTTTAATCACTGTTCTATATTAATGCGCTGCTTTAATTGATGCACACTAACCCACACCCATGGAGATTGAGAGATTGAGAGAGAGAGAGAGAGAGAGATCGCAGATTGTGCTGCACACACACATACGCTTCCCCGCAATTTTTATTAATAAACTAAAAGATAGATACTAGATTGATACATTATATTCCCCATCAATGAGATGATAAAATCGCAATTTTTGAAGTATTTTGAAGAGAGACACGCAGATGCAGCAAGCAGGTACACACAACTGCCCTCTCTCTCGATAAATAATTGAAATACATGCTATAATTCATTCAAATAAATGTGGTCTTAAAGCACTTATTTCAACGCTATGTCTGATTTGAAGCGGGCAGAATGTTAGCGCTAACGAGCCATAACTGACGAAAATAACCATAATTTTTACCAATTCGTTCAAATAATGCACTTGCAAAGAGCAAGACAAGTTTTAACTTGTTTATTACTTGGCAAATGACCAATTGACCATGGAATAAGCGGGATAATCAACGGCTAGCTGTGCATTAAATAATTTTATTGCACTTTGCAAAGGCAACCGCTTCGCGTCGGGGCGGTTCTTTGCCTCCAAGGCATGCATTAAAGCTAGGCGTTGATTATCCCTTACTTCTAAGACATATTTCTTAAGCTTTAAATCAGCATATCAGAATGAAGGATCATGTGACACTGAAGACTGAAATAACAGCTGCTGAAAATGTAGCTGTGCCATAAGAGAAATAAATATTTTAAAATATACAAAAAACAGTTATTTTACATTGTAATATTTCACATTGTTATACTCTTTTAGTGTTTTTTTTATCAAACAAATTCAGCCTTGGCTAGATAAAAATCTTTCCAACCCCAAATTTCCAGTGGTAGAATTAAAAAAGTTCTTAGTTTGAATTTTTTTTATTAAAGAGAAAATAATCTTTACTATTTACTACTTTACTACCCCTTTATTACTTAAAAAAAATTTTTTTAAATTCTTATAGTGCATGTTATAATGTTTCTCCTGTAACACAAAAACAGCGACTACACTGCGTGGCTGCTTTTGTGATGTACACTACTGTTATATCTGGGAACACTGAACACACACCTGCCCTTTTGCTGGTCTATGTGGTATTTATTCATTGTCAGGTCCTACTTACATCAGCTTACAAGGCTGCAAGAACATTGCTGCAGTCAGCAAACCAAGAAACCCCTCTACAGATCAACAAAGCAATATCACACAATTCCTCACAAACATCTGGCAAATAGAGCACTGCATAAGTCACAAGAAACTCCCCCATTCGTTCTCGCCTTTACAGTACATTTCATTAACATATCCTGTGAGGGTTTAGTTCAGAGTCGAGGCCCAGAGAGGAGAGAAAAAAAAGTTTCCAGTTTCACTTTCACTTAAAATAAACCTCTCTTCTCTTAAACGTCTCGGTCCACCTACCCAGAAATTCAGACAGCAGGCGGTTGGCCAGAATGACACAAGACACATAATCCAAAACAGATGAGAGGGGGGTACTCCACGTATCCCAGATGTGGAAATCTCCTCTGGATTTCCTACAGCAGCGGCCAATAAGAGCTTGATAATAAAGTTAGCAGGCTATGCTAACGTGGGCTACACTAGCCTGACGTGCATGTGGGAAGGACTCACCGAGTTTACAGCTGCCTGTGGAGGTGACGCTGGAGCAGGGGCAGGGGATACAGGGATCTGTCACCGGAGAACCAGGCCTCCGGTAGAAATTATACCTGCACTTTTCACAGCTGGGTCCTTCGGTGTTGCCTTGGCAGTTCACGCAGATGCCTGAAAGAACAGGGGAGGGAGAGAGGGTTGAGTAAACAGACTCACAGCTGTGACTGACAGGACTTTGGTCCTGTAAGGTTGATGAGAGGGAAACAGAGTTTAAACAAGGTAGACCTAACAAACCGGAATATAGAAAAAAAGAGATGGTGAGATCAAGCAAACCTACTTCTAACGAGCGTGCAAGGCTGCAAAACATGACAACTTGGAAGGAACTTCCTCAGACCCTGCCAGAGCATGTGCAAACCAAAAAACAAAATACTAACAGGGAGTTGCGAAAACAAATAAAACGCATTAAAACTTGAATGAGATCTTTTTGTGTGTGCCAATAACATTCAAGTGAACTCTTTACGGGTTGAGTGATTTGAACTACTTTTATTTAATTGATTTGAAATGGTGTTTGAAAGCCAAGTGAAAAGAGAACACTTCAACAAGCTATTGCATAACCACAGAGGAAGTACAAGAAACCAAACCACGCACACGCATTGAATGCCATTCCTCTGATTATTATGCAACAAGCGCAAACTGACATGTGCATTAATAGAGCAGTTTCTAATTGGGAAAAAGTGACGAGCTGAACACTGTTGTAAGTTTCCTCAAGATTTCCTTCTTGGAGCCAGAGAGAAAAAGCAGTATACAGGAATAAATGAGCGGGATGAAACAGCAGAAGGGAAGACTGAGTGAGGATGGAGGTGTTGTTGTGGAGCTGGAACAGGATTTGACAGCATTTTCTCATGTGTGTGATCCTCTGATTTACATGAACACCTGTGCTACTGATGTCCAAAAGAGGTTTCTCTGTTGTTTTTTCTGTTCTTTTATCTTTTTTTAAATAAAGCAACACTTCTGGTCCTACCCCTGTACACAAAATATGTATGATGTCAGTATATTAGATAGCAAACTATCCAACAAAGAGAGTCAGCAGAAAGAAGAGAAAGATTTTGAATAAAATGAGTAAATGATGACAACATTACAATTTTTGGGCAAACTATTTCCTTGAAATGATAAAGATAAGTGAAGATGGCATCATTTCTTAGCCAATGCCTCTTGGTTAGATATTTAGTTATTTGTTGCAAAGAAATTCATTACATGACATGTACATTTAAAATGGTGTTGCATGTTGATAGTTTTTTTTTGCATAAAATATAAACTCATATAAATGTCCCCAATATAAACCACAATAATCAATCACGATTTGAGAAATTACTTTTTAATGATGGCACTTTAATGTAAACACAAATCAAGACACTGTCAACCTATACACAGGGTTTATTTTACTTCAAAGCAAAAACTTATTTAAAAATGTATTTCAATAATTCCAATTTTTGTTTTACTTTGTATTGTAGAACGGAGGTTGTGTACGTGCATTTATTTATTAACCGCAATATCGCAAACAATTCAAGATTCAGGTCTGGATTTATTACAGTTTATCACTGAGAAGAATTGTACACAGATGTAGTGTTATAAAAATAAAAATTAAAATAGCATAAGCGGCCTTCTGATATGACAGAATATTGTAATGGACAGGGCTTGACATTAACACCCGCCAAATGCAGGTGGATTTCAGCTGTGGCGGGTAACAGTCACTCCCACTAGCCACTCTGGCGGGTTGAATTGTATAGGCTACAGTAACAGAGTTCGAAATGAATGCTTGTCCGGGACAAGTAGATTTATTTTGTAGGGACAAGTGAAAGAATATAATTTGTCTTGCCTGATCCGACATCTAATCTGATTAAAACATCTAATTGCACCGAAATTTTGGCGAGAATGGTTCTGATTTTATTACAGTCGTGTAAACGGCGACTGATAATGTATAATCAGTAACAACAAGGTTGCGCCAGTTGAAGCTCACGCAGCCTGTCTATGTGAGAGAATCTCGTGGAGAAATCAAAACAAATGAACACAACTGCACACAGAAGAATCGTAAATATGTAACTTAGTTTTTATATATATAACATATAGCCTAGTTAAGCAACATGACACAACCAAGAGGAAGTTCCCTGAAAACCACGGTTGCAAATTTGACATTTAAACGAGTGGTTAATATAGCTACATTTTAGTTCAATATTTGAATTTGAATTTATTGAAAGGATATATTGTCAACGTTGACTGTTTTTGCTCCATTTGGTTAATGAAAATAGTTCCAAACAAAGATCAAATCAGAACAGTCAAGCATGTCTGAGCAAAACACAGCAGTTATTTAATGATTTATTCATGATTTTGAATCATCAGAGTCAATGATTCAGTGGTCTATTCATAAGGACAGGCACTTGCTTCATTCTTGAATGAATCAGCCGTCTGAACGAATCGTTTGAAGGCATGATTCAATGAATCATTAGATAAGATTAACCACCTACTGGCGGTTTACTTTCATAGTAGCCTATCTTTCCCAATGCATTTTTTTCCCAACATTTCATTTTGTTATGTTTTCTTTTTTGTTCATTTTGTATATTCAAAAATATATTTTAAAACACAGAGCTCACGTTATTTATGCTGTTATAATTTTGCATGCAATGTAAATGCATTCGTGCTATATTTCAACTACATTGAATTGTCTGTGTAAAACGCATCTGAATGCCGCTCCAGTCACTTCTGTTTCTTCTGCAGAGGAAAGATCGATTGTGTAGATACTGATTTCATATGATTGGTAACAGCCCTATATTATCTTATTATATTAAGTGAAATTATAAAAAAAAGTAAGAATTTGATTTGAAAGATGATGCATGCAAGTTTAGGGAAAAATGGCCCTTTTTTGGACAGATTTTTTTTTTTACATACATTTTTGTATGCAGGATGTCATATAAAACGTAATTTCCCAAAAACAAAATTGTGGCTAGTGAAACTGCTGAATGGCTAGTAAATTTGGAAAACCACTAGCCACAGTGGCCGGTGAGCAAAAAAGTGAATGTCAAGCCCTGGTAATGGAGATCACTAAACTCCTACATATACATGACTGCCTGTTTTTCAGATCATTATCTTTTTTTGCAGTGCAGAGAGAAAATGTGTGCATGGTTGCCAGTTGGGGAACATCAAATAAACACTTGGTGGAAAATGTATCGATTTATGGAAAAAACTTTGAGGAATTTAGATAATACTTAAAAAAAGCAGCAGAAATCGTCACCGTGATTAAAATACGATTACTTGTGCAGCTCTACTTTATATATTTAGCAGATGCTTTCATCCAAAGAGACTTACAATAGAGGAGCATAAGCAATTCTTCACATTCATACATTTTTAATTGCGGCATCAATGTCCAAATAGGTTTTGGGACCACTGCAGTGCTCAGTAAGCAATTACCTCAGATAGAGAAAGATTAATGACACAAATTAACCAAGCAACAGTCACAATTAATGACAAACTGCATCGCACAGGTGTAAGCAGCATCACTAGTAATCAGCTGACTATGAGTTTCTGTACAGCTGTCATCAACATGAACATTTATGCTCGTTTAATCATCTCTGCATGATAAAGAATGCAGCCTTTGTGTTTTTGCACAAGATGGCTATCTAAATTAACTTCATAACATTTGATCCGACATAACATCACAGACAGTCAGGCAACGAGGCGGCAACTTTTTTCAAGATCATTTGTCTAACCTGTCACTGGCTGTGCAGTCAAAAAATAAATGACTTTTCACAAATAAGGTGCATATCAACTGTAGGTTTTAATATTTTCTGAAGAAATGAGTGAGTGATGCTTGGATGTTCAAAACTCACAGCACAATGCCAGAGTGTTCAACTGCTAATGTTCTGAATGGTTTCAGAACCATTCTAAGTTGCTAACTTTCTATTATATTTTTGTTCCAAGACACAAGTCCATGGTATTTATTATTTTCCCAATTGCTCTTCTGATTTAACAGTAACAGTAAACTCACAGAGATTTGAAGTATTATTCCTGTCTGCAGTACACACATTCTGTGCGCCATTTCCTTACAAAGCAGTATAAACATGTTGTGCATGAAATCTCTACAATCTAATCATTGTCTTAACATATTGAATAATTTCATTTATTTAATGAAATATGATCAGCTTTGCATATATGTAACTAGATATTATATGGCATACATATATTATTATAATGTTTCTTTTCCAGCAGAAGATGGCTTCTCCCAGCGAAACCATGTATGATTTCAACCAAGGTTGTTCTTCCTCCTTATCTAAACATCTTTTGGAGTTCTGTGTAGAACTTTACCTTGAATCTAAATGCATTTTGAAAAGCACTGTATAAACATGGCTAACTTGATTTCAGAAAGCACCACTAATTAAGAATATAAATAACAGAACATAGAGCTAAAACAAATGTATTTATTGTAATTATTCAAAGTTACTCGAATTAATCTCAAAATATACACAAATATCAGATAAAATCACAATATCATGGATCAGTTGATGACTTGAGGTTGATGTCAGTTGATGATCTATTGATATAAGGCAAGAGCCTGAAAATCTTCAGGGATGAAAGCAGAAACATATTCCTTAAGAACAAGACAAAGCAAATACTGCAGATATCCAACTCAGGGCTGAAAGCACACAGATCGAAGAGGCTGTGTGTTTGAAAAGATAGGCTTCTGTCAGACCCACTCAACTGTGTGTGTGTGTGTGTGTTTTTCCACTGGGTCTCCAGGGCCAGACAGTAAAGCAGGAGGAGGATCATTAGTGTTCAAACGCTGTTCCCTCTATTGAAGACGGATGAGTGTCCACAGATGAAGCCTTATGCAAACAATCCCCCTGGTCCTGCTCTAACTCTCCTTTCATTTTATAACAGGAGACTGACACAGGGTTAGGGCAAGAGCAGTAAGTCAGGAAAATAATCAATGAGAAAGTATTTACATTAATACGAGGCAAAACAAGTCTCTAAATCTATAGCTGAATCAGATGAACTATCATGAACAAAATCCTACAGTGTTTCACAGCCTTGATAAACCAACAATGTTAAAATACAGTTTATTCTAATAAAACCTATTTGTGAATGTGTATATGTAACTAAAAACCACACACATTTAGTCAGTGAGTCAGATGTTAATTAGTAATCGCTCTCATGGACTGATCATGTAATTTGACTAATTCAAAGTCGTTTGTTTTGTCTTTTTGACTGGCTGATCATTTAATTGGCTCATAGCTGGTTTGTGAATCATACATACTACAATGGTTGCAGTGTAGCAAGCAAAGACAATATAATAGAAAGTGTGTTATCGGTTTATTGTCTTTGTATTATTTTGTACTATCTGGTCTGTTTTATCTCATCAAACTCAGCTGAAATACAATTTCTTTGGCAATTGCAGCACTGTTACCGAATAGAGGGCCACTGGTGAAATAAAGCTGCTAATGTACAATGTGAGTCCACAAATCACCATTATGATGGCGGCCAGGAATTCACTGAACTGGGAGGAGGAATAATGAGCCGCATTAATGAGTGTGAGTGTCTGTGTATGCATGCGTGCAGTTATGAAGACAGGTGTGAGAAAATCAAACACACGCATAGCCTGTAAATTAGTAAAAGTTCAAAGTGAGGCTTGTTGCGTGGCTGAAAATCACTATTATGCAGTGGGTGGTCACCCAGTAAACAAAAAAAATACAACACATGCCTGGACTGAACACTCTTAATGGGTCAGATTAAAGAAATTTGAAACATGAAGAAAAAGCAATGCACATGTGAAATGTCCCAGTGGCCTGTAGCACAAGGCTGGTTTAAGTTTTTACCCAGGTAAGTTTACGTATAGTTTGAGCAAACTCTTTGCTCAAGAGTTTTCGGGCTAAAGAAGATTGGTTGGTTAGAGCAGGTTTCGTCACCATGGTAACTTACGCTACACATCTACTCTGCTCCGGAGCAGATTTTATTCTGGGTTACCCAAACCCAGACTGGACCAATCAGAATCAGCTTTGAGCAAAGTGACATATATCTTATGCATTGAAGCCACACTCCTTATCTCTCCAAATTAGCCAAAAATTTACAGCCATATATATACTTATATACTATATATATATATATATATATATATATATATATATATATATATATATATAAAACTTTAAACTTTTATGACTAAACTTTTTTTCCTTTTTGAGCTTTTGTTTGTGTTAAACTACATATAAATAATGAAATTTGGTTGATTCCTTTACATAGTCATATATTTTCTTTCTGCTGCCAAACTTTTGCTGCAGAAGAGTTTATTCCTGCCTTTTAAATTCATTTAAATGTATTACATTTTTAATAACGACATAGCAGTGTCCTCAACAGAAAAGTGAATTGCTGACTCTCGCGAGAAGTGGATCAAACTGAGCTTTGCTAACGCTCTCCACTTTCAGTTTGATTGGCTGTTTGCTGCACGTGTCACGCTTTCAGGTGCACGTGCTCCAGAGTTAATCCCAAACCCTGATTCAAACTGAGTTGTCAGAGAACGTTAATATTGAACTTTGTGAGCCCGCTGATCCTGATCTAAACCAGCTTGGATTAATCGGGTTTTGTCAACTCCAAACTTACTCTGCGCCTCGGAGTTTGTTCATCTCTCTTTGTACTACAGGCCACAGTTAGACGTCTGACTGTGAAATTATGGGAAAGACTGGGTCAAAACAGAGTTATTGTTATCTAAAACTATTCAAATAGTTTTCGGTAACTGAAATAAAACTGAAATAGCATTTAGTAAATGTATTAACCATATTACACAACAAACTTACATTTAAAAAAACATTTAAACGAAAATGAGAAATTCTGCCTTTGCAATTAACTGAAATAAATTTAAGTTGAACTAGTAAAATTAATAAAACCAAAACTGAAATAAACATCAATTAAAGCTATATATAAATAATAAACAAAAACTAAATGACAAAAGCAAATAACAAAAGTACCAAAGTTTAAACTAAAATTACAATAATTGAAAATATAAAAATCTATAAATATTATAATGATTATATACATTCTACAAAAATAACAATAAGTCAAAATAAAGTATTACACACAAAACATACAATTCAATACAAAAGCGCTTGCACGGTCCAAAGAGAAAGGTTATCTATAGACAGGGTTTAAATAAATCAATAGTAGCGGTGGGCAAAATACTCTGAAATGCTTCGCAGGCCCTAAAGCAGCCAGAGAGCAGAAAGGGCACAATCACTCTTTAAGTCTAACAGGGATTGTCTGAAGATCTCAGAGGTGTAATGCTGGATTATTGCAGTGGAGCAAATGAATGTCAACCACAATACAATGAATTGCATGATTGATTAAGTCAAAAGCAATGTTAAGGTCAAGAAAAGATTTTAGAGTTCACAGACAACAATAAATCTTTTGAGGCAACATGCTTCCTTTGAAAACAGATCATATTTTGCAACATGCTGAAAACTAAACACTTTTTATAGAAAACTGCAAGGGTAAAAATACATGTGCTTTTATAAGTGAGTTGAAGTAAAATGTGCTGTGGAAAGTGAGTTGAAGAAGGTTTCAAATGAATGGGTCAACACTGTAGTTTCAAGCTGCATTGAATAATTTCACTGATTAGGCAGCTATTTATTGCACTAAACACCGCTTTATTTGATTTTTTTTGCGAGAGAAGTACAGGCCAAGCCGGCTAGATTTAGTCTACAGGTCTATAGATAAATGCACAAAGCCCGAGCTACTTTAAACAGTTGCAACTTAAATCTACAAGTATTTCAACATATAATAAACAGCATTTGTAACTATTTTAAAAGTCTTGTATTTAATCCCCCAACTTTACCAGAAGACCCGAGGGAGCTAAAAATATCACACTGATTATCATTCTGTTGACAAATGCCATATTTAACAAAACTAGCAGTGAAGGTTTTGATGAGTTTTGTGTCATAGTGAAAAGGAATGTAATTTTGAAGATGAAATCTCTGCTGTGGATATGGATATCTAAAATGAATGCACCAATATAATGACAATGGCTGATCTGGGAAACCAGACAGGAAACAGGATTATTTCAGGTCTAAAAGGTGTAACAAGATGAAATGTTTCAGCTAAGAATGGTGAGCAGAAAGCTACGACTGTGAGATTCACAACGAGCTACAGATACACATGCAGAGGTCTTGTTTCTCCTCAACAGCTCAAATTTAACTCTGTTAGCAACTAATGTAACAATATCCTCTGTCTCACTGCAAGGACATATATACTGGCCCGAGATTCACCGGCTCAGGGGCACTGGTTAGAACAGTTGACTCCTGCTGTGGTATCTGACGTAATGGCAATGAAAGGTAATGGAGGCTCTCTGTGCTTGTCTGTGTATGGCAGTGTGCTTTTAGAAAACAGAGGGCATGCTGACAAGAATAATTAAACCAGCTGGTAAGGTGGCACAAAATGGATGCTATGAGGAAAAAGAAGAACAGCAGCTCTAGGGACAATGCATCAAAAACGGACTAAAAGCTGTCTGTTTTCCAAACTGTCATTATAAAAATATGTTCATTGTAAATTATGTGGTAAAGGAAAAAAGCTTATTCTGCAGGTAATCAACTGGATACTAGAAAGTGATATCAGGCTGAGTAAAGCGAACACTGAACAGCATCTGCCAGAAAAGTGGGAAACCAATGACATTTGATGGATTCATATGCTAAACCTCCTTTTGCCACAAGGACTAAAATTGATCTGACATGCCAGGTTTGAATTATTCTCATGTTTATAAAGGTGTAACAAGATGAAATGTTTCAGCTAAGAAGGGTGAGCAGAAAATACCAAAGAGCTACAGATACACATGCAGAGGTCTTGTTTCTCCTCAACAGCTCAAATTGTGCTGAACTAATGTAACAATATCCCTCTGTCTCACTGCAAGGACATACGACTGGCGAGATTCACCGGCTCGGAGGCACTGGTTAGGACAGTTTGACTCCTGCTGTGGTATCTGACGTAATGGCAGAAAGGTAATGGAGGCTCTCTGTGCTTGTCTGTGTATGTACATTATTGGCTTTTAGAAAACAGAGGGCATGCTGACAAGAATATTAAACACAGCTGGAGTGGCACAAATGGATGCTATAGGGAAAAAAGCCCAGACAGCTCTAGGGAAAATGCATCAAATATCAAAAACAGACTAAAAGCTGTCTGTTCCAAACTGTCATTATAAAAAATATGTTCATTAACCAGAATTGTGGGGAAAAAGCTTATTCTGCAGGTAACACTGGATATTAGAAATGATATCAGGCTGGTAAAGCGAACACTGAACAGCAAAAATATCTGCCAGAAAATCAACTAATGGAAAGAGAGAGTGAAAAAATACATTAGCAAATGACATTTGATGGATTCATATACAGCAACATTCAAACCTCTAAACAGCTTTTGCCACAAAAAGGAAAAAAAGGACAAAAACAGATTCCGAACGTGATCTGACATAACGGTTCTAACTTTTTTTTGTTATTTATTAACCCTCATGGTTTGCCAATGATGAGGTTTGGAATGACATGAGATTGAGTAAATGATGGCACAATATTCTCATGTTTAAGAGAAACGCCTTTAAAAGCACATTGAGTGATTACACACTGAACAATTTGCATTATATAATGACAAATGCCTGAAAAAAAAAAAACTGAAGACTGGGCTTTTCAAATTGGAGTCTAGGGACCCACTAGACTCAGGGGATTTTACTAACCCTGTACTCTGTACCTCTACCTACATTTTCAAAACTCAAAAAGTACATTAACATTCCTATAGGCCTACCTATTTTATTCCTTTTCACACAATTTTGATTATAGGGCATATTATCAATTAATAAAGACTCATTTTCATGCAGTTCCTTGCACAATACTATTTTTTTCCTCAAAACGCATTTACCAGACTGTATGAATCATCACATAATCAGCTCCATATGTATTCACTATGTATTCCATATGTATGTATTCCATATGTATGTACTCATTGGACATTTCACTTTGAAAGTGTCGTTAAATGTGAAGAAGCCATGTAATATTTTGCAGAAACAATTCCACAGGCACATATTTATAAAGATCCCATGTTAGAAAAATAATTTCCTGCCTTTTCATTTTAGAAAACAAGTTTGAAATCCCCTGTGTTTGAAAACTGAAGAGCTTATGTGGTGAGAGAGATACAGTGTGGGTTAAAGCTCTGCAGTGCTGTCAGTGCATACAGCAGCAGGAAGTGCTTATGTGCAGTTGTTGAGTTAGAATGATGACATGGCTCCCGCGCATCAGCATCAACACCAGTTTTTGGTTACTGCAGTGGACTGACACAACAAAAGTCTTTTTAATATAGATGCATTATTGCAATGCCATCCTTTCGCTAAGGCTTTATAATTTATAATAAGAACAGTCTCTAGGGGGCAACAGAGGTCATGCAAGAAATAATAACTACTCACTGCAAACAATTATTGCGATGCAACAACATATATAATGGAATTGGAGGCTTGTAATATTGTTACATTGCTCGCTTTTATGCATAATAAAAAAAAAAAAAAAAAAAACGAATTTTGAAGTTTTGTTTTGGAACTCTGCTATCATTTTTAGCCAACAGACAACCAACAAGGGATACAAAAAGGAAAACTTGAACCACCACGTACTGTAAAAATAAAAATAATAATAATAATTTTAAATTAAGTTTAAATTAATTTATTTTACTGTAAAATTACAATTGTAAATTTTTACTTTCAAATAT
This sequence comes from Gymnocypris eckloni scoliostomus, assembly GCA_027564155.1. Taxonomy (NCBI): domain Eukaryota; kingdom Metazoa; phylum Chordata; class Actinopteri; order Cypriniformes; family Cyprinidae; genus Gymnocypris; species Gymnocypris eckloni. Next base: position 19,607,413 of record CM050414.1, read on the forward strand.
TAAATACAACTTTTATTTTGAGGTATTAAAGCTTTTGGAGATCTTAAATATTTTTTATTTTATTGACAACAGATTTATAAACCATTGTCAGTACACATTTGCAAAGATGGTTGAAGCGCAACCAATTTTACTTGCATTTGACACTTGGCGAGTGTTCAATTTTAAACTGGCTGACATGTAAGGGTGTCCTGCACACCGCCGCTAGATGGTGCCACTAGCTATTGTATTGCTATTAGAAAAACGATCCATTTATTAAAAATAAATGTTTCCGAAAACACACCATTTTTCAGTTTGTTTAGTAATTGTTTAAGGACATATTACGAGTTATATGTGTCATACTTCCCAGGTTGGAAAACGCTTACATCTTTATAAATACAGACAAAATACTCGTATCTGATCATCATATTTTTTAGACAATCTGCAGATGTGCACTCTGCACAGAAAATGACCATAAGTCAGCTGATACCATTGATTAGGCAATACATTACTAGTTAAATCCAGGCAAGGGGCGATCCGTGAACTATCACTATTAATCTCAAACTTAATCTAAATTTGCTGCAGGGGTTCTGGGATTTGCCACTGTTATAAATGTACTTGGATAAAAGCATCAGTTTAATGACTAATTAGATATATAACAGGAAGTTTCTGGAGACTGAGGTTCAACTACCCTCTAAACAGAGATCTCTGTGTGGCAACCGAATGGAAAACGGTGTTCTGGCTTCTTTTCCTGCTTCTGTTGTGTGCATGTGGGTGGCTCACCTGACTGTGGATGGCAGTAGCTGCTATGATTATTGCATTGGCATGGTTGGCACCCCGTGCTGCTGAAGTGAGAGAAGCCTGGGCGGCAGTCATCACACTTGTCCCCATGCACTCCACTCTTGCAGATGCACATGCCTGAACTGCCAGAAAAATACAGAGGAACAGTTATGGAGTCAGAAAGCGTCATAGAGGCACATAAAGAAAGACTTATTGTTCCTACAGAAGCATACAGCATCCTTCAAAAGCCAGTCACAGAGAGGTTACAACCTCTCTCCACATCAAACACCAGGCTTCCTCTGAACTGCCAGAATAGCTGCTCCTTCCCATTCATCACATGTTACTAGAGCCGCTACATGAAAGCTGAAACAACATCTGGTACAGATAATACTGTAAACTAGAGGCGTAAAAACATTGGGATGCATTGATCTTTGATGGAAATCCAAATTGATCAATTATAGTAACACTCAGGCCTAAATATTAGGATATGACTAAGGTTTACAAACAACAAATACCTAAATGTATTTGACCCTTTCCTGTCCTGGGTTACATGAAAAATGATTACACGCAGTAAATTACTCATTAGTGCCTGTGCTTGTAATAAAATATTTGTACTGCTAGAAGAGAAACAGAGCGAAGTAAATATGCTCTACATGAGAAATTAAAGTGTAACAATATCAGAGTGTTTAAAATGATAAGGAACAGAAACTCCCAGAGATGAGAAAACTTCTGATTATACGGTTACACACTTTAGGCTTTTGAAGAGCAAATGAGAAATGCAGGAGGATGATTTCTTCTGGGAAAGGCTTGTGAAATCTATGAAAAATATCTGCAATTATTTCTTTCAAGCACACACACACACACTAAACTCGCTCGCAGTGAATTTACTCTCCACGTGTACAATCAGAAGTTCTCTGTTTTTGCCTATACTCAGAGTAAATGGACTACTTGTTATTTTGACTGATGCTGAGCTCACAGTTCCTGAGAGAAATAACCCTGACATGTCAGTTCTATTGAACTCAACCTCTTAAATCGTATCAGTATTCCTACTGGTTTCACCAGGATACATAATTCAGAGCAAAAGCCACTACACTAAAATTAATATTAAAAAGCGCATAACAACTGCAACTAGACCTAGGACCGTGTGTTTCCCAAAATATTGTCAGGGCTCAACATTGAAGGATTTTTGCAAACATTTTCACTTACCCCACCATATAAATAGGCAAGTGTGCAAGTAAACAAGTAAATAAATAAACACATTGAACAAACCAACATTACTTCTGGCCAACTGCCATATACACGCATTCATGAATTGAAAAATGGATTACCATTTTTGAAGCATCAACTTTGAATGTCCCATCAACTTCTTTGGACAGCATGAGGGTGAGTAAGTGATGAGCGAATTTTCTAGGGCTGCAGCGATTCGTCAACGTCATCGATTACGTCGATTAATAAAAATACGTCGATTAGCATTTAGTGCATCCACGCGTCACACCTTTAGCCACACCCATTGCGCGAGCCTGCAGTTATCCCTACTTAAGACTGTTTTTCTGCCACGTTTAACACAAATAAGACTCTAGAGCAGAAGTTAAAGGCTAGTATGGCATCATCACTTCACTTCATAGAGCGTTCATAGAGCATTCTATTATTATACGACCGTCAGAACCGCATCTATATAGCCGAACTGATGCCTTTACATTGTCAGGATTCACAACCGCATTCAAAGCTGCGCTGAATGAACGGAACAGCACGGGACATCGAGTTTCCTATATAATCATGACTGGTTTAATTCACCCACAGAGACGGAGAAATGATTCGTGTTCATCTTAAACCGGAGCTGCTGTCAGTGCTCTGTGTGTGTGTGTGTGCGATCGCGAGAGCTCTCAGACGCGCGCACCAAAGGCGTTCTCTGCACTTGCCAACAAAGCATTTTAAGTCATTGTTAGTTTAACTGTGTGATGGACAGGACAAGCCTCGACTGGGCTCATTCATTTAAAAATGGGCTGTCAGCTTTAATAAAACATCCCAGTGTTATGATGGCATTTTTTGTCTGTCGCTCTCGTGCCCTGAATGTGGATGTGACTTCAGCTGTTCATTCATACAGATATGTATTCAAGCAGATGTTTTAATCTGCTGAATAAATAATACAATCAATAAAATCTGCATTTATATTGATTGTATTGTATCACTGCCCTGTAAATTATATTTTCTTTCTCTTTCTTTCTATATTTCTTTCTTTCTTTCTAGTTATTTATTGTTATTTTATTATTTCTCTCTCTTATTTTTTATTTATTGTTATTTTCTTTCTTTTATTTTTTTTATTGTTGTTATTTCCTTCTCTCTTTTCTTGTTATTATCTGTCTTTATTTATAGTTTTTTTCTTTCTTTCTTTGTTATTTATTTTTTTGTAAAGTATTAATTATTAGAAAAGGTTTGAATAAAATAAAAGATTAATAGCAGAATTTACTGTTATTATTCATTGATAGTTTAACTAACAAATTCATCAACTGATGAGAAAATAATAAATAGATTAATTGAAAAATAATCGATAGATTAGTCGACAATAGAAATAATCGTTAGCTGCAGCTCTAGAATTTTCATAAAGTTTTTTTTAGGTGAAGTATCCCTTTTCTGAAGAAAGTGTGCTCACTCCCACAAAATCATGCCTCGTCACACCATGTATGCATTGTTTGCTGATTAAAACACACTTTAAAAATTAAAAACCTTGAGCCACATCTGAACTAGAGATCGACCGATATATCGGTTTACCGATTTTTTCCCGATATTTAAGCATTTTACCATAATCGGATATCGGTAAAAAAAAAAAGTATATATATATATTTTTTAGTTGTCACATACACAATTACACAGAGTATAATCAGCAGTGAAATGTGTTCTCTGTATTTGACCCTTTCAAGTGCACACACAATTGGAGCAGTGGGCACACACACACACCTGGAGCAGTGGGCACACACACACACACCTGGAGCAGTCACACACACACACACCTGGAGCAGTGGGCACTGTTCACTCAGCGGTTGATGTTCAGGAAATGCTCCAGCAGTTCTGTGTAAATGCATAGATAAACCGCGCTGTCAGCAGTTTTCATAATTTAGAATGGCAAAAAACAATTTAATAATCATGATAAAACATGCCAGTTAAGAAATGCAATAAAATACGATGTTTTGTTTGTTATAGCTTATTTCAATATTCCAGAGAATGTTATTCAGTGAATTATTCTCCACTCTTTAGTCTATTCATCAGCTTATAAACCTACTAAAACTGTAGTTTAAAATTAAGTTGATATGATTTCTGTCCTTTATTTTCTCCATTTGAAAACATTAGACATTCTTTTGCTTATTGTTAATATCAGTGTTGCTGATGATGCTTTTTATAAATAAAATGTTTTTATTGTTGTAATTTGAAGATAAAATTTTACATGAAAATGTTAATTTTCAACCATTGATTGTTGTTGTTAAGATGACTGAAAGGAGGAAAAACCAAAGCTTCACTCTGTTATTTATTCACTTTATAACAGTAAATAAATATCGGTTCTGCATATCGGTTATCGGGTACATAAACATGCAAATAATCAATATCGGTCGATCATTACTTAAGGACACAAAACGATTCAGAAAAACTACACTAAATGGTCAAAAGTCTTGATGTGTTTTTTATTATTGGATGAAATCTATTAAAGCGCAATGTGTAAAAAGAGAAAAAGAGAGCCAGTGGGAGAGAGAGTGTAAGTAAGCATCATACAGAGCAGATCATCTGTGCTGAGGAAGAGCATCTCACAGACCTTTCATTCTGCCTCTTTGAGCTGTAAGCTGACACCATGATCCTCCACAGCACAAGTCAATAACTTTGATGTTTGGCCTCACAGCCATGTCTAGAGAGAACTGAGCCATGACTGTAACCCATCTAATGTCTATGAAGAAAGAGAGACTCATTTGAGCAGCACGACTTCTGTCATGGGCTGGATAATGTCCTGTGAATGTCAATGAATTTCAATGTCTTCCCAAATATTATAATACAATTTTGAAAGTAGCCATTTGAATAAAATGGAAAATATCTGATATTATAATTAAAGCTGCAGTGTGTCATTTTTTATGTTTTAAATTCATATGCAAGCCTAATTTGCAGAATCAACTAGAAGTAAATGAGTCAAGCAATGTCTACGTTTTGCTCAGTAAATGACTATCGGCTCTGCTTGCTTAAACAATGAAAGGGAGAGGATATTTCGAAAACTCTCTTGGAAACAGTCATTATTTCTGCAAAGTATTCATGTACACTGCGGTTTAAGCCTCAAAAGCAACACAAATGAGATGTTCCTACTGGAACAAAAGAAAACAAAAATGCAGAATCACACGATTTAGAACTGCACCGGTTGCAGACTCAAGCTCTTAAAAACTGTTGAGAATACACTAGCCCACTTTGCCCTGAGGGTGGAAGAATGTTGAGGTTTCCATGGCAACAACACCTCGGATCACCAGAAAGTACCCCGCTGTGATTAAACGGAAAGTCTATTACAGTATAATCACCAGGGCAACAATTCCACACAAAAGACAAGCATTAAATATGCTGTGGATGCAAATTTAAAACCTTTCTTAAATCATGCAGCCTTTCAGCTTGTCAAGATTAATTAATGAATCGTTTTAGCAAATTGTGGAAATGTTGATGGCACAGCACAGCTCATACCCACTCATTATGGGGCAAAATAGCCAGAATATTTAAACTTTTTAAAAGCAGCAGCAGTGCAATTATTTGTGAATGCTGATCAAATGCTCACAAAGTTATTGTGCATCATTATATTCATGTTGGGTATTTAGCGATGTGCTGTTTTAATGAAATCCATTTGTGCAATATTAGTTAGTTTATAGCTGACATTCATGCACACCATCCAGGGACAACTGGTGGTGGTCACTGCTTTAGTACTTGCTTGGCTACTTCCTTCTATCCAGACTATTTAAGGGCAGTGCGGTTTGAGGCCTGGGTGGTTTGGAACCTCTAATGTATAACCCAGTTTTATTGCGGTAGTGGGTTATGCTGATCTCTGAATTATTTGGTCAGACCCAAAGGTTTTCAGAGCAGTCAAACAACCTTCTGAAAGCTCTTGGCATCCTATGGTTCAGTGATGCTAAAGTAGACTGTCATGTTCAGTTGAAGAACACATAGCCCATCCTTGTCTAGCATGCCATGTAAGAAAAGCTTTGTAGCCTCATAGAGTCTGTTTTCAAGATAGATGTTTGGCTTTTTCATAAAAAGATGCTTTTATTCAAAGTGATCTAAAGTGCAATCAATGTACACTACCATTCAAAAGTTTGGGGTCGATAAGATTTTTTCAAATAAATAAATACATTTCTGCAAGGATGCATTAAATTCATCAAAACAAACAAATGCTGTTCGTTTGAACATTCTATTGATCAAATAATCCTGAAATAAATGCATCACAGTTTTCACAAACACATTAAGCTCAATGACCCTACCATACTTGATAATAAAAAAATTAAATAAAAAATAGAAAGTGCAAATTCACCACCACCACAAAACTCCTAATAGCAGCACCTGCTGCAGATGTCATGAGTTTGAGTCTCTCCGTCTTACTCTCACTCTGTTATTTCAGGGTTTATTCATGCTGAGTGAAATAAGCACACTTCCCCTGGGTCATTACAGGCAGGCCATTAACGAGCTGGTGTAATATTTGGGTATCTCCTGATCTACTTTCATCGAATACTGCCAGAGAAATACTATAAAATCATCAGTCAGCTCTCTTTTGATATTTCAGATAGGAACTGCTATTATCGATTTAAAAACATTTCAATTGCAGACTGTTAATTGACTGTTATTGACTCTGGTGATGTTCCAGATTATTCGCTGGATCATTGAATGCCATTATCCTGCCACAATCTCTTCCAAAAATACTTTGAGTCCCTGGAAATAATAAGCCAGAGAGTAACAGAGTAAAACAGTGGATGGCAGTATCTAGCTTAATTAGGGTGGTCTGATGTGCCTTCATTCACTGGGATATTTTAGGGGCATATTTCTGATGAAGGAATTGTATGTTTGAGCCTCAACTAGAAATGCTAAAAATGAATGTAAACTACAGTATACAAACATACTCCGGTAAAATGTCACCAGAAATTGACAATGGATGATCTTTCATCCCTCATTTAAAGGAAACTGCTTTTTATCTCTTTTAACAGTTGTAGCCATCTGATCTGAAGCAACTAACCCAAGCTTCCGGACCACAACCAAAAGTCAAACGTTTGTCCAATAGTAGGAAAACCCCATCAACCAGCAAAAGTACAAGTAACATGCCAAGTGACTTGAAGTGAGGGAGTCCTGAACAGGCTCATGAGATTGAAAAATTCCTTTTAACTCAGTGAAAATGCTGATTATGTGGAGGGCAGTGAGAGGCCTGACAGAACAAAGCCACACTGTGCTTGGAGCAGAGCTGGAGGCTTTTTTATAACCCCAGATCTGGTGAAAATGAGCGCAGAGAGCTGTCGAGGAGAAAATGAGAAGACGAAAAAGCAGGCAATTATAGAAAGGAAGTGGATGAGTGATAATCAAAGGGGGTCTGAGCTGACCCCCTCAGACTGAGTGAGGATAAACAGTATATGAAATAGATAAACAGATTGATAAACCTACTAAATGTTTTAATTATTATCTAAAAATGCAAAGAGGTTTAAGGTAGGATAAGTGCTGGGAAATAGAACATAATTAAATCCTTTACACACACACACACACACACACACACACACACACACACACACACACACACACACACACACACCTCAGAAAATTAGAATATGGTGAAAAAGTGAATTTTTTCTTGTAACTTATTAAACTTTAATGAGTGAAACTTTCATATATTTTACATTTATTACATGTAAAGTAAAACACAACATATGAGGTTCAGGTCAGGCATGTTGGCTGGCCAATCAAGCACAGTAATATCATGGTCAGCAAAGCACTTGGAAGTGGTTTTGGCACTGTGGGCAGGTGCTAAAGTCCTGCTGGAAAAGGAAATCAGCATCTCCATTAATTCCATATATTCAAATTTTCTGAGATGCACCTGTATATGCAAAAAGTTGCAACTAAATTTGAGAGGATCACACTAGAAACAAGTGAATCTCTACTCCCTGAAAAACTTTGTATTATAATTTCCATTTTAATATTTACTCTCACCTGGAGGAACTCAGTGAGGGGACCTTTATTTGAATGTTTAATTTATATGAGATTAAAGTCTGCTGGGTGCTTTGCATTAATGCCAATGTGGTCGACTTCTTGAGGTTCGTGCTGATTCGAGGGGCGGCAGCTCTTCATAAAGCTGAGCACGACAGTGAATGAGCTGGATCTGAGCCAATTTATCTGTGCAAACCCCACAGACAGGATTAGTGCTTTCTCTCACCACAGATCTCTAACGTCTGGCAAGACATCAGAGCACACTGAGGAACCAAATAGACTTAGAAAAGAAGAATTTTAAACACTTTTGTTCCCATCCATGGTCAATTCAGACTTCTTTCTACAAAAGTGAACTGACAAATCATTTAGCAGTGTGTGATGAGCAATGCTTTTTCCTCCCCATCAAAAATAAACCCTTCCATTGCACAGATCTTATTTTTCCTTTGGCAAGCATCACGGTTTTTGCCTGGCTTTTGATTAGGCCACACAGCAGGCTAAACTAAATCCTCCACACAGGCTAGAGTTATCAGCAGCCAAGTCATTTCATTTTATCCAAATAAAAACAGAAATTGAAAAGGAAAGAAGTAATCTCAAATGCTATAGTAAAGAGTGCTCTAAGGGTGTGTTACAGCTTTGTTTACTTAGGTTCATGCTGCTGGGGGTCAGTGTCTTCACACTTTTGGTTGGATGGGAATGAAAGCCTCTGTAACAAGATTAGTAAGAAGCCCAACTGAGCTCTACCACCATTGTGTGTGGTAGTGGTCGACTGACATGGTCCCTACATGTCATAGTTTTGATGACTGCTAGTCTAAAATGTGGAAACAGATATTAGGGCTGTTGATTTAACATGTTCATTTAATTAATTAACTATGTAATTAAACTAATGTTTGATGCACCCCGCCCCAGACCTATGGATATATAGTCAACTCACTGCCTACAGAAAGGAAACACAAAAAAGACGACTGTAGCATCACAACACGTTACTCAATTATACAGGATACTTCACTACTGATTATATCCTGTATAATTGAGTATGTGACGAATAAAAGAACCTTGACGTTGCTTCACATCACCTGTGTTGGGGTGGGGGGTGTTGCACTAGAACACACCGGACAGACTACGGCCAACGAGCCAACTAGCATGTACGCTCTGTGCTTGCATGAGAAAACATAACTCTCCCATACCAGCAGGTGGCAGTAGTTTGTATTCTGCATTCAAATAGGGAAACCGGAAGAGCTATAACTGGGGATATACAAAGCAAGCAGAGCTGATTAAGGATGTCCCGATCAGGTTTTTTTGTGCCCCCGATCCCATCAGGTTTATTATGAGTCAGGAAGGATAGGTTGTTGTTGTTGTTTTTTTGTTCAAGTCCATTCCTGATACCACATACACAGAATACCCAGTGTGAATTGTTGATCACTTAGCAAAGCTGGAATACAGTAATAGCAATTTACTTACAAAGAATTTGAAGATTCATTCAAACATAAAATCCTAATCGACTGGGAAGAAAAGCTGTTATAAATCATAATTATGACTCTTTCAGCATGCTCGAAGCAGACATTGCCCTTTTGAACTAGGTGAAGGCTCGATTCACTGTGCCACAGCCTGATCTGAGCCAGCTCAACAGCAACATCCAAAATCATCAACAGAGCAAGGCAGTATCGTTAGCAAGCCTTGGGCTTTTCAAAATGATTGACAGGCTAGCACGAACTGTGTCAATATCATTTTAATAATTAAATGGAGAAATCTTATTTCATGCCCCCACAAGATCAAATATTGGTCTGCATATGAGATGTGAGGGAACAGAAAGCCTCAAGCAGCCTTGCATATTGGTTGTGCTGATTTTACACAGTGGTCATTTTTACTGGCTTTGGCACTATAATATCTTTGTTTAATCTGTCCAAAACCTCAGACAGTTACATTTTATTTAGCTAGAGGTCACAATATTCTCAAAAATATATGTGTGGTGAAGACACAAACTGACTTTTTATTTCTATAATTACAGTAGCACAGACTCCATCAGTAATTAACTCCCATGGAGTTAAACAACATGCTGCTCTTAGTGTGAAAGCTCTTGAAGGTCTGGCTATGTCGTATATTGATTTTCCGAAGGGGAAATTCATGATTGCTCAATGAAAGATGAAACACTTTCACCACAATAGTGTGAAACAACAATGAGAAAAATGTCAAGTTACAAATGTCTATTAAATAATTTGTAACAAAAAAAATAATGGGTTTAATTATGAAAATATGTCATGCATTATGATTCATTCTTCTGGAACTCTCTCGGCAAATACTGAGGCATAATAGTGCATCATCCCACCAGGGCCCCGGACGTCTTGCCTGAATCACATCCTCTGAAGCCATGCCTACAGAGTCATCTGATTGGATGACATTCCCTGGAAGGTCATGTCTTGACCAGTCCTTTCTCTTTGTCCTCTAGCATGAATAAAGCCTTTTCAGATTATATCAAACAGGGCTTGTTCAATCGCTCACAGCCATGGCTGCACCCAGGGAACAGAGAGCTGCAATCATACACACAACTTTACACCATTACCTCTCCATGGCTCATGAATAGAGCCTTTAGACATCACTGCAGACTGAGCCAAAATAGACAACGAAAAGTGGGAGGAACAGAGAGAAGAATAATAAACATGATGCCGACATCTGATAGACCAATATATTTTGCTGATGATATAGACTCATTTCGAGAGACTTTGCACAATTGTGGATTAACAGAAGTGATATTTTTACTGGTCATTTCCAAATCTAACATGATTGTCAAGAGAAAAATAAACCAAAAATGGTTATGGGGTAAATACGGAACCGAATGTTAATTATTTCCACTATTTTGTATATTTAGATATACTGTATATATATAAAATATAACTAAAATACATTTTTGCTGTTCAAAAAGACTCTTCATGTTCTATATGACGAACAAAGAGCTGAAGGAGAACCATCTACTGAAAGATATTTTTTTCTCACTAGATTTATTCTCTGCATCTTTTCAAGAACAACAGAGATGATGAGAAGAAGAAAAAAACAGAGGTTCAACCTCAAAGATAAGAACAGAGTATTCCTGGGTATAATTTCTGTTCCAGCACAGAGCACCTGCATCTCAGTTCACACAGAACACAAGAAACACACAGACCATCCGCATTCTAGTGTTTCCACCTGGTAAGCCATGCATGCTGTTCTCACTTGACTGAGAAACAGCCACACATGCCAAGACTGTATCAAACATGTGCACATTATGTGAAGAAAGGGTTTGTCTAGCATATAGAACCACTTTAAAAAGGGAAAGGGAGCCCTAGATTGGTCAGAAGGTCAAACGTGAGAAAGGGGTGAGAGAACACATGGAAAAAAAACTATGTAAAGACCTCCAAAAACATTAATGCCCATTTATGTCTAGTGCAATAGAATTCCAGATTGAATCACTTTACTGGATATATTCCTCTTAATTTCCTTCAGCGCTTACAAGGATTTTACTAAGCAGGACATATTCCTCCATCAACATCCTTTTTGGTCCTGGAACAACATTCCTATCAAGGAATCAGATTTCATAGATAGGTTCAGTATTAGGGTTATATCGGAGGCTTCAATAACATTATTTTCCTTGATGGACTAGTTAATATTCATTCAAAGTAAAAAAAAAAAACAACAACTACAGAAGTTAGTTCTACCTCTTTAAAATCAAATCAGTATTAAAATCATACTTCTTATTTTGTAACTGAACTTATGTATATGAAAAGCTATACTCAAATGAATTCTGCATAGTCCAAAACCCTGCGATCAATACATTATTATTTGATTTCTGAATTGAGCAGTCTTAATTCAGCATTGCCATGCGTATATGTTGTATTGTGTTGTATTCAAAGACTCTGCGCTCCCTGCTGTCCTGCTGTAGAAGGACCAGCACTAGATCCTGCCAGCAGATACATGGGTGGTATCACACACAGCTTTTAATGCTTTCTCTCACTCTTATTTTTCTGTTTCCTTTCCCCTTTCTTTCAATAAACAAGATGCTGATGGAGCATGGCTAGTTAATGCTGCAGAAGAATGGGGGCAGATTGCTGAAGGGGCATTATGTGGGAGGGATTTCAGTTTTCACTGCTGTGCCAGTCTTTGTGTTCAGATCTCCATTAAACCCTCTGTGACTGCCTGTGCTATCATTTCCACGAGCCAAAATCTTCAGCTGCCACAGCAGATGATTAAATCCACATTATTCCACTTTATATGCTGATATAATCTTTATAATCATGATTATACAATTATTTGTGCCTAAAATAAAAGTCTATAAATCAGATCAAAGCAAACCGATTTAGTCACAGCTACTTACAGACAGATAAAGAGGTGCACTGAAGATTTAAGTAGAGACGTTTGTCCTTTTGTTAGTCACTGGCCATGAAAACCAGGCCATGATGATCCACTTTAACATCACGGATTTATGACCTGCTGCTAAAATGGCCTCTAGAAACAGAAAACAATCAAAGGTGATTTTGCTGGCCATAGGGCCAGATAAATGATTCAGTTCAAGGATGTGGCTCATAGGAAGAGATATTCCACTGAAACTAAAACAGCAGCAGAACAGAAAAATGCCAACATATGACATCACTGTAATACCTCCACTATGACCACAAAGCTTGCATCCAAATCCTGTCACAGTGCTTTTATAATCTCTGTCAGCAGACACATTAGTATCGTTAAGCAGTCCTATTTTTCCCATCTCAGACGATGTGTGCTGAAAAATATCATATGACTAAGCTCCAAAAGCATTTACTCTAAACACACCATATGTGTCAAATGCAAGTCTGATAATAGTGTTTAAGCAGACATATGTACTGCTATCAGGCAGACAGTGGCAGCACTGTGGGCTTTGGTTAAACCTCACCGAACTCATATTAGGTCAGTCTGCACTGTGGTCATTGTTTTTACTCCCACACCACCCCCTCAAAAGTCACCACTGCCCAATACATGAACGGAAGCTTTCAGCATGACAATTCTTGGTAAAGTTCTAAAGTACAGCTAATGCTAATTTTATTTGCTGGTCACAACAACTACACAAAAAACAGAGAAACCAAACAAGATCTAATTAGATTATATGAACACTACATGTTCTTTATTGATTTATTTGACATACGCAAATCTATTAGATTCTATTAAAAGTCTATTCGATTAAAAAACTTTTTAAAATGTTTATCATGCTCACACGCAGGGGCGTAGATTACGGCGGGGTGAGCCCCTGCTCACACGGTTCACAGTATTACTGTATAATACTCTTAAAATGTAAAAAAAAAAAATTGTAGTTGTTTTTAATATATTTTACAAAGCAATTTATTCCTCCGTTACTCCAGTTTTCTTTGTATTTTCGTGTATATATATATATATATGTATTTTTTATGGAAGTTTAAAAGGACATAATTTATATGAAATGTCATTTTTTTACATTATAAATGTATTTTCTGTCACTTTTGATCAATTTAAAGGTACACTAAGCAATATTTGAAAAACGCTTTTGACCAGTGTCGGACCAAGTCCCAAAACACACTTGTAGCCAATCAGTAGTAAGAAGTGTGTCTAGCAATGATAGAGAGAAGAGATTGCTCAGTTTGAGTGCACATGATGGATATTAGCAGATTGACTACAGATAGAAAGAGATGGCAGATAAAAAAGAGAAAAATATCAGAGGAATAAAACATTAAACAGAAGGGTTACAGTCAGGCAAGAGGCAGGACCCGTGTAAATATCAGAGCAGCTTTCCAGCGGAGGAGGGGGAAGGCCTGGAATCGTACGCAGGGGTTGCAATGTTTCTTCTTGAAAAGCGAGTAATGTTGATTTTGCATTGTTTCACACAGCTTATCTGTACTGGATTCTGCTTGAATATGCTTGTGTGTCATCTTCGCTTGTTTCCGTGATCACCGTTGCTATGGTTGTGTACATATGTGTGGGGTGGAGATCTCAAAATAGGGGCAAGGTCCTGATGGGGGTATGGGTGAGCTTGTTTTGGTGCTTTCAAATATCAACATTGTTTGGCAAAATTAGCTTAGTACTCCATAATGCATTCTTGCTGAATAAAAGTATTCTTTATTTCAATACTGACCCCAAACTTTTTAAAGGTAGCATTTTGCATCTTTTTATTAGGGATGGCTTTAAAAAAATGTAATGAAACTTATTACCGTATTTATTGAGTGTTTTGTAATGGCTATACAGCTGAGAGGGTCTAAACGGTCTATTGCTATCCCACAATCCACTTGTGCATCCACCCCAGTACTTGATCTTCCCTGTCACATATAATCCCAACCAAATTACCTCCAGTCTAGTGCATCTGCTGTGCTTCCAGCACAAAATATGTGGGATCTCATTGGGTTTTCCAGAGTCTGATTGATTTATCACAGATTTACTATGAATCTCCGTAATGATCCCCAGGTAACCGATCTGCACAGATCGCATCCCACCCTCTGCTTTTTCTGCAGTGCCTGGAGCACAAGGCTGGCTGGAGAGAAAGAATAAAAAGAAAAAGATGTGGAGTGTTGTGTTGACGGCTGCACTTGCTGGGGAACAGCAGGGAGGGCTGATTCACCACAAGGCTCACACATTTGTCCTCAGTGTAAAAGTCTATCATAACCTGTGCACTTCGATATGCTGCCTAATCGGCATTTTAGGGCAAAAGCATTCAAAATCAAGCTTAAACCGGTAAATAAACAAAGTTAAAGAAATATTATGATTATCAATCTATTTTCAGTCATATTGTTGTTCTGATATTAATTAAAATTTATGAAAAAATTTAAATAAATAATTAAAAAGGCAAAGCATTTTTTACTATTAGAACAAAGATAAGGAGAGAGAGTGCAAAAACAGGAGGAATGAAAATTGGAAGAGAGAAGCAGAAGTGAGAAGTAATAAAAAGGGAACAGGATGTGGTGTTGTTCTGAAGGAAACTTTTGAGCAGTCACTCGAGAAGTGACACCATACTATCAGGCAGCAGAGACTTGACCTCTGCTATAAATACTAGAACAACACTGGATGCACATAGTCACAACACTGCCTCACATTATTTCTTATTTTCAGTCTTCACCACACACACAAACACGGACACACAGAGAGAGAGAGAGAGAGAGAGGCATACAACAACAGCAATAAAAGAACCAAAATCAAATTATGTTCCATCAGACTGGAGTCACAAACAACAATTTTCAGCTTATTTAATTGTTCTTTTCCTCACATGAACCACACCAGAACTACTCCACACAATTTTTAAGAAACTATCAGTTTCTTATTTTGTTGTTTTTATTTAATTTGTTTTATTATTATTTTATAAATGTTCCCTCTAATTGAAAAAGAAAGAAACTTTGAGTTCAACTTCCCCAATGGGAGGGTACTATCAAATACATTAATTTCGTTTTTTCTCTCTCTTCTTAAAAAGTTATTTATAATGTAAAATTAGTTTTTGTCTCTGAAACAACCAAAGGTTAAGTTTTTATATGACCATTTTCTACATTCTTTCTAAGCTTAAATCAGTCAGGTTTTTTAATATTAAAATAAACTTCAACCACTTTTTCCTAAATTTGGGAAAGCTATTTTTCAGAAATAATTTAAAAGTGTATTTATTATAATAAAAATAATAAATGATTACCCACAGTTTCTATTTTAAATGTCCAACACTGAGCATTAACTGTCTCAATAAATCATCATTATGTTGAAGGCAAGCCTAAAAGGGCAAATGGAAATCAGAATAGATTATTAACCATAGTAATTTCTACTAGAAAACCCTCTGAGCAGCCGTTCTACATTGAGACTATTAGATGTGTAATCCTGTTTGTGGGTAATCGGTCATACTTCAGCATCCATCAGCTCAATGTGCAGCTTGGGGACTAGCAGCAGGATTGTTCTATGATGTGTTATTGTCTCTTAACCTAACAAGATTGTATCAGGACAGAGTTGTTGTGTAAATTCCTTTATTAAAATTTATTTTTGAACTCATGTGTGTCTTGTTCTGCTTCTCAGTTCTACAAAGAGATAAACTAAAATAAACTCACAAGCTTTTATTATTTTCCAAAAATATGCTTCCTTTTTCTCATGAACACAGAGTCAGATACACTCATATAACTTATGTATAAAAAGGAACTGTGTGTACATGTTGCAACCCACAAACTAACATAATTAGCTGCACTTGGGTCCATCACACAATAGATCATATTTCATGTGGCTTCAGTCCTATCGGCAACATGATTATGAGTCCGATTCAAACACAAATGTAAAGCCTGATAACACAATCTCATGATGGGAGGTCAGGAAATAAAGTCATAAAAGTACCAGGCTGTTATAATGTGAAGTTTCCAATTTTTTATAAAATCTTCTAAATGAATAAATGTAATGGTTGAATGCTTTATATGCCTGTTTCTGTCTAAGTGAGCGGCTTTGACCACAATAAACTACAGTATGCTGTGGACAAGAGGTAATGTCGATTAACTCAAGTCTAGATAGGTGAGAGTAAGATCTGCATTAACAAATTTCCTCAATTAAGACCGAGCCAGTGTGATAAATTGTAATGACTTTAGTCCGCTGGGGTGGCCGAGGTGATTGGCATATGAGCTGCGGGTGAGTGAGGCTCCTGTGATTGGTTTATTATTTTCAGAAGAAACATTTCCACTGAGGCGAAGGCTAAGCCGGAATTCAGGAATAGCTAGGCAGAATAGGAAGTGTGGATTACCTTCAGTGATGTTTCAAATGTAGCGTGTGACATGTATATGCACGTGTTGCTGGAATGGAGAAAACGGTGAGGTGGGCCTCACATAAAAATGAGTCCATTTATCCAAAAAGAAAGAAGCACAGAGAGAGAATGACTGAGGACTTTCTGTCTTCAGACAGTTTGATTTCCCTCCAAATGAATACATGAAACAGATGAGTTGATGTAATACTCTATTGTGTGAGGAGACTATCAATAAATCATGGCAAGTAAACACAAATGCCTCTTGTGCATATTTGAGAGTGGCAGAAGTTGTCACACTAGGATTTAGGCATTATATCCAGATGAGTGTGTTGAGGAAAATACACAAACATTAATGAGTGTAAAAGAGATATTTATAAATTACAGTCACTCATTCAATTGCTCAACCCTTTAGGTGACATATAACTTAAATTATGATACACATTCTTTTATTTTATATTTTGAAAATACATCAATATTAATCAGTAAAATATTTTATATTTACATTTATGCATTTAGCAGACGCTTTTATCCAAAGCGACTTACAGTGCATTCAGGCTATACATTTTTCTTTTATCAGTATGTGTTCCCTGGGAATTGAACCCACAACTTTTGCGCTGCCAACGCAATGCTCTACTGCTAAGCCACAGGTAGCCATATATATATTATATTTGTATAATATATCTGCAATGAGCTTGTAGTGGAGACGACCTTAAGTTTTACTGGATTAAAAAAAAAACTTAAAGGAATTTTTTAGTTTCACTTAGTCCTAGTGAAGGTTTGGTACTTTTGCAGCTAACCACATCAGACTATGTGTGTGTGCACAGGAAGAATACCACACGCGCACGCACACGTGCACACGTACACATACTTTGAGTACCATTTGACCCCTTTGTGTTTAGTGGAATATCCAAGGAGATCTTACTCATATTCACTGGTCGTTGTACGTTTGTAAGTTTGCTTACACTCTTTAGAAATCACCCAAGTCGTCAACAGTTAATTGGGTTAATTAATTCATTAATAATAATAAATTAGATGAGTGTCTGACTCTGTAGATGTGATGAGCTACGTACAACCACTAAAATCACCTTTACACCAGTTATTCAAAAGTCAATACAAAAATCGAAACCAAAGGTAGTTCTGAAAAATGGTCTAGAATCATATGTGCACACTTGCTTTAATAATTTGTTTTATTTTAATACAAAAAAATTAATTCACTTATACAAATAAGTATATAAATAACTTTTTTTGGTGATGTGACAACTAACATGAGCTAAAAAGGCAACAAAGCAAAAGCTTAAATTCACAACATGCCATCAGATGTATTAAACAGTATCAAAGAAAGAGGCAGATAAAGAATAGAATCAGACAGTGTAGCATGTTTTACACCCCAATGCATGCTTGAGTGTAAATAAAACAGTAAGCCTCCATATAAGGTGCATGTCCCAACCACACATGAACACAGCAATATGTTACTTTGAAGGCAAGGCACATGTCCTACAATAAAGCAAACCTACTGTACATTAAATCCAAAGGACAGAATAAACGCAGCATATTCAGAGACTAAATATATTAGAATGTCACTCTCTGGCCCAGATTTGACTTACATTCAAGTTCCTGTTTTCCATGCCCCAATAAGATGCATACACACAAACAGCCAAACACTGCAGAAATGACTTCTCTCATAGGTGGTGACCTCCACTCTATTCCCATTTGCTCATCTTTTTTACGGGTTGAAGGGTTCTTCTCTTTTCTGTTGCTATGCAACAAATACATTAACACTGATATGAAGTGTGTCCTATGCCAATAAACAATATGCAACACTTTTTAATTTAGAAACACATACAGTGGAACTCACAAACATCAAGTCCCAATATGCACGGCAATCATTGATCTTTCTCTATATCTCTCCTCTGACACACGTAATAAAACAGCGCACAAACTCTTCTTCACAAATGCCTTCTATGGTCTTTTTTCCGCTGAAGTCTGGCTTCAGGTAAGCTGTATACATAATGGGCCAAGGAAGTGTCTCCAAGTGCCAAAGGCGATATTGAGCAGGGCTCATCTCATTTACTCTCTCCATGCTATCAGGCGGGACTTAATTGTGCATGTCATTTATATAAATCGTCATTTTTAGGCTGAAACGTACTGAATTCTGCTACATCTGTGTTTCTTGTAATACGGAATGATGATTTATGAATACGTTCCTGGATCTGCATATACATAAATCTGAGGAGTAAGTGATTTTGAGTGTGCGTGTGTTTCTCAACTTCCTGAGAGTGTTGCCTACTTCTTGAGGAACCATTTTTTCCCGCTGCCATTTACAGAAACAGCTAAGCAGACACAATGTTTGTCTAGGTAAATCTAATCTAATCTAATGAGTAGTGAACCTTACAAAATGTTCATTTTTTTGCAGGAGCACAGCTTTACAGCTGTCAATGTGACGGAATTACAGAGATATTTTCTTTCCTTTCTTAATCTGTCTGGCAAACAGCATACCACAGCACCCTCAAATTGCAGATTTTCCTCTGTCTGTGCTCTATATGGGCTACATCTAATTATAGCACGTGTCCTTACAATATCAGCAGAGTTTAATATAATGACTTGAGGCTCCCTGTAAATATTTGTGGTTGAAAATGTCCCTTATAACCTAATGGCAGAAATGCATGTCAGAAAGTGGAGCGAGTGAAGTAGTAACAACACATTGTACATTTTCTTTTAAAAACTGGCTGATTAGAGAGCAGTTTCGTGGTTTCTCTCACAATGGTGGAAATCACAGACAGGGATGAGGACGTCGGTTCAGAGTCAGTGTGGGAGACAGTGAAGCACAAGCTCTGGTTCAATAAACATTCCCCAAATGCTCCGGGGCAGCCAGGAATGTGAAAACTACCTATTTCCACAGGATCAGACTTCCACATCCAAATCAGGGCTAGCAGTTTTTCTTTATTTAGTTTCAGTTTGCCTTTGGTCTTACAGCTCAGGAAATAGCTTGAGGTTTGGACCATGACCAGAGCAGAGCTCTCCACAGCTATACGGCCTTCAGTCACTGCAACAGAACAAACGACTAACACAGAAACACGATACATACCTTACACACATACATGACATGCAGAATGAAAATTGTATGCAGCTACAATTTTCTGATATTTAGTTTTCCAATTTAATTTACAATAATAAATTAGGGCTATAGGTTGACAATATCGATTTCTCAATTTTATTCAATCTTTATTTTGATGAACCAATATGGGTCACTCTTTATTTAAGGTCCAGTTCACACTATTAACAATGACTTCTGCCTCAGTAAACTCCTAATAACTGCTTAATATTTAGTAAGGTAGTTGTTAAGTTTAGGTATTGGGTAGGATTAAGGATGTGTAATATCGTCATGCAGAGCATGTGCTTTATAAGTACTAAGAAAAACAGACAATATGCATGCTAATAAGCAACTAGTTAATTGTGAGAATTGTTCCCTTTACTAAAGTGCCAACCCAATATCAATTCTCAAATGCCAAGATCATCCTTGTGGTCTATGCCGTTTTCTGCTGATGTGTGAACAAAACTTCACTAAACATTATATGCATGCCATCAAATAATCACAGTCAGTTTTGTGCTTTGTTAGTTTTGATATTGAACCAAGTCTCAGCTTTCAAATTTTGTCAATTTTATCATGAGATCCAAACATTAAATGTCATTTTGTTACTCGTTAATTTTGAGCGACAACTCACTGTAGCCAAATTAGTTGCTATTCTAAAGATTCTACACACTTGAACTGATCATCTTTTTCTCTTTACTACTCATTACAGCGTGAAAGAAAAACAAAAAACAGGAGGTATGCTGATAAAAAAAACAGCACAACTAAACGACATGTATTATGTCTCATGTAACTGATCAATCAGGTTTTCAACTGCAGAAAGATGTCAATAAATGACTTGTGCACAATATGTAACATAACAGTACATTTACCTAATCAGTTAAGCCATTCAGTGTCCATTGCTAAAAAATGCCTCTATTTAGTTAAATACATGCACTATATGTTACATATTCATTTTATGATTCATTTTAATTATTACAGTAAAAACATATTATAGTTATGTATCAACTGACATGGTTCCCTGAAGAGTTAGTTTAGAGCTTTTTGCCTTATGAAAAATGCATGTACTGTACCTGATATGTACTGGACTGAATCAAGATAAGAATAAAAAAAGAATAAAGAGCCTGTGAATTAAATTGATTTGTGATTCTGTTTCACTGCTTAGCCCTAATGAAAAGAAGAAATCAACACCTCCTTAAAAAATGCCAATGTGTAGAAAATGTATAAGTCCTGAATCTGATGTAATGGCCAAAATATAAAAGGCTTATTGATATGACAAGAAGGAGCTAGTGATGTGGCGTGTTCAGACAAAGAGCAACTTTTCAAGCAGCTGCTGGTCAATAATATGCTGTTTGCCGACAGTCTGCAAATGCAGAGCTTCAACTAGACACAGCTTCTTTGTCATATGGTAACATCTAGACTTGTGTAGTGTACCGCAAATCGTGGGCTCCCCCTCCTCCACAAACCATGAGATGGGGCCCTCTCCACAAGTAGTGGCGTCATGCTCAAGCGATGTAAATGTTAAAGCACTCAAATAAATGATACAAACAAGAGGGACACAATTCTAGAATGAACACTGTTCTCTAATCTTTCCTTCGCTTCACAGGGAAGCAGTTGGACTGACAAAGGCTGTCTTCTCTTCACACTGCCGCTCAGTCATGTCATTCAGCACAGTTCTCGTTTTCTGTGTGAATCAATAATAAACACTCAAATGTGTGATGTATCGATTGTTTCTTGCTACTCTAAATAAGTTTAGGCTGCATACAGTGTACTTGATGCTTATATGTGACTTCTGTGAGAAGCAGAATCGTTCCACATAGCAAATTTAAGCATAATAAACTTGGCTGTGAGTGGCATTTAGGGTCAGGGCCCCCACTCACTGTGGAGTGCTAGGGTGTCTTGTATGCCTGTGCATAGCATGAAATCCTACAGCATGAAATATACATCTACAGCACCTTGGGTTAATGACCTGTCACTTAGATTCTGCATTTTGATGGATGCTGTGATCTGTGATTAAGTATGGGAAAGTATTCTCCACATGGACTCATTAATCACTATATAGCAAATGACACAAACATTCATATGCAATTTTCTTGAATATCATAACATTTTAGACTCTTAATGCTTGTCCCAATTGCATGTTTCTTACCCTGAAATGCACATACTACTCAAACACGACAGACACCACAGGCTTTTATGAATGACAGATTGGGTACTGTAATGGAAGCTCTCTACAGCCAGTGTTCGGAGAGGGAATGCTGTGAATTATGATGCCTTTCCAATGTCAGGGGGAGCAGAGGGGGGCTGCAGTCTTTGAGCCCTCTCCAAATCAAACACAAGCGGATGGCTGGCTCTCGCACGACTGCGGCTTTCCCGTTTCCATCTGCAGCCTTCTGCTGTGGGAAAGCTATAATTACTTAGCGTGGAGTCACTAACTTTACCCTTGCACTCTCAAGTCTGCTTTACACATAAGGATGTATGTACATAGAGAGACACTGTAAACATATTTGTACACTTCATGTACATGTATGTACAGATACGGAGAATACATTAACAACTGTTTGAGTTATTACTGTGTGGCATAAAACAAACATCAAACAAGAAGGTCACTGTGGATGCTGAGATAGATAATAAGATAGATTAGATAGATATAGTGCAAATATTTATATTTCCTTTTCCGGTTGGTTATGTAATATGACTAAGTGTAATGTTGTGATTTAAACATTGTCACATTTCTAAGAATGTGTGGTGGTTTGCTATGACAATTTTAGGCTTCTGTGCCCTAACTGTATTCCTACCGTCTAATATGAACAACAGGTGCACAAAACAACTAGGTTTGACACTATGACACACCCACAAACATGCTCAGACAGGATATATGCAGGGGAATGTAGTCGGGGAAGGTTACTCGGAACTCATATCATAAAGAGGCTCGCTGGGAAAAACCACAGACGGTTGACAGGTGACATCCTGTTACGATGACACAATAAGTGTGACATGATTGCAGCAGTTTGGCAGGAAGCTGACAAAGTCGAGGGGTAGGGAAAATCCAGCAGCCACTCTACTGCAGTGCAGAGAACGATCTCTCCATGCCTGCTAACTGCATTCACGCAGATGTCAAATTAAGGACAAACATGAGACATATGGTAAGTACAGCTTTACACTATGAGCCAGAATCAGAAATGACACATGAAATGCTACCAGAAAACAAAGACAGACAGCTCATAGTTTGGATCGGTGAAGCTTCTCTAACATGCTGAATTTTTACGAGTGCATGAAATTTACTGCATGTGACATTTCAAAAATATATAATAAAGCAGGGAACATTGCTATCAAATACTTTTATTCAAATCCTACACTGTTGTAAAGAGGTTGCTGAGGAAATTTTCCACTAAGTCATCATGATACTCATAGGTCTGAATGAAACAAGGGTGATGTGATTGGTGAGAGAAGAGCAGATACTCACCTATTGCAGAGTTGATTCACGGCTCCATAGGAGTCACAGTCACAGGCCTGACAGCCGCTGGTTCCGTTGGTGAAATACGCATTGGCACATTCATCACAACGCTGCCCCGTGTATCCAGTTAGACATATACACTGACCTGTGACCGAGTCGCAGGTATCTTTGTCCTCAGAACCCTCAACACTACAGTTGCACTGATGTCCTGCGTGTGAGAGAGAGAAGAGAGATTAACAACATGTTAGCTTTTATTTTCAATGTTAAAAATGTAAGATTTTAACATCTTGGTGACAATTTTTTCTCAGCAGATGCTGAAATGAATCATGTGAGACAACATCTGTGTTTATAAAAAGCCTTCAGCAAGTTATTTCTTCTAATATTTAACTGGTTCTTCTGTGTCCCAGTGGTCTTGTTCTTCATATACTGACAACTATTAGCATGGATGCATAATATGTTAATTGTTTATTAATAGGACAGCTTAGCCAAAAATTATAATTTTGTCAATAATTACTCACTCTGATGTTGTTACAAACCTGAAAACATGACTTCCTTCTGTGGAACTCTCAAAGTCTCAAATAGTTTATGCTGCTTCATACAGTTGAAGTACATTTTAAAAATACTCACTTTCAGAGGCCAGAGGAACAGACTGAAATGTTAAAATTTCACTTTACAGATGTGGTCAACTCTTTTTTTTTGCTCCATGGAAGAAAGTCATATGTGTTCAGCCCTGAACATTTGTTAAAACCACTATATAATGTGAACATATTATTGTTGCTATTATTAGTAATTCATAAGGGGCCAACCCTGAATGTACCTTTAATGCTTATAGTATGAATTTTATCAAGAAATTAAATCAGTAAGTGGTAAAGCACAATCTCATTTGGGCCCTACACATTTTGTATCATCGGAACCCAGCACAAAGTGAAAAATTAAATCTATAAGTTGCAACTTTCCAGTGACGGCACAGTAGGAGAATAGAACAGAAAATATGGTGCTGAAATCCCTCTCAAAGAAACTGTATATAAAACAGTAACATTATAATTCAAGTAGCACACGCACACCTAATGCAAATGATATGGAAAGTGCACATAGCCAGTGGGCGACTGCACCTACAGGAATGCTACTGAGAACACACTGATATACAGCAGCTTGATGAATACAGCCTGTGCTTGGCTACTGCCTTCAAGCCAAGGACTCTTTCAAGGAATGTTTTGTAGGATTTAGAGAGGACTTGAGCATGGCCCGTCCTGTTATCAGCTCTCGCAGTACAAGCTGTTCTCTCCTTTGTACATCACACCTCCGTAAACAGTTTTTTGTTATGAAAACTGTCTGCTCAGTAACTCAAAAGCCTCCAGCATCTACAGCAGCAGTAACCTTACACATCTAATACGATCAGCAATATTACAGAGGTCACCGAGAGGCTGTCAGTGAAATGATTTGCTCCCAGAAGTCGAAAACAGAGCAGAAAAAAGAAGCCTCATTATTAAAGCACCATACTTCTGAGTGTGCTGTAATATTAGCGTGCTGTGTAGCAATTCAGAGCGGATGAGAAACTATATCACATAAAATGCAGTGTCCAAATATAGTGTATCTGTTTTTTTTCTGGGTAAAAAGGGAGCAGGTTCTTTCTCCCAGAGGAAAAGCACAGTAGCTGTAATTTGCGATGATGATACTTTCAATGATATGTGTGTGAAAGTAAAAGGCAGGGAAATTTTTTACAGATAACGGATACATTTTTTGATCTCTTTTTACAGCCTACCTGACAAAATGCCAAAGGCAAGTCCTGGATCACAAGTACAATCTCAAGACCACATTTTGATGGGTTGAAATAACACTGCTCCATAAGGGAGCACATCTGATGGGTACTAAATTCAGAAAACACTCCTTTTCTTCTGGCTGTTTAACATACTGCATGCATAAATCCAGAGGAGGCCATTCTTGCAGCACGTCATTGTTTTACAGTGACCTCCCATCGGACCTGCGAGTGTGAACACGTGAAAAAACATATACACATGTGCACTGACGCAGTGAGAGAAATGGAGCGCTGTTATATATTTAGCAGAAGCTTTCAGCGTGTACAGTTCCCATAGCTGACTGGGGGCAATCTGATCTGAATCAGAGGTGACCTTGCTGAATATCAGATTACACAATAGGAGAGCTCTGCCAGACAAAGTCAAAAAGAAAACATTTTACTTGTCTCTTAATGGAACAATTACAAGCATCCATCTTATCTGTCTCGTATCGTCTTACGATTCACTCCTAGCCTACTTCCCACAGTCCCGTGAGAGCAGGCATCATTTAATAGAAATACAGATACACTTCAAGTCAAAAGTTTGTTTTGTACTAATACAAGGATGCATTAAGTACAGTATTGTGTAAGCTACTTTCAAAAAGTCATTAATTACTGTTACTAATTACTCTATCTGAAAAGTAACTTAGTTACTCAACAAATAACTTAATTATTAAAATCGCTAATTAGGCTACATCTTAAAATCCATATAAATCTTAATAGAAATTCAACTCTTTATTCTTTCAAGTTGAGTCAAACATATAATAGTTTAAAGCCTTTTAGCTTTAAAACAACGGTGATACTTTTTTTAATAAAAAAGTTTAACTTTCTTTGGTTAACAAATAGAAATAGTTATAGCTTAAAAGTTAAACAATACATTTCAGTTTGGCAAGATGTTCAGGAAAAGCCCAGCTAGTAAAATCCGTACAGGTTTATGTAAAAATAACACGCTAACTAATGTAGGCAAGAATAAATGAGAGAAATTATCTTCTCTGCTGAATAAAGCCATGTCAGATCGCGCTGTTCTTATGAGGTCAATTCCTCATAGTAGGTCTTCTTTCAAAAATGAGGAAAATTAGATGATTCTTGATTTTTTTTCAAATCTTTTTGTTTTGTATCTTTGTGCGCAGGTGACTGCATATAATGAGCTCAGATACGGGAAAGACTGTACCTCAGTTTCATACAGATTACATAATAAGATAACATTCGTTTTCGATTTGAATTTGTTCATTTAAAAGTTGACACTTCAGGCTTTCAGATACAGGAAAGATTGTAGCCTACCTCGCTTTAGTTTCATATGGATTATATAATCAGGAATAATCGTTTTCGATTAGAATTCATTCATTTAAAAGTTGACACTTCAGGCTTTCAGATACGGGAAAGACTGGTCTCGCTTTACTTTCATAGGGATTAAATAATCAGAAATATTAGTTTTTGATTTGAATTCGCTCATTTAAAAGTAGTCACTTCAGGCTTTTTAGATTCTATTGATTTTAGTCTTATGTATCTGAGTAAGATTTCTCTGTGAATCAGTGAAACCTGAAAGTGAACGAGCTGGTGGAGGGTTAAAGCCACTGCATTCAAGTTTATCTTTAGACGGTACATTTAGATTTCAAATTCAATATTGATTTTAGAACTGTATGTAACACAAGTACTTTATAAGTAACTGTAATTAAATTACCTAAAAATGAACAGTAATCCCTTACTTTACTTTTTCAGTGGATAAGGAATTTAATTACAGTAACGCGTTACACCCAATACTGATTTAGGACACATAAACTTAATCAATTAATGACATTTACAATTTTTACATTGTTACAAAAGATGTTTATTTTCAATAAATGCTGTTCTTTTGAAATTATTATTCATCAAAAGAATACTGGGGGGGAAAATGCATAACCATTTCCCCAAAAATATTTAATCAGCACAACGGTGTTTGACATTAATAAGAAGAAATGAGCACCAAATCAGCAAAATAGAACAATTTCTGAAGGATCGTGTGAAACTGACGACTGGAGTAATGGCTGCTGAAAATTCACAGAAATACAGTAAATTGCATTTTAAAATATATATATATATATTTGTATTGTAATAATATATAACATAATATTTACAATGTTCTTTTTTTACTATACTTTTGATCAAATATTTGCAGATTTGGTGAGCATAACAGACACCTTTTAAAAAACTCCTTTTGAACGGTAGTGTGATGGTCTATATTGGAAGAGCCTGTCTGCTTTACACAATCATAAACGTGCTGAGACAAGACTTTACATGTTTGTGGTAGGACATTGACAAGGTGATCCTCTCTTATTGAGTTTCCATTGAAAATTCAGGAAATGAAGTCAGCTCAAAACACCTGACAAATGAGCTATTGGCTTTCTTTACACAAACATGTAAAGGTCACAGCTTTGTGATGGTTGAATAAGGATTAAAGTTTTCGTTTACTGTCTACATATCTTCAGCTGGGAGCAATGACCTAAATTGACCTTTGACATCTTCTTGGAAATTCCAGCTCCAAATATTGAGTAGATTTAAATATCTGCACAAGGGTCTCACTGTTGCAATATGGATAGACATCAAGTTACCTTTTTTAACACCTTAATGGCAGACTGCAGGTTTGCTCCAGACACGAAGGTTGTCAGCACATAGCTCACGAACAGCACATAGCTCAAAACAGCGCGTCTCTGTCAGCGGCACACGCAGCCTTTCTGTCAGAGCATCTGACGGGGCGAGCGCGAGCTGCTTTAAAATGAAACTATAGGCTACTATATCTTATGAGTTTTATAGCCCTTCATATAAAGCTTGTCACATGTTTAGAACAAAGTGTTTTATGCACTTTCTCCACTGCAGTTCAGTCCTTGTGTCCTCCCTATAGATATTTTTTTCGAATGCGCTCGTTTCAAACTCGATATTAATGGTAATGCTTCATACCGTATCGCTTAAAAAATATATCAATATATCGTATATAACTCAATATACCGCCCAGCCCTACACTAAACCCAACCCTAAACCTAACCAAGTGTTTTAACAAAAGCAATCGTGAGATAAAACTAATTTGCTTAAGCAACTCTGCCATTTTGGCTTGCTTCTACAAATCTTAGAACTCATTGAATGGCTATGGATAATGTGTTTTAAGGTCATAACATAGTATTGTGCAAGAAACCATACAAATAAGCCTTTGTTAAACACTAATCTGCCCAGTGCCCCCTAATCATAATTTGTGTAAAAAGGAATAACATTTGTTGCAGTTTCACTGCCTTGTGATAATTTATCATTACTACACGACGTCTTACTTTAATGAAGACTAAAGATTTGATTAAGGAACCATTAATGCTAAAATGCTTAGTGAAAAGTAGACAGCAACACATTTTTGACATCAGATGCATAGTTTCCAAAAAAGGTGAACCCTTGTTCGTGATATGCAGGGATATCACACATAATCACAAAATGTTTGGGCAAATTCCCGTGATCAGATTTAGTAGCTTTGGCATTGTTACATAAGAAATTTATGGGACACTTACATAATGGTAACGAGTGTACGGGCATGTGGGATGACATACTGACCCTCAGGGTGAGCAGCATGGTGTTATGGGTGATGGGACCACTGTCACCCTGCATTGCTTCATCTCACAGAGAGAAGAATACATGATCATGTCATACGGTCGCATGTTCAGTGAGAAAGCTAATCTGCTAAAAATTAAAAAGGCACATGGTTATCAGATAAAAACTGCTTGACTATTGTAATAAGAATTGTTAGTGATTAGAAACGGCATACAAGTATAAACTTGTCCTTTTTCTGAGGAAGTGGATTATCTAGATGAATGGGTGTGGTATCAGTTCAATCCCAAAGACATGCACACATTGTGAAAGCTCTGTAAACGCACACCGAGTTAAGCATGTGCTGATATTCTTGCTCATGCTCTTTGTTGCGTGCTCAGTCCACAAACTGACACTCTTCATTTTCATCAGAGCGCTGAGTGCTGGCGAGCAGAGTGTGAGATGGAGATAAACAGCTATCTATATGTGCACTTTTAGATATTCGGTGGATTGGTAGTAGCAAGGAAATGGATTATAATGCGTGAACGAATAAATATGTACAGTACACAGAAATGCACCATGTTGGATGGTTAGGGATGCAGAGCAGATAGATTCAGCTATAACAATGACAAGCTCAATGCCTGGCCTAATACCGTAGACATAATAAACTTCAGAGTTGGCATACTATTTGCATATATAAGGATTAGCACAGGGATGTAATATTAGGATATTTAGTTACAACATGATTTGTGTTTTAGCAATGACAAACCAAACACAGACTCATGGTGTATGCCAGTACATTATAAATTCATTATGGATTTGACTTTCAAATTGTTGAGGGAGAAGATATTGATAGCTTGACTATCAAACACAGGCAGAAGGGCAGCTATCTGTGTATTACAGCTCTAGGACTAGACTAGTTTCTAATCAGCTAGAAAAATAAATCTGTGCAGTCTAGAAGTGTCTTCTACTCACAAAAGAACTGGATTTATGGTGTTTGTACATTTACATTTAGCAGACGCTTTTATCCAAAGCGACTTACAATTGGGGAGTACATAAAGCGATTAATCTTGAAGAGGCAAACAGACAGAGGAAGTGCCAATAACACCAAGTCTCAGGCATTGCTCAAATAAGTACAAGCTAGCAAGGGAAGGAGATAAAGAGAAAGATGAAGATTTTGAAAAAAGTTAAATCTTTTTTTTTTTTTAAGTAGTCAAGTAGAGTTGAAAGAGATGAGTTTTCAGTTGTTGCTTGAAATTTGACAGGGATCCAGCATTCCGGATGGGGGTGGGAAGATCATTCCACCAGCCAGGAGCGTGAAAGAGAATGTTCTGGAGAGTGATTTTGAGCCTCTGTGATGGTACCACGAGGCGTCGCTCACTAGCAGATCTCAGACTTCTGGAGGGGGTGTAAATTTGTAATAGTGAGTGGAAGTAGGTGGGTGCTGAGCCTGTGGTTGTTCTATATGCAAGCATCAGTGTCTTGAACTGGATGCGAGCTGCAACTGTAGCCAGTGCAAGGACACAAAGAGAGGTGTAACATGGGCTCTTTTGGGCTCGTTGAAGACCAGTCGTGCCGCTGCATTCTGAATCATTTGTAGAGGTTTGATTGTGTTTGATGGAAGTCCAGCTAGAAGAGCATTGCAGTAGTCCAGTCTAGAAATGACAAGGGCCTGGACAAGAAGTTGTGCAGCATGCTCTGTCAGACCCAGAGCTCTATTAAGAGTGGCAGTCTAAGAGCAATAGCAGTGCAGTGCTTTTATAAAACTCTCAGATGGGAATTCACAAATAAGGTGCAAATCAATATGTGCCACAGAGCACATTAAAAAACTAAATTAATAGCTCTTAAAGCTCATTTGCATATTCAGAGAAAAGTAGCTTTAGTCGCTACTACAATCCCCATACTGTACCATTGCAATTCATTTAATTTGGATAGTATTATTTTGGCATATGAGACATCAAATAAACTATTTGAAGTTTAATGTCAACAGACTTAGAAATGTTCAAACAGTCAAACCAAAGCAAAATCTTTAATTCAGAGCATGAGAGGCGTTCAATGTTTAACTCTTTCAATGTGTAACTCAGACCACAGAAACAATCGTATCTTGCAAATGCAGCACATATCGAATTTACTACTGCATGTCTTACAAAAATCTAGTCTACAACTGGACAGTAAGGGATAATAACACATAGGTGAAGACGTTAAATCTATAATCTGTGTACGGTAGCAATCAGTTTAAGCTCATGTTACTTCAAACCCGTTCATGAAACTGCTGAGCAAGGACAGCGCAGTAGCTGAAAAACAGCCATTGGATGAGCCTGTGTGTCCGGCAGTGCTGGGGATTAATGAAATGACTTTCACTGTCCTTGTCTGAATTGTGCTTTTAATAAGCCACATACTGCTCACATGTAGAGCACAATATGACATGCAACATAAGCTACAGTGAAACCCTGAAACACATTACAGGACTCACTGAAATTGGGACAGGACAAATTAAAAATTCTGACTGGAAAAATACTAGCTCATTTTCTTGTTTTGTCTAACGGTTCATTCTGCCCTTGTAGACAATCGTAAATGCAGGTGTCAATTTTATAAGTGCTATTTAACCTTTAAAACTGCTTGTAAACTGTAAGTTTCATGTAAGAATATATTACAATAAAAATACTTCACTAACATCTGTAATAATAAACAGTCTGTCTGTGGGATGATTCACATTGTTAAAGTAACTTAAGTTAAGGTGTCGCACTCTGATTCTTGCTTCTATAACTTGTGTAGGTGTTATTTCTGAGTCTAAAATCATTTTGTGACAGAACGAGGTTCCTCAAACCACTGCTAATAAACATGTACAAACTGTTGATAAAAAAGAGCAACTGCCAGAACAAAATCCCGAAGATGTTCTTGTGCAATCATCACAACAAAACATTTACTTAACATCACAATGACTTGAAAGAGTATCCTGAATATTCCGCTCATGATTTTAGGTTAAGCTTTCAAATAAGATGTTATAAGAGTCAAAGACAAGAGCTCCCAGAAATTATGGTATCATAGATGTCTGGGGAAACAAGGGCACTGGAAACCAAGTCAAACACCAGCTATTTCTGCAGTCAGCATCTGAAAGGTTCTCTTCACTCATAAAAAGTTCAAAGTTCAAGTTCAAAGTCCACTCATAAAATATATAATCACGACAAATGTTCCAAAGCAAAAACAAACACATAAATAAAGCAAAGGTCTTAAAATAAGGTCTTAAAATATGATGACGCTGATTTTCTCTTGTATATTAAGCTGCTGAATCTGTGGGTTTGATGTGACATATCTGTTTTTCTGCAGAAGCGATTTAAGACCTGCAGTAAACAGCAAAGGGCTTAAAATCCAGAAAGAAATCCCAAACAGACAAAGAGCCAGTCACCTTTGGGCTACAACATAGATGTTTTTTTATTTACTGTAATCCCAAACGCCTGTCTCCCTGCAGTACAATCACTTCCAATTAACTCCAGCGGGGCTGCAAATCACATTCAGTCTTAACTGAACTTTTGATTATACCGCATATGACTAGTTCACTTTTATTTTAACTGCATTTCACCCCCCTGCTGTCACTGAATATGTCCCAAGTTCTGAGGAAGAGAATTTCAATGGTAGCAAAAAGAGGAATGTCTCACCATTTTTCCAAGAAAGAAACTGTCAAGATGAAAGATTATGAATCAGACAGATTTATGCGTCATTCTATTAAACAGATAAAGCAGACATAAAGGTGACTGATATTGTACTAGATATGACCTTAATGAAAATTAATCATTCTTATCCTCCAAGCCAGTTTGGCATCATGTAACTCAAGATAAATGAGCAGAGGGTTTAAGATTTATGATTGTTTTCCTCTTTTGGCAGTCAGTTGGTAATTAATCACATTAAAGCAATTAAGAAGGTTGTCTCTGCGCAAATGGCCTGATCTCGAATGTCCTTTATCTGTCAATTTTGTGAAAAATTTTATGTCACAGCTAATCAAATTATCAGCACAAGCTGTACTGAGGAACACAGGACCACAAGACCTACAAAGTGAAGTGAGACAAAGGAGTGTACTGAAAGACAGTACTGGTTTGTTTTAAAACGGATCTTTCTGGAAGCAGTGAACAACTACATATTGTGAATGCTTTCTCAGTATAAATCTGCACTCTGTGACCTAGAAAATACATAGACGAAACTCTCTCTGAATATCGTAATGAAGATAAAATAACAAACGTAGCACATGAGAACAGCTTGTGCAGGTGTAAACCTCTCACAACCCCTCAAAATTCAAGGACACACTATAGGTAGCCTGCTTTTTTTGGTATCTGGTGAAGGAACACAGTCCAATTTGAACAAACATTTGGAAAACATGCATTTTAAAAACTTGCTCACTGCATCACATCATGTCACTGAGAAGAATGAGAAGTGACCCTACCTCTCTCAGTGGTCACGACAGGAGGCTTTGAGGTGCTTTTCACTGTCCATGAACTGTTTGTAGTATCTACTGCAGGTGGTGTTGGGCTTTTTGTGCCACTTAATGGAGAGGAAGAAGTCGGTTTTACTGTAATGTTTAGTGTTGAGGTAAATGTGGAGTTTTCTTTTACTTCACTGCGTTTGGAGGTTGGGTCCATTGTTTTGGTCAGAGGCGCAACCGTGGTGGTCAGCCAGAAGGGCTGTAGTTGGTTCGTTTTTTCAGTGGTCCTGAAGTCCCTGGATGTGATGGTAAATGTGGGGGTGAAAGGTGAAAACCTGGAGTCCCTGTCGTCCTCCTGTAAGTGGTTTGGGATGGTGGTCGCCTCAAATGTCTCATCCAACACAGCACGCGGGAGTCTCGCGCCTGGAGACGCGTGCTCATCGCTCGACACACCAGCTGTGTATCCAAACAACAATAACTCCAAAACTGAGAACAGTAACATAGTGTAACGCATACACGTCATTGTGTTCTTTAGCTCCCCATGTGAAACGTTTCGACTATATCCTTTAGTATTACACAGATCTTTTTTCTTACTACCGAATCCGTGTTTCAACCAATTGTCTCCACTTGTCCACTCGCGCCGTGAAACTGCACGGTTTCACTCCAGCGGGACTGACAGCTGTAAACTCCTCCTACTACAGCCACGCCTCCGTCCAATCAAAGCGAAGGCTGCATGAAGATTGGCGTAACGTTGCACCAATCATACAACTGCAAGGAGGAGCCTCAAATCTGACAACTCTATAACCTAGCCATGAAAACAAAGTGACAAAAGAAAGAAAACAGATAAGACGAAATTAAATAGGTCTGCGTGATGATACCGAGATACTAGGCAGAGCTAGCAGTGAGAATCAAATATTCTCAAAGAAAACTGACTGAATTTGATACAAACAAACAAACAAATAAAACAATACATATTTAAGAAAACTATAAAATCAGCAGGGCTCTTTCTACCTGTACGTAACTCGTGTATTAACTATGGTTAATGCCACATTATGGAAAAAGTACATCATTTAATGGTGCTAAAATTAATAGATTCAATGTTAATGGAAAATTTAATGGAGAAACTCCATTCGCCTGAAGCAGGTTTAACAAAGACGAGAAAGACATCGTGCTTGTGCTGAATAAAGTACAGAGTAATAGCGTCCTCTAGTGGCGACGCTCCATTAGTAAAGAACAACCCACGACTGTGCTGCTCTGAGCAAATTAATTTGATTGGTATTCCAATACCTAAAATAACAAAATCAAATGTTATCATTTATTTAATAATAATCAAAATATACAGGTAACTAAAATATCCTAAACTAAATAAAATAAAGAAACTCTGTTTTTAAAGCTTTTTTCAGCCTTTTCTGGAGTTTGACAATCAAAAACTATAACATGGGATGAGAAATACCTGTTTTTACTAACACCTACACTGGGAACAAACTGCCACTGTATGACTGAGGCTGATCATTTGCATCTTTTTTGACCATGAGAAAAAATATATTCTGTATAACAATACTGTATGCACACCACGTTGTGAAGTAATTTGCATTAGGACATTTGTCAGTGTGTGCACTAAAGAAACTTGATGATATTTAACCCCTGAATTAAGAAATTTCACATAACTGCAGGCATTTTGGGAGCTCTCTTGAAATTTCAAAGGATGATTTGATGCCTGATGGTGGTCCATGTAATTGTATAAAGCAATTGGAACTGAGGTGCTTCATGCATTTATAAGAATAATCCTGTGAACATACAGTAAAAATGAACCCATACTGTGCTGGGTTTTATCTTTAGCAGTCATTCAGGAAGGCAGTGGCCAAAGAGTGCTGATAGAGAGAGAGAGAGAGAGAGAGAGAGAGAGAGAGAGAGAGAGAGAGAGAGAGAGAGAGAGAGAGAGAGAGAGAGTTTCAGACATGTCACAAATGTGCGGTAGACATTAAGCCTTTATTTGCAATTGGACTTTATTTGCAATAAGCCTTTATTTGCAATTGGTTATTAAGCCTTTATTTGCAATTGGAGTTGTTACTCCGCCCTCAAGATGTGTATCTGTCTGTACATGTACATTTGTGTTACAGTCATAAGAGGAGGGGGGATGATGAAGACGACTCAAAGTGGGCGGTTTACTTTCAGAACTGTTTGGTTTAGAAGAGAGAGAGAGAAAGAAAGACAGAGAGAGACAGATAAAGCAGAGGCGAGCTAGGAAGTCCGATATCAGCACTCTATAAACATTTTACAGTGCTTACCAGGACATATTACCAGTGAACAAGAGCCTTGTGAAGACAAGAGGATATAACACATCCACGCTTACCTTTCAACGAGAAGGATGAAACTTCAAATAAAAACTTTATCAACCTTCTTCTTTGAATACGAAACACCTCGACAGGTTCTGGTCAGGAACAAAAAAGTTGCAGTGGTGTGCCGAATCATCCAAATGGGTGTTCTAGCCTACATCATTGGGTAAGAGGTTTATTTTATTCTTAAAAATTCTGAACAAGAAAAGCAGATGAAAATCAGTGAGCACGAGTAACTGAACAGAACATGCGTCAAGAAAGGGCAAAACATTTACGGAATGCAAACAAACTAACGGCTTAAGCCTTATATTGAATTGAAAAGTTAAGTGCTGTCATGATGTACCATTTCAGAAAATGCACTGCTTAGTCTAACTAGCAGCACACCATTCAAACTGTAGCTGTTTCAGACAAGACACACATTTCTGAAGTTGAGAATAATTTAGTTTACTTGGTTTGCTTGAAAGTATGCCCATATGTTTATTTTTATTTTGTCTGGCTCATCTCCTGTCATAGAGCTAACAGCTGGCCCTCAGTATGTTTTAGATAACTGGATGTACTGGATGTCTGTGTAAAAGATTCACTTATGTTCATCATATGAGTGTTGCGGTAAAATGTCATGCTGTAGTTATTCATGGAGAAAAAGCAGACTTTGACAGATGTTAACTTTTACTACAGTCAAGTCCAGACAAACGCTGAGCACTTCCTCTTAAGTAATTCAAACCTGTATTGTGCAACCCACTGAGCATCAGTTAGCATGTGGTCGTCATTTGTGTGCTCTAAACAATACAATTTGCAAGTAACCAAATAAGTGTGTTGTGCTTTTCTTCAATTCAATGACTACTGTGCAGAATGTAACGCCTGTAATATAGTGATACTTAGCTGTCTACTATTTACTGTGTACATGTTATACTGTAATGTCACCACAATACACCTCCTTTAATGTCTGTGATCATAGAACAGCACAAGAGTTGTGCTGCTCTCTCTTCCCTCTCTGTTACTCCTTTTTGTTTATCATTGAACATCAGCAGACCACCCTTAATGAATCAAATGCAGCTCTAGTACAAATTTCAACAGGCTAACGGAGGTATTTGTTTGAGTATTCAAAACTACAAAGCATTAAACACTATAAACCTGCATGTCATGCAGCTAAAAGTGGAAAGTGCTTCTGTTATCTGTCATGGGGAAGTTGTTTGTCTTTGGAAATGAGGTAAGCAGAATGAAACACAAATTGATCAAGTCGATAAACTGTTGCAATAGCATTCGTTTTGGTCTGTGTGGAGCAGTGTGTAATCTTCAGGTGTATCAGGCGATAAGACTGAGAGTCATGCTTCAAAAGGAAGAATACCGTTAGTCGTGTCTTGCAAGAGGGCATTCATCCTACTTATACATGACACAAGATGGTTTAAGTACATAGGGACAACACACATACATTATGAAAAGAAAACAATATAAAACATAGCCTTATATAATTTCACCAACTGCTGTCCGATCTTAATAGTGCAAATCATGAGACACAGTAAAGCTTTTTACTTGAATAAAATAGTGCACTGATAAATATATTTTATTGGCATTGTCAATCTATAACAATAAAACCAATAAAAATAGACAAATGGCAGTTCTGACTGAGCGAAAGGTAGGATCAAATTAAATAAAAAAATCGAAACCCTGCATTGACTGACATCTCTGTTGACAAAAGCTCAACATTGACAAACTGTGCATTTGAATGAATATAGAAAGAGTAGTTTTACACTGTAAACCCGGATAAGTAGAATTTCTTGAAAAAACCCTTTTAAAAAACATTAGTTGAATATGTTAGTGGACTTAAGCCCATTGATGGAAATGGAATAGAACATTTAAGTTGAAATGTACTTATAACCGAGTTACAGTAACTGAAGATACCTAGTTTAAACAATCTTTCCCCACCCATTTATTTTACTCAGCTTGTTAAGTAAGCATTACTCCATAACTAATTTAACTAAGTTGTATATTCTAACTGACCCAACTTAACTTTTTGTTCCTGAAACTCAAAATATCTTTCAATTAATTGAGCCATGTAAAATACATACATACAACTGCAACATTACACAACATCCAATTGTATTTTTATTGAACATGTCCTTTTTAGCAACAAAAGAAACAAAGCCATGGCCTAATAGGGTTCTAGTGTGTAGTTTCCTCAGTGATGGTAAGAAAAGAAAAAATATCTTCCTCTTTACTGCCAATCATTACAATATTGTACTGCACCTCTTCAAATTTGGTTGACAAACTGCAAAACTCAGCCCTGTTGCTCAGACAAACTGCAAAAATCAGCCCGGTTGCTCAGACAAACTGCAAAACTCAGGGTTGCATGGGTGACGTCAATGCCGTGTCATGCCATCCCGCCTTGTGCCGTCCACGAGCTTCTACGTTTCAAAATAAAGCTTCACAGAGCTTCTACTTTTCAAAGTAAAAGCTCAGGTCTGGAATAAAATACTTTTGTTAAAAAATCTCTCTATAATATAAATGCAGATTATCATGCTAATGAATAAAATACTTAAAGCTAATGCTTTAAATATTTGGTGTTTTTAACTAAAAAGTAAGATACATGCAGACTATCATGCTGATGAATAAAATACTTAAAAATATATGTCCGTCTATAAAATAAATGCAGACTAAATTTTAAATGAGGTTTGATCAAATGTATGTTAACATCAGGGACACAACAATAACGTCCAGAAATCACGAACTTACCAGTGACTCCATCTGGAAAATAATTTGCGATTTCGTATTTTGTTTTTGACCCTCTGAACTTACCGTTGGACAGGCAAAACTTGATGATATTAAGTTGTTTTAGCTCAAACACATAATTACAATAAGATAGGCCATTAAAAGTACAGTTTACTCAGAATTCATAATTAATGTAAAGAAATGACACATGTTTAAGTAATACAAACTCAGTTTGTTTGAGTAGACACTACTGATTGGACTTAAAAACTCACATGTACAATAAGAAAGGACAAGAAAAGGAGTTAACAAGTAATGTCAATAAATTAGACACATTTAAGTAATATGTACTCAATCTCTTTGAGTTGAATCAAAATCTGGGTTTACAGTGTACAGACTCAGTCACGTTTCTGAAAATAACTGCCCCCTTTTTTAAAAAACAGGAATATGTTAGTGGACAATTGATGGATTTTTTATATACATGTGTAACTCTATATCAAAGAATTTGGTCTTTGAAATGTAATTATTTGCAGAAATGTGCAGGTTTTATTCATATGCACTATGTGAAAAAGGTACCTTTATTTATGGCTGTCATGAATATCATGGATGACAATTATTATTATTATTATTATTTAGTAAAAGCACAAAGGCACTATGTTTGTAAGTTATTTGGTATTTATAGTACTTAGCAGATATGTCATGAATCGTTTTTTTTTGTTTGCATGTGTTAGGTGGGTGTTCATGTATGAGAAGGGCTACCAGGCAATAGATATCGCCATAGGCTCCATCTTCACCAAGATGAAGGGAGTAACCTTCACAAATATCAGCGGAAAGGAGAGGATATGGGATGCAGCTGATTTTGTTTTTCCTGAACAGGTGGGTTGAGTTTCCTAATTTTGGCCTCAGAACTGAAAACTTCACAAGTCCTAATTTATATACATTATATTATTTATAATTTATTTACGTTGTATAATATTTTTTTTCTTTAGTTTTTTTATCATTAAAAAGGAATACAAACATTTGATGTAGGCTGCTAACTGGGTAATTGTCCATCAAGTAAATTTAAGTTTATGCTTTCTGAGTTTAAACACACTTATATTGGTATAGGAGTCATTATGGCTGTGAATTGGGCCTAATCACAGACAAATTTACTAATATTGTGTAAACATCTGCAGTCACTCGCGGGTTATTCTCACCCTGAGAAAGTGCTGATATTGTCACTGCAAACATCTATATTGTGACGCTATTTAGAAGACTAATGGAGAAATACTTGTTGGTTATAAAGTTATTTCTTAAAATAAACAATTGAAAATGTCTGCCATTATTGACTTAATGCCAACAGCCTGCAGCAGTTTCAGCATATGAACTTATTTAACAGAAAGCACCCAGTGCAATGAGAAACTGTCTCACTGAGAAACTGAGAGACTGTTGACAGAAAAGTAAACATGTCATCACTCAGCAATCAAAGGAGTGGCTCCAGGAGCTTCTTCATGCAGTCAAATAATATCATGTCCAAAAAAGCAAACATTAGAATGTTCGTCACGATAACAAATATCAGCTCATGCGTGCACACACACATAGTCACTGGGCTTTCATGTTGTACATGTTGAGACTTTTCATTGATATATTGTTTTTTATACTGTAAAAACTCTATCTCTTAACCATAAACACAACCCTCACAGAAAATTGTATCCTTAAAAAAGAAAAAGAAAAAAGATTGAGCTGTTTTCCTCACTATGTAGTTCACACACACATACGCTAGCATTCAAAAGTTTTGGGTTAGTATGTTTTTTTTTCGTATCATTATTTCGTGTATTTGGTGTAATGCAATGTGTTTATGTGGTTTAAGGTTAAAAAAACCACATAATTTTCCACATACTGTATTATTGCTGCTCCTCTATGCTCCGCCTGTCTGAAACGAGACGATTTTTACAAAGCTCATCGTTCTGAGAAGCGAGGTGTGCTCTGATTGGCCAGCTATCCAGTGCATTGTGATTGGCCGAATACCTCAAGCGTGTGATGGAAATGTTACGCCCCTTACCATATTGTGATGGTGTGTCCCGCCACGACGAGACCAAAACAATAAAACCCAGTATAAATTAGGCATCAATATATGAATGCCTAATCAATAAAAAAAGGCATAAATTTGTTGCATCCAATGGGGACATAATTATTCATTATAATGACTTATACTGTCTTTTTGCGCAGCGCAATGCAAACATTACCATGTCTGCATTTGTGATCAGAGAAATGACAAGCAACAAGTGCTAACATACTCTACACAGCTCAAAACTCGCGTTTGAATAGTCAGTGGCAAATTCTTTATATATGAAAACATACTTACAGGATGCGAGTCAGAAGCGCCAGACTGTTCTTGCAAAGTTAAATTGCCCCACTTTATAGAAACAGCCGTTGTGCATAGCTGCAGGCTACTCCCAGGTTCAGGAAATAGTC
The DNA here is from genome assembly GCA_027564155.1 of Gymnocypris eckloni scoliostomus. Classification (NCBI taxonomy): domain Eukaryota; kingdom Metazoa; phylum Chordata; class Actinopteri; order Cypriniformes; family Cyprinidae; genus Gymnocypris; species Gymnocypris eckloni. The sequence continues at coordinate 19,647,857 of CM050414.1, forward strand.
CTGCGTAAATAGCAATGATTTTGTGAATACAACGTAACCACAAATTTCTAGTTGTGTCCTCTTTTGGAAGCCCAAACAAAGTAGTTTCGCTTTCACAATAAAACACAGAGTCTCCAAGACATGGCGCCGGTGGCAGCAACATTACTACAGCAAGAATAAAAATAACACCCTCTTTCTTCTCATATACATTTGGGCGTTATGCAAATCTTCCCACACAGTGAAGTATACATGTGGGGGCGTGTTTGAATGAGCCGTTTTAGGAGGGTGGGGACAAGTCTTAACTTTCAGAAAGAATATATCTTTGGGTTTGAGACTTTAGTCTTTGAAACTTTAGGGATCTTATCTATGCACGAGCAGCTTGTAACACTCCAAAGAGAAAGTAAAACTTGAAATCGCATCATATGACCCCTTTAAGTGTGATGGTAAATACATTTATGCTACTTATAACTTTTCATTCATCAAAGAATCCTGAAAAAATGTATCGCAGCTTCCACAATAAATATTAAGCCCAGCTTTTAAATGTTGATAATCAGAATATTAGAATGATTTCTGAACTCTAAGATTCAGCACAAATACACTTGTCATTGACCATTTCAACTAAGGAAACATTTCATTAAATAAAATGTAAAAAAATACTGGTGTTCATGAGGTTGCTGTCACAAATAGCTAACAGTGATAGTTCAGCAGAGGCATGAGAGATGGAATGATACTTAGACTATTTAAGGCTGAGGTTAAACCCTAGATTCAGCTGTCTGTCTGAAGCCAGCTGAAAATATAGCCATGCATCTTCAAACAGTGTAAATCAAGCATTTAATACTGACCTAAATGTACAGTGGGGGCTGTTCGGAGGGCTGTTTTGGGTTTAGGTTTTGGTTTGAAAAAGTTCATGCATTTGGTTTCATAATGTCATGCAGGGGTGCCAAAAACAGTAGCCTGAAGTCAAGCAACAGAGGTGTAAAGAGTACCTGAAACTATACTTGAGTGAAAGTACAGATAACTTACAGTGAAAATTACTCCACTACAAGTTACAAGTCACCAATTTCAAAACAACTTGAGTAAATTAATTGATTTTAGTCAGGTATTGATCTGATTTTAACAGTACTTAAGTATTTTACTTATACTAAATATAAGCTCAAAGATGTACTAGTCAAAGAGACATGCCAGTCAAAACCTGTAACATTGTGTATAAGCTAAAACAGGATCTATGTGCAGGTATTTAATGGAAAAACTAGAACAAACAGTAAACCAAAAACCAAAGGGAACAAAGAACAGAATGACAGGTAAACAAACAACCATTTCATTCAACAACTCACAAAGAACTTAACAAACACTAGGGCTATATATATATATATATATATATAAAACCCTTTGGTTTTTAGTTTACTGTTTGTTCTAGTTTTTCCATTAAATACCTGCACATAGATCCTGTTTTAGCTTATACACAATGTTACAGTATATATATATATATATATATATATAACAAAAACAAGAAAGAGCTGATTTGTGAGGAGAGCAATCGCATTTATTTTCTAAAACCAAAATAAAACTGAACACCTCAAAATTGCAAATATATAAATAAAGAAGTAAAGTAGCCTTGTTGACACGTTTTCGTGAGTAAGGGCAAAACGCTCTAGATATAGTATTTTCAGTGCCCTGTAGTTGGAGATATCACATTTTTTGTAGCAGAAATAACTTGCTGCAGAAAAGCTAGGTGCCATGCAAAATGTAATGTGTAACGTGTAAGCTGCAACACTCATTTCAAATGTAGTGGAGTAAAGAGTACAGATACTCATAAAAATGTAGTGAAGTAGAGAGTCAAAGTTGTTCATATCTTTGATACTCAGTACAACTACAATGTATCCGAAAAGATACTCAAGTACAACAATTAGTTACGTTTACTCCAATACTTTTCACCTCTGTCAAGCAAGCACAGTCAGCTTCAAACACACCACTTCTTATGGAACCACTTTATTACCAAATAGACAAAGGATGAAGTCTTTCTGTCCATTTTCCAGGGTGCCTCGTCTTTTGTTGTGATGACGAACTACATTGCCACTACGGGACAGAAACAGGACAAATGTCCTGAGGTAGGTAAATATATTTTTCTTATTCTCTCATCACTATCTGCTTTTATCATTGTGACTGTCATAATTGTTTGTTTGTTAGTTTTCTCTAAGATCTCTGTATGAGTCATATCCTGACCATCTTTCCCTACCAGTTCAAATACAGTCACCTGTTTCTCAGAAATAAGGGTTGATGGCCGTCATGACTTTTTTGTTTTGTTTTGTTTTTGAGGGACACCAGTCCTGGCTCAAGACCAAACTAAAACTTAACTGAGATTGTACATGCTTGTTTAGTTTGAATGGGCACGATGCTTCTGTCAGTGATCATACCACTTTTACTTTTTTTTCTTTTCCTCAGTAAAGCCATGTGCGTCATTGAGTGGCAGTTTGTCTTTGGTGTTGCTAGAAGCATAAATTCAGCCAGTTTGTTTAAAGACAGGCGTCACACGCCTAGGTTTACAAACTACTGTTCATATTATTCAAAATCATCTCATAAAATAATGAATTGTCACATTTTTTTAAAAGAGCAGAGTCCTATTCCATATTAAATCCATTTGAAATGCAGTATGTCCAATATTTTAGCATCTTGGGCCTGAAATACAGTTGAAAACATAATCTATAATCTGTGTTTGATCATACAATCTGTTTCCGACAAAGTAACATGACTAGACTTCATGTAACCATCTCTTCATTCATTTACCTGCTCTTGGTTTACCTCAGTCTTATTAGTCTTTCACTTGACTCTCTATTTGACTTTATTGCACTACCTGCAAAGCTTTGCTTAAACAAATGAGTTATAAGAACTGGGTTTTGTGGTTATTCTGTCTCTTCTGTGCATCCTGTCTCATTTGGATCTCATATTTGCATATGTTCAACAAGCCAGTTGGGGCTTAATTAAACACTAATATCCATTAAAGTGCTATTCTTTTCCTGTGTGTATTTCAGCTGCCAAGTGAGAAGAACAAATGTAATACTGACGAGGACTGTGATGAGGGCAAAAACAAACGTACGGGAAATGGTAAAGTTATAACCATTACATTGTTCCGACAGAAGGCACTGGCGCAGCAGACTAACTTCACATCACTAACAGCCGGGGGCAGAGGAACTCACTTATTGAGTGTTTTTCATGGGCATTGTATAATCCCGTTGACCTTTATTGGTAACTAAATCAGTGCACCAGCGGTCTAAGATATGTACCGCAGAATTCAAATGATCATGGGGTAAGAAAATTGGTGCACTTGCACGTAAGCATTTGGTTTCAACTCTACTCAGAATCAAAGGTGGCCTAATGAACTCTCACTCTCCTAACTGAAAAACCTGCTCATCATCCATGCTGCCGTCTCCGTAAGTCACTAACATTCATGACTAACATGCTTTGCTCTCATGCTCTAAGGCTTTTTTCTTAGCTTTCCACGTCTTTGATGAATTTTACCTCATGCTCACTGATGTCTGTAATTCTCAGAGTTCCACAGGACTCTCATCCAGATTCAGATTACTTGGTGTGACTAGCAGTTTCTATAATAGGAACTACGCACAATTATTCAACTGCTACCCAAACATAAATATATTGAAGTTATTTTTGAAATAAATCTTTTTTTATATCATTAGGATTGCCAGAGCTTAGTAGTGGTGGTAGTTGGCAATGGGAACACCAATGGCTTATAAACACAACATGAACATGAAGAAAAAGCTGATTACATATTATATAATCAAACCCACATTATAGAGTAATATTGTGAGCTCAGTGTGGGTCACAAATACTCAAATATTGACTCAGTTTCATATGCAGCGTAGCAGAACGATATACTCCTGGTATACAGAGTGAGTAAACAGCACTATCTCACGTTGCAGTAATTCAAAGTGTCCTGACTTCCAGTCATGGGCACTGGCACAAACTTCAAACACACTTTACCATACAACACATATTTTCCTTAATCGTGTTACAATACTGACTCTGTGAACTCATGGTAAAATTCACAGTTGTTTTCCTTGAAAACACACACAATTCTGGTTGTTTATGCCAGACCACATATCATTTCATGCTTATTGTATAATGTCTCTGATATACTGTATGTTTGATGTTCTGTGACACAAGGGATGTTTTATATGTTATAGTTACACTAAGTGTATTTGAATGGCTGTACAAAAGTTTGTCAATGCTATACTACCACCAAAGGAAGTTCAGTCTGGGAATGTAAATGTTCCTGGCCATGTTAAAAGAGTCAGACTGAAATTGCAAACATATGACCAAATGCAATCTGATGAAAGCATTCCTAAATAACTGGACTGATAGAATCAGCCTTCATGCTCATTAAGTCATTAATTCAGTGCAAAGTTAATTTAGTAACATCAAAGTCATGACAGCTCCTCACTGCAATCTCACAGTCAGCTACTAATAGGAATAGAAGTGTATCAACCATATACATTTATTTGATTTTATCTTAGTGCTTTTCACACGGTCTGACAATTTTCTACCCAATATTATACCAACAATTTTTATACTTTAAATATGAAAATATGTCTTTTAATGCAATATTTGACTCCCTTTTCACAAGGTCAAGCGTGCTGAGAGTAATTCAAAAGTATGACTTCGTTTTTGCATGTGTGTGTGTGCAGTATATATATATATATATATATATATGTACATGTATAATTAGATAAAAATGTTAAATCTAAGTATTTTCACAAGGTACATCAGACGTTTTGATCCTAAAATATACTGCATCTCTCTTTGGGGCACGTGTTTTGTTTCAGTCTGTTCTGATCAACACCAAAGCTCTTATACTCTGCTGGTGTCTCTCTCAGGGCTCATGACGGGCAGGTGTATAAGTAATACCAGTACTTGTGAGATCTACTCCTGGTGTCCAGTTGAAGATGACCGTCAAATACCAGAGTATGAATGCTTATTTTAATATTGTTGTTGCTGAATTTAATCAATCACATGGGGTGTTTAACAGTAACAGTAATAATCATTGTGGCATGCCTGAACTACAATTATTGTCTTTTTTTAACGTGGTATCTTTCATTTATAAGCCCACCATAATGAATGAATAGATACGGTTTAATAAAAAAGCAAAGACTCACCATTCCTGAATGTCTTGAATTTCATGTCTGTGTAGAAATCTTGGAAACTAAACAAGAGAATCAAATTACATTTGACAGGTACTGATTCATTGTTTTGAATCAGCCTACAGTCCTGTTCTGTTTCAAGGAACTTTATTTTGTCCCTCTTATGTTTCTCTATAGCCCTCCAATCCTGCTGACAGCAGAACACTACACACTGTTCCTCAAAAACTCCATTACCTTTCCCCAGTTTAATGTAGTAAGGTAAAATTCTATATTTTTCAAATGTTCCTTGTGGTATATTGGACAATGCCTAACAAGTAAATTCAGAAGGAGGAGGATGATATAAAAATGACCTATTTTAAATGTTCGTAAAGACCAGGTGTTTATTGTGGTACAAAAGAAAGCCTGCAATTTTTTTGTGAAAAAAAGAAAATACACATTAAACAACTTAAACCAAACTATATAAAACATATATATATATAAATATTACTGTCTCTCTCACATCAATACTAATTTATATGTAATAACACTGTAATAGTGTTTGTACAGAACAATATGACATGTTACTGAAGGCCAGGCTTGAAATGCATCACTCAGTTTTATCCGATTTGTCTAACAGATGAAAGTTCTCCTCACCTTTTTCTCTCTAGGAGTAACTTGGTGGAGAGTGTGAATCAGAGTTATATCAATAGGTGTTTGTATCATCCCAAGACTGATCCATTGTGTCCCATCTTCGGACTGAGAGACATCGTTGAGCGGTCTGGGTTAAATTTCGCAGAGATAGCCCGCGTGGTAGGTTTTCGTCATGTAAACACACACACACACCCACTAACACTCACACTCCTATAGGCTACTTGTTCTTTAAACACACATTCAGATAGTATACTTACATTCAAAACATCTAGTATGTCCAGTAAGCAGGATAATTTGCTAAAGACTGATGTAGTCAATTGAATAGTTTACAAACTTGATAGCCGTTGAATCATGATGTCAATTTGTAGGCTCTGCTCTGGGTTTCCAAGGGAATTTATGAATACTAGGGAAATAAGGCTTTGGGGATACCTTCACATTTTGTTCAATAAATGTGATTTTATCATACAACGTTTATAGATTTACATCTTCTATTGTGACCTTATTCCTTATAAATTCCAATATCTAACAACTGTGACTTTTCACTAGAGTAATTGTATATCTTATAATTGTGATTTAAAATTGAATAACTGTGGCCTTTTATCGCACAATGTGAGTTTCTTATTTAAACATTATCCCAAAATTGAAGTGAATGCTTAAAATCTGGAGAAGATCACAGAAACATGGGATGATAATCTTCATGATATTTCTTATGTGATGTGTTAGGGTGGTGCTATAGGAGTCCTCATTGACTGGGACTGCAATCTGGACCTCAATATCAGACACTGCAAACCAAAGTATGAATTCTATGGTCTTTATGGAACAGGGAAAAATGACAAAGAAGAGAAACCATCATTGGGATACAACTTTAGGTGGGTTTAACCCATTTCTCTTGTGAAAACAACTTTTAATTAGACTGCTCAGTGGGGAGTGGTGCTGTACTGTATCATTTCTGAGCCTCTGAGCTTTGTTGGGTTCTGTAAAAGAATTAATTACAATGTAATAAATGTTTTAAGGAATATATTAAGTGGAATCACTACCAGAATTACTATGGGATATTGACTGTTTCAGATATGCTAAATATTATGTGGAGAATGGGGTGGAGAAGAGAACACTAATGAAGGTGTTTGGTGTACGGATAGACATCATTGTTAATGGACGGGTAAGCTTATTTTTATGGATCATTCACAAAGAAATTATGGAACATGCACATTTCCATTTGTTTACAACTGTTCCTTGCAGGCAGGAAAATTTGATATTATCCCAACGTTGACGGCTATAGGCTCAGGAGTAGGAATCTTCGGAGTGGTGAGTGTGACAGAGAATACATTTATGTTTATATAAAGAGAGATCATTTTCTGGTATCATTTCCTCAATTACTTTTAACTACAGACTCCATATTTTGGATTATTCGGTCATATAGGAGATGATACCAGGTGTAAAAATATTTTGTGTTGTACCATCCACATACAAATTAAAAGATGCATACATTTATTCTTTAATAACTAAAAGTAATATTTTTTTATGCTTTTGAAAGAATTATCTTATGTTCAACTAGGCTCAGTTATGTTCAATCAGAAATACAGCAGAATCAGTAATATTGTTTGTACATATCGCAGATCTATATAATGATCAAGTATAAATCAGTGATTTTAATATAAAAACAGTGCCCTCCATAAGTATTGGAACAGTAAAGACAAAATTGCTCTTTTGACTGTGGAGTCAAGACATTTGCGAATATGATTAAAAAATGAATATGAGACAAAACTACAGAATGTCACATTTTATTATTAGCCGTTTCAACACATGTTTTACCAAATAAAAAGAACAGCACTTTTAGAGTTCATCCCACTCATTGATGTGAGCATAAGTATTGGGACAGTTGAACATAATACAGATATAAAATATTAAAAGCTATTATTTAGTTGCAGATCCCTTGCGCACAATCACAGCAGTGAGTCTGTGACACATAGACATCACTTGGTCTCATCCTTTGAAATACTTTTCCCAGCCTTTAATGCAGCCAATTCCAATTGTTGCTTGTTTTGGGGAGTTTCTGCCTTTACTCTCCTCTTCAGCGGGTGAAAGTCATGTTCAATCGGATTTAAATCTGGAGATTGACTTGGCCAATCTAAGACTTACCATTTCTTTGCCCTTATAAATTCCTTGACTGAACTGGCAGGGTGTTTTGGGTCATTGTCCTGATGCAATATGAAGCACTTCCCAATGAATCTGCTGGCATTTTCTTGAATATTGATAGGCAAGATGGTTTTGTACCCTTCCAAATTAATTCTGCTACTGTCATCATACATTAAATCATCAGTAAAGATGCGAGGGCCTGTTCCAGAGGCAGCCATGCATGCCCATGCCATGACACCACCTCACCACCTCCACCATGCTTTACAGATGAGGCTGTATGCTTGGGATCATTTGCAGTTCCCTTTTTTTCTAATTTTCACAGCTTTTATGATTTGTCTGTCGTCAACTACTATTGCTTGCTTTTCTCTCAAAGTCAGCTCCCCCATCTTCATCGTGGTTTGAATGTGTCATCATCGAATGCAAGATTCAGAATGCAGAAGTAATGGATATAACTGATACAACACATTCCCTGCTTTTAAAATCTGAAGAGTTAATGCAACAGGACACAGCTGATCATTTAGAAAGACCTGTGAGGCAACTGTTCCAATACTAATACTCACATCAGATAGGGGGATGAAACTCTAATAGTGCTGAACATCTTAGCTGGTGTAATATTTAATATACCGATCAAAACCCCTAAATCCTATAATTCACGTCATCGTCATCCACAAGCAATTAAACATTGATAAATCTGCTATTACCTCTTGGCTGGATAGATGCGATCAGAAGATTCAGGACTCCTGTCCCGGTCTCCGTGCTCACTCAGTCATGTCCGGACTTCTTGAGGCTCAAGGAAGGTTGTTTTCAGGTTCAGATAACAGGTTATCAGAAAGTAATTACTCAGAGACTTATTTTAATAAAAAGTTTACGAATCACCATAGAAATGGTTTCGTTTTATTACAAATAATAATTCATAAGAAAATACATAAAAATTAACAGGGAGTAGTCTTCACCACGGTTTTTCGGCCCCGTCACAATCCCTCGCATTTAAAGTCCTGCATCTCATTTAAATTAATTGCATAAACGCCCTGCCTGTATCTCTCCTTATTTGTTCGTGTACCTCTCCACCTACACAGGCAGGATGCACGACCTTTGACACGTGTCAAAAGTTCACAATGGAAAGTAGAATTTGCAGTACTTCTAAACTGCAAGTGTATCTACTTCTACTTTGATCTAAAAGGGATTATAATACCTTCAAAAAACTTAAGCTAAGCATATATGTTCAAACCACAAACATAACACCTCTATAACAGTGTAAGGAAAGATATACGGTTAGCTGGAGGTTTCATTCTGCAGGCATGGCTACAAAATGCAACACCTTACATGAACCGTTTCACAAAATGAGCATGCTATCTAAGCAGCAGTTAAAAATCACAAAACAGTTTTGACAGCTATTGTCACAAAATGACAGGACATAAACCTGACATGCAGTTAACATCTTTTAGAATTTTATAACAGGTGACTGGAGTCTTTATGAACTCAATTCATTGGCCAAAGTTTGCACTCAAAAACATGGTTATGCAGTTCAATAATTAATTTCAATAACTTCATTACTTTTTATGAATCGATTTCTGTTTCTGCATCAAACGAACCATTGTCTGCATCCTTGATATGATCAGCTGATGTTTCTTCTTCCCTTTCTCTACGTCTGCACCTTTCCATTTTCTTTTGCTTCTTGACCTGCCGGCACCACTTTCTTTGGAGATTTTCTACGAGAAGATCGTCAAATTGAATTTCTAATTTACCAGGTTCGTCAAGTGGGAATTGATTAGGAAATTACATATTTATTGGGTCATCTGATCTTACACTGGTAAAACATCTATGTGTTGAATCACCCAATTATAAAACGTGACATTCTGTAGTCTTGTCTCATATTAATCTTTTAATCATATTTGTAAATGTCTTGACTCCATAGCCAAGAGAGCAATTTTGTTTTACAAAAAGTAAAACAAAAGTCATTACTAACACTTTTCATTAAACGAATGCATCCTTATAAAAAATATACTAAACATATGAGTGCTAGTGTCTCTGTATATTGATGACTAATTTGAAACTGAAACAAGAATAGGATAGATGCATCAACTATTTCAAGCTTGCCTTTCTATACCCTTAGCTGTTTTGTGCTCAAAATATCTCCTAAGTGCTCCTAAGTTATCTTGTTGAAAGGAATTAACACCTACTCTCATTTGTTGTTTAAGGCAACCGTTGTGTGCGATTTGCTCCTCCTATATTTTGTTTCAAAGAGAGATTTCTACAAAAACATGAAATTCAAGCATACAGAAAACCCGGAAGAGGTGAGTGTGTTTTTAATTTTTTTTAGTAAATAAAATATATTAAATATTTCGTTTGAGTCAAACTTGCGTTTTCGTTTGAGTCAAACTTGCGCAATGCAAATTGCGTTTGCATTTGCTATGCAAACTGTGCATAGCCAATGCTATCACTACCGAAACACAAGATGGCACCAGAGATACATAGTTAGCTGCCACGCAAATCTGTTACTTCAGCAGATGCAATGCCGATTCCTAACATTTACATCAGGCTACATTCCCGTAGTGTCATTGTGGACTTTAAATTCAGGATTTAAATATAATTCAAATGTCCAAAGCACTTCTGATGGAGTGTGTGAGAGAAAAAGTATAACCACATAGGCATCAGCAACTATCTTACTTTTGATCTGTATGCATGTGGGCAGACTATTGCATTCAAGTCCATGCAACACCAGGGCTTCCCGTAGACATCGCTGCAGTGAGATAGTTACCCTAGCAACACAGCGCATTGACCATACTTAAAGTCTCTTAAAGAAAGGAAAGTGAGGGCACATCTAAGCCTCCAGGACTCCCGCTCTAGCAGTTTTCTGAGGAAGAAAAACATTGGGGTTGAAATAGGAACATGGGAAATTATCTCAGATATGTATTTGCCCTTCCACAGAAGCCAACCTTGCCCCAGTCACAGACAGAAAAAGATCTACCAAATGTAATGTACCATTCAAATCTTTTCAGCTGCAGATCCCTGTAGAATTATAGTGTATCGCTATAAACAACTTTTCAATTTTAGTTGTGGTCAGTACAGTAATTCAGATTTTTGCTGTGCACAGGAGTAAATACAGGACGGCTGCCATGATGACTGACTATTGCACTGAAGACAGAGAGAGAGAGAGAGAGAGAGAGAGAAAACACCTCAACACTGGAGCTTGAGCAAGACGGCTGAGAGACTTGACACACAGAACTGTCAGACATCACTTTCCCTTTCTGAATCACAATTCCTTCCCAAAACTACGGAGGGATGATATTAAATCACTGTTATAATTTAAAACACAACTAATACCCACTGGATGGGTTCATGTTGTGAGGCTCAGGACTGTTAAGGTACACAATTATATGAGGGTTTTAGGTCTTTACAAGGTTCCCAACGTTTTTGGCAATTACCATGCAATGTCTGGATATGTCACACTCTGGATATGGTATCCTGTATAGCCTACTTTAAAATAGCGATTTTTTTTTACTGAGAGGTGTTTTGTGTAGGTTTTGTTGTTTTTTTTTTTTAGCAAGTCAAACTGAGTGACAGCACAGCTAAGAGTTCCTAGATGAGCGGTGGTGATTATTTCATACCATTAAATGCTGCATTTGACTAATTAAAATCAAACAGTCCAGAATGCTGTGTACTAATAATAAAATACCAGACTTTTGACATAGAGCTTCCTATGTTTCATGGCTCAGTGTTTTGTGAATGAGCTTAAACAAAAATTTGTAATTCATGTATCAGCTTTTAAGAGCTGGTTAGGTGCCTCTTACCAGGCAAAATGTCACTGACCATCTAAAGCAGGGATCACCAAGTTCGGTCCTAGAGGGCCGTTGTTCTTTTTAGCTCCAGATTTTAGCTCCAGCTTGCCTCAACACACCTGCCTGGAAGTTAAGTATACCTAGTAAGACCTTGATTAGCTGCTTCAGGTTTGTTTGATTAGGGTTGGAGCTAAACTCTGTAGGACACCGGCCCTCCAGCATTCTGGACTGTTTGATTTTAATTAGTCAAATGCAGCATTTAATGGTATGGAATAATCACCACCGCTCATCTAGGAACTCTTAGCTGTGCTTGTGTTCTCTCACTCTGAAAGTAATTGTTACTCAAACCAATAGTCCATACCATGTAATTATTAGTTTGAATAGTAGTCATGTAGTCATTGTACAAGATAGAATTATCAGGTATTTCTGGACACTCATGCTGTCTCTTTCTTCTCATCTAACAAAATAGTTTGGTCTCGCTGTAGATTTGGTCTCGATTTAGACCACTATTAATAAACTCTTAATTGGCTGATTATTAATAGTTAGTGAGGTAGTTGTTAAGTTTAGGTATGGAGTAGGATTAAGAGATCTAAAATATAGAGAATATGCAGAATAAGGCATTTATTTACATTTACATTTATCAGACGCTTTTATCCAAAGCGACTTACAGGGCATTCAGTTTATACATGTTTTGTCAGCATGTGTGTTCCCTGGGAATCGAACCCACAACCTTTGCGCTGCTAACGTAATGCTCAAACCACTGAGCCACAGGAACACATTTATTGCTTTAGAAGTACTAAAGAACAACCAATAAGCTAGTAATATGCATGCTAATGGTTAATAGTGATAATTAGTGTTAACAATAATTGAAACTCGCATCAAAATAAAACCCTTTCCAGGGTGAAACAAAACCTCGCTGCTTTGCACTGGCATCTTGATAAATCTGTCTGGGCTTATTTTGCAACAATGACTTGCTATTATTTGTTGGAATGTACCTCAATTTGAGTTATTTTTATTAAATGATTTACAATCTTGAACAATTTTGAAATCAGACAGCGCCATGAAGGATTGTTTGGTTTTATTGTGTACAAAATACTATTTTAAAGAGTAGCTACTGTTTTATGTATTGTTATTAGGTCAATTTCATTGATTGATTCCAAGCAAAATTGAAAATAATAATACAACCCTAAATGACAAAACATAAAGAAGAAACCTGATTCACCTGTGATATCTTTATTGTCTTGATTATGTCGGTGTACAAAAAGCATGCAAAAATTGCATCTTTATATGCTTTGGTACATATTTACATAGAGTTGCATTCAGTGCTTTCTCAGGACATGCTCTTTTTTGTCTGTTTTCTTTGCATTTTTTTAAACAGTTACATTCAGATCAATGCAGCAGAATACAGACGTCTATAAATAAACAGCAATATCAGGCACTCTGACACAAATAACTGGGCAGTTCAAACTAGGTATGTGAGTGAAACAGTGTTCTACAATTTATATACAATTCTGATATACTTTTAAATCAAGAAAGGGAAATTAAAAAAGCATAAAGCTTTGATAGCAAGAATGTTTTGCAGCTACAAAGTGCCTCAAAATGGCCAAATTTCTCTCCTCTCCTTTAAATAAGAGAAAAATGAGTAAATATGGGTAGACAAATGATCAAACCTAATCTATTGCACATGAGCCGAAACCTGGAAAAGTAAATAAAGCCTTCACACTTGAGTTGATTGCTCAGATAGAGGTATGGCATATTGACTGCTGCATATGTTTAGCTTATACAAAAGTCCTGTAGGAAACTATTTAAAGGGGTTTAAACATGAGTTGTTTTGATTCACACAGATATCAAAATGAATAACAAACCTAGAGTGAAGTTTGTAAAGGGTTATAAGTTAATGGACATGCCGTACGTCAAGACACTAACAGGTGCATAGCATAGATCAAGAAGTAACTGACAAGACTACTGTACATTTGAGACAGAATGGACAAACGAGTTTGCACGCACGCACGCACGCATGCAACATTTGTTGAATTTCTTCACATAAACACCTTAGAGCTCCTGAACATAGAATATGCTACTCCATTCTCTCTGTATTGCCCGAACAGCAGTGTCCAGACCCTGAGTACCACATGCAGCAATCTCAATATGACAGAAACAAGACTCAATTTAATCAAATCCACACAAACAGACCAGCAAAACACTAGTCGTTTGGCACTGAAAATGGTTTTATGTGTAATTCAGTTTATGGGCAAGAAGCAATCTACAAAGATTGTGTGCCTAAATGAGGGTCAACAAGAGAAAGAGAGATGGGGAATAGAGTGAAGAAGGGAAGAATGTGTAGGAGTCAGAAAAATGGACCACCATCTGCTCAGGATATTAGTGAGAATATAATCAAAGTGGTGTACTGTGGTTTATCAATCCGTCTTCATATAAGCAATAACGAGTCTTCTAAATGAGTTACATCGGTTAAAGGTTTCCTCTAAGCATTCGCTGCTTACATAACCAGTTTACTGGAAATAATTGGCAGCTGACCTGATTGAGATCAGTTTTATTCTTGTAAAATGAATTAAAGGGGCAGTTCACCCTGAAATACTCAAAGCTGCTCTTTTCTATACAATGAAAGGGGAATGGTTGGTGACCCATCCAATTGCATTAAATGAGCAGCTTGGACATTCTGCTAAATATCTCCTTTCGTGTTTCATGCAAAAAATAAAATAAATAAAGTTTGGAATGATATAAGGGTAAGGCCTGTTCAAATAAAGACAAATATTTGTTATGATAAACATTCATTTAAATGTATTTGAATTCATGACACGTCTGTTCAGACTGACACAATCATTTGCATACCATTAATGCAACTTTTTTATTTTAAGAAGAAAACTGGCCAACCAATAATATTTGCCTATTTGATCACATGCCATGAGCCACTGCTGTTATATAAAACAACTTGGTGGTTCTTATGAACAGACTATTTTGCTAAGCAAATGTGAATAACAGACAAAGAGTACAGTGTTGCTTGATAATCACAATCAGAATGTCTGTACGAAAACATGTAGATATGCTTTGACTACCTTTTTCTCCATGACAACTGGGCGTCAGAAACAGAACACCGCAGAACACTTGGAATATCAGGGTAAATGCGGTATTTCTGCTTCTGAACAGAGTCACTGACTTAATAGAGTGTATTTTTTTAAACATTGGTCTGAATAGGCATGTTTTTGCTTCAAAAATGTGAGTTGATGCAAACAGACTTTGAATAAATGCTATTTAATTTCTGGATTAACTGTCCTTTTAAAATTGAAACACGCACAGTGAAATTTTCATGATAAAAATCGAATGAATATTAACTATCTCGTTCATCAATGTGCCTTTACAATGATCATCCACTCAGACTCTCTTTGTACTTTCAATACGTGATTCAAAAACAGGGGACGATGGGTTCGCCTGGCAGATGATCCGATGTAAACAAGGGCGTACTGTTTTGGACGGAGTTAATATAGGCCGAGAGGAACCGTGATGACATTGAATGGCAGTTCACTTTCGTTGCACAGCTAAACACCATATTCAGATCCTTCCCTCAATTGGCTTGTCTGTTTTGAGTGAAAGTGACTCCCTCTCTTTCTGCATCAGCGTACACTCGCTCACCTCGGTGGCATGTTTGCATGTGTGTTCGAGGGCCCGTTAGCACTGCTGACTGACAAATAGGCCTTTTGGAATGTGAAGACTCGGTAAACAATGACACATTCTGTTCCTGCAGAGAGACAAAGCGCTGCGACACGAGAGCCCTGCATCCTGTGCGATCCGAATGCGGCATTTGCGACATTCACAAACATGGAAAATGAGCCCTGTTCTAGATAATGGTTATACCGAGCGCTCAAACACGCTGTATGAGAAAGCCCTGTTTCTTAGAACTGACTGAATGTACAGACAAGAGCCTCTTTTAGTGCCTAGTGGTTACATAAGCCCCATTTTTTCACAGTACGACACTGTGTGTGTTTATATATTGTATCTGGATGAAATTAGACATTTTTATGGTATGAAAGAAATGGACAGCAACAGAGATATAGAACCACCATTATATGGAGAAGGACATATTTCAGGCATGCTATGATGGATAGGGTTAAGAATTGCACATTAACATACGTATACAAAAAAGCAAGAGCCATTGCTATTATTTTCTACACATGTACAGAGGTTATGATGGCAGCACACGGCATCAACAGCTTTTGAAGTTAATCGCATCTTTTGTCCATGCTGTAGTCTTGTGCACTAGAACGCTTGTGGTGTAGTCTATCTTTCACACAAACCTGGCCTAATATAGATTCCATACCAAATCTACTTGTTTAGCCAGAATGAGAGGACCAGGATGGAAAGATCCAAATGGTATGAAGGAGAAAGAATAGTTTTCCGCCAGATTATCAAGGCCAGTTTTCATGAGAATCATAGGCAGGAAAAGTGATTCTTGTGCAAGACTGACGAAGATGAAAAGCCTGAAGGATGACTATCAATTGCAGAATCCAGTTCAATTTCAAGGTAAGCATCAAGTCGGTGGAAATAATGTAGTGGAGAAGTTTGGGGCATGATCATCTCTTCAGGATCTAAGATGAAGACACTCAAGAGGTGGGTGGTTCATCCTCATGCAAGTCCTCAAGCTCAACTTCTCTACCAGCCTCTCCACTGCTCCCTTTTCTGAGAGAGAAAGAAAAACAGAGAGAAATTTAGAATCATCGCCTTTCTACATGATCCCTGCTTTAATCCAATAGTTGATCTTGAAAGCCAAGATTTTGACCATCCATAATCTATAACAGCAGTGTCCAATCTTGCTCCTGGAGGTCTACTGTCCTGCAGAGTTTATCTGCAATCCCAATAAAACACAACCGAACCAAGGTAATCAAGCTCTTCAGGAATTATTGGAATCTTTTAAGCAGGTACATTGGGACAAGATGGAGCCAAATTCTGCAGGATGTTGCCCCTCCAGGACCAGGATTGTACACCTATTAAGTTTGGTCATACCAATAATGTAGTTTGAAATTGAACTGAAATGAAATTGACAGAGAGAGGCTGCGAACTCAAGATGTAAGGCAACCAGCAGCAGTTTGTTTCACTTTTTATTTCATTTAGGGCAAATCAATCTGAAATCAATGATAACACAATATTACGGTAAATACAAATTAAGAACTGCACTGTGAATGGTTTCATAGAAAAAAACATAATTAAAATAAATTATTTGTGATTTTGTCTAGGTATAGTTTTTTTTCAAAGACATTGTTCAATATTCAATTTAGTTGCTATTAAGTAACTTAAGGATTTTTTTTTTTTTATCTTGATGGGTTAGAATATTTTTGAAATCTTGTAAGCTTCATGCTAGCTAGTTCGCAATTTTAGTTCTCCCTCAAAAGTTATTGTAGCAGCCTGATACCTTATAAATATTATACACTACCGGTCACAAAAAAAGGTAATAGTCAAAAATAAAGTTGCATATTTTTTTTAAGAAATCAATGCTTTTATTCTGCAAGGACACATTAAATTGATCAAAAGTGACGGTAAAGACTTTTACATTGCTACAAAAAAATAATTTAAAGGTTAAAAACCTTTTAAAAAATCCTGAAAAAAATACCATGGTTTTCACAAAGATATTAAGCCCTGCGATTTTTTTTTTGCACCAAATATTAGAATGATTTCCAAAGGATCATGTGACACCAAAGACTGGTCGTACCTTCATAACATAAATCATGCACAAAAAAACTATGCACAATGCATTTAATTCAATATGCATTATATTAAACAGATGTGAAGCATTTGTAGGAAGCCAGTCTGTGTTGTCTGGAAACTATGCAATAGTATTAAACTTTAAAATCTAGAAATATTCTGTGAGCACTGGCGAACAATATCGAAACACATGAACATGGGAAGGTTCTCTACAAAAGACACAACTGCACACAAGAGGTCTCAGAACGTACAAAGTGGGATTGAATGAAGGACCATGAAAATGAGGTGTTTCACAGGGTTAGACTCTCCTTTCATCAAATACTTTCACTGTCATGAAGCAAGAGAAATGCCACATAAGGACAGGATGGAGGCTGATATGACTCATACTTTCACTGACCCGTGAGAATGCATGGAGAAGGGCAGGGAATTTGACACAGGGCTTGAGTGACAAATGACAATGACCACCTGTCACAGTGAGTTACCTTAACGAGGGCTGGAGTTTAAAAGAGGGCCGGAACGGCCAAGAGTCCCTGCAGCAGAGAGAGACAGAGAGTGGAGGAAAGGGAGGACAGTGTCAGCGGTTTCATGTGAAGTAAAGCGACAGGAACCAGGCTCCTGTGAGTTATTGCTGGTCAAAATGCCAGTTACATTAATAGGGTACATTAGACTGCATTGAAATCATGTTCTGTAATAAAAATCAGTTTATGGAAATGGTACTCAGATAATCTTTTAAAACTGCAGTCAGAGATAGTTGATTTGCATATACTTCTAGCTTCGTGCTGTCAGAGACAGACAGCATTAGCATCAACAACTGAAGACGGATGTGCCCAGACACTTAGGAAAACTCATCAAATGCCAAGTATATTTGTCCAGAGATAGCATTTAACCCTTGTATTTGACAAATCACCAAAAGTAAATATCATCAACTAACTCCAGTCTAGGCTTCATGAGCATATGAATAGGTTACACACAGTCAACCAGCGCTCTGTGGCTAAAAAATGGAAGCAATTTTTAAGGTGCTGGAGGCCAGAAAAAGTGCTCAAATGTAATAATGTGCAGCCACATTTTCATCACAGCCAACAAATGTGTAATGATACGGCCATTTCTTTCCTAAGCTCTGTGGCAGGGCTGGTTCAGTGATGTGTACAGAATTCTACCGTGTCCTAACCAGGCCTGAAACCACAACTTTTACACGAAAGCTAAATGCAGCACGATGCAACAAACTGAAAATAGAATTATAAAACATTTCATGTTTAATAGATAGATAGATAGATAGATAGATAGATAGATAGATAGATAGATAGATAGATAGATAGATAGATGAATAGATAGATAGATAGATAGATAGATAGATAGATAGATAGATAGATAGATCGATCTCAGCCCTTGCTGCCATCACAGAGTAACAACTGCAGTTGCCTGAGAGTATATGAATGCCTCAAAAAGGGAGGGAGAGTGTGTGTTGCTATGTATGTAAGTGTGTGTTTAGATGAAAAAGGTTATTAACAGTGCAGGAGGTAGTGTATTCCACCTGACACTGAATTATGGATGACATGCAAATGAGCACCACAGACAGTTGGAGATTTAAAGGGACAAAGGGATATTTAACATTCTGATGATGACATTCTACCAACTGGGGGCGCTGCTGCTTTTTATCCATTCAATCAAACACTATAACTCAGAGGGAACAAGTAACTGACAAATGGCTTATTAAAAAATTATAGAGGTAAATGAAAAATAATCAACTGCCTCTTGGAAAAGGAGGTCTGCTGATCTGCTGAGTCACCATATTGATCTTTTTCCCCAACAGATTTCCCTTTGTCAACAGAGAGGCCACACCAAACCAGCATGTCAGATCAAATCAAATGACCTTTCACTTTTGATTGTACGAACAATAACTGCATACGGCACATCTGTAAACCCATCGCAGTGAGATTTCAGCCCTGCATTAAATATATGCAAGGCTGCCTTTGGTCTATATGGGATGCATACAGAGATAACCAGACTGTATGTATTGATCTAGGGCATTCAGAATATAGAGAGCATCCCTCTGCTGATTCTGACAGGCATCACACAGACAGCACACAGAGAGGAAGAGTGAGAGAACATTCTGCTGTCCTTGAACAAACCCCCTAATGTGGGAAGAGCAGCAGAGTGGGGGCAGAAATGACTTCACGGAGACACTTACTGTCAGTCTAGTGGGCAGATTCATTAAGAGCAAAAAGCCTCTGAGAATAACTGTCACAGGAGGGATGCTGCACACATCTAGCACAATTCAAAGAAACAGAATTACTGTTGTGACCTGTTTTTGAACCTTTGAATGAAAACATGAATATGAGTTTTTTTAATTAATTATGAATTAGTTCAACTAATTATAAACACACAAACATGTTTATAATTCATCCAATTGATTTATAAATTATTTTAAATAATAATTTTAAATGTTATATTTTTTAATTTCCAAAACGTATATATATCAGTAAAAATGTATCTGTACATATAGTTATTTTATGTAGTAAAATAAATAAATATAAATATATATATAGATAAATGTTCATTAAATAAATGTATAAATAAATTAATATTTATTTTTAATGCTGCTGATTATTTTTTCCAGTTGAACGGTGTTAACAAAGGGGCAGGGCTAGAGTTGGCCACCACACTCAACTGCTGCTTTTGAGTCTTTTTTTCTTGACAAGAACTGCATTCAGATGAGGTATTGTCAAGCCATATGTGTCCTGTCAGTCATTATACTGTGCTCGTAGCGCACTGTAGCCTATATCATTTCATATGAAAGCACGAATGAAACTATGAACAAGCATGTCAGATTCACGTCATGTTCAGCAGCGGCAGCTCTTAAAGTAATAGCAGCCAAATAATCTAATAGCCAGCTGCTATGGCGTCTGTTTATTAAAGAACAAAAGAAAAAAAGGAAATCAATAACTTTTGTAGCTTTAAGGATTGATCTGTATTTAATATAGCATTTAGTGTTTGATAATTTTATCCAATTTCTGTATATTTCCTAATTGCTGAAGGGCACAGGTAAATATGACATTTATTATAATGGGTTTATTTGAAGATTGTTTGAATTTCACTTAACTTAGAAGCTTTTTTAAGTAATAAATGTTCAAATTGACAGCTCTCAATTACACTGTAATGTTTAATGGCTAAAGTCAATGGTTAAATATTAGGAAAAAATTTATTATACTAGAGACATCAGTAGTATTGGTAAAGGTGATGTTCACCTTCAGTCATTACAAAGATGCCATTAAACAAATATAAAAATATACTGTTTATATTGTTTCTACATTAATATGAAGATTGAATGTGATATTTTTGCAATATAAAAGGATATTTAAAAATGTTCATGTTAGGTGGGATTAACCACGGAAAAAAGGAGGAAAATACAATAAAAAAACAAATAAAAGGTTGAATCTGAAATCTAAATGATTGATAAGGCCATCTGTGTCAGCCGTCTCCTCAGTGTAGTGCGGAGGAGAAAGTTCTAGACAGGGAAATTGTGAAAACATCAAGTCCTGGAGCTTTCAATGCTAGTGCAAGAGGGAAAAAAACACTGAATCATGCTACTATGGAAACGTATGTTGGCAGCAGAAGTAATGGGTGACTATTAGCAAACCTTCCTGTTCAAATAGATAGACATGACGTCTGAAATATCATGCTGCGACCTTGAATGTGAGAGCAAAAAATACAAAGAATGAAAGAGATGCAATGCTGAAAAGATTTCAGCCTCTTACAAAAGGCTTGCGAGGAAAAGGAGAGTCATTTGGATTTGTCGAGATATATAAATATGGTTTCTTGCTGGTCATCGGTTGCTATAGCTTGTCAGTTTGGAACACTTACATAAGCAGACTTCCGGGTGCAGACATGGATCTCTCTTCTCTCCTGCTGGGACACTCAAATGGATTCCCAAAGGAACGCTTCCTTAACATGGCTTTGACCAAAATCTACAGTACAAACAACAAGATTTCACTTACTGTACATATTAAAGAATACAGATCAGGGCATGTGGAAATACAACACATTCATGGAAAAACAGCAGTGCTAAAAATACTATTTACTGAAATGTGATGTTGAGAAGGACTAAATCCATGAAAATAATAGAGGAAAAACTGACAGCAGAAGCAGGGTCAGTTTGACATGTGGTTAGGTTTCAGTTGTTTGGTTGAGGTCAAGTATGTCTTAACCTTTTTATTGACCCACTGTTTACAGCAATACAAAGTCGTAAAAACATCTGGGCAAGGCGTGTGTTTATGTTCATGTAACTACTGTTCAGTAGCTTGTGTACTTAATACACAGACCACCTTGTGCTTGCTCTGTTTCACTTACCACAGCCGACAGACTGGGGACAAACTTCACTGAGTTCTGCACCTCTTCTTCAGTGACTTCCACCACAGTACAGTGCTCCTCTTCTAAAGGCAAAGGGTCAGTGCCATCCTGAGTCACCCAGGGGTCCACCTGAAGTTAAACACGCATACATATATAACACATGCTGTATCATTCCATCCATCCATTTATGTACTCTTCCGTTCAATCATCCATTCGCCTAGCTATCAAATGTAACTACTATTCATTGTTTCATCCACTGATCTTTTAATTCTTCCATCCACCCATCCGTCCGTAGATCAATCCATTAGTCCAATATTTCTTCAATTAGTCCATCATCCATCTGTTGTTTCATGTCCAACCATCATCTATTCATCATCCATCTATAAGTCCGTCAACCCATTTATTCATCTGTCCGTAGATCAGTTCATACATCTTTTATTTTATACTGTACATCCATTCATCTAGTTTTATCCATCCAGTCATCATCTATCCTTTCATTCATCCATCCATCCATCTGACCATCCACATTTCCATTCATTGGTCCACTCATGTAACATTCTATCCATCCTTTGATTCATTCCTCCATAAATCCATTAAACCATTCATCCATGCTTTCATTCATTCATTCATCCACCCACCCATCTATCCTTCCATTCATCCATCCATCCATATTTGAGTTCATACATCCACCTATTGTTTCATCCATATAGCCATCATCTATGTATAGATGATGGCTATGTATAGATGATATACCAATGTATGTATAGATGATATACCAATGTATAGATGGTCCATTTATCCATCTGTCTGTAGATCTGTCCACATCTTTTGTTCCATCCATTCATCATCTATCCATCTGACCATCCATTTTTCCATTCATTGGTCCGTCCATCTAACCGTTCTGTCCTTCGGTTCCATTCATCTGCTCATCCATCAATCCTTTCATTTATCCATCCATTCAAATGTCTGCAAATTGTTCCATATATTCATTCATCTATCCACCCATCCAACTAGAAAATCATTAAAGAAAAAATATTTGTCCTAAAAACAAAGTAATTCTGAAGGATATGAGAGTAGAGTTTGTTGAGTGAATGTAGGCCGTGCAGCTCTGATTAATGTGTGCTCTGGGGATCGCTGCTTTAATGGAACATTTTCTGGGTAATGACATGTAGGCAGGAGTCTCTGATGGCCGAGTGTGTGTGTGCTAATTATTCACACTCTCCGTCACACTGAGACAGCAGATGGAAGTTTCCAGAACTGAACCAAAATCTCTGACCATGGGGATTAGCTGGTGTGTTCCTGTCCAAACACCAAGTCTGCTAGATGGAGCAGAAGCTATCAGAGATACGGTGTCATATTTTAACACTATCCCTGGATGTGGCTCAGGAATGGTCTTTGATAGAAACACTGCATCTTTGAGAGTGCAGACTAATGAGACAATGTTCTTTGGACATTTATTTTGAGATACTGACTATAATATCAATATTAAGTGATGTTGCACTCTTTCTCTCTAGTATGGATAAAGAGAAATGTAGGTGATTTCTTAAAGAAAAACACAAATAATAATAATACCATCCCAATCAAAACGTAAAATGTGAACATTCATTTTAATTTAAAAAGAAGAACTCTAAGTAAATCTTGTGAAACTTTTGCAGAACAGATGGTGAAAGCGATTACTTGCCTCTCTCAGTTTCTAAAGTGCTCCTTTGTGTCTAATGTGGACTTACCTTGATCTCAGGAATGGTGATCCTGGTATCTGGGTTTTTGTCCAGCATTCGTATGACCAGGTTCTTCATCCCCTCACTGATAGCTGGCCTGAGATATCACAGAAACACAGAGTAAATAGCTGAAGTATTAAAACAAAAACAAAACATCTGACTGTACGGCTAAACAATGACAGCATGCTTTTACATGAGTTGACACAATGCAGACATAGAAACACTGTTTCAAACAAACACTGACTATCACACGGTTTCTGTAACAAGAGGAGGACGGACGGATATCGTTAGTGCTGTTATAACGTAACGGAGAACTGTATAATAAAATGGCATTATACAGTAAAGTACAAAAGCAGTACAGAACGGCAGAATATTGTTGTCTTTTTTCCAGGTACAACTATCTAAACATTCTTAAAACAAGTTGGATTCATATATTATCACTTGAATTAGGCCAACTTTGTTGAATATATCTCAAGTGAGTGTAACAGTAATGGTAATTTATAGGTGAGTTACAGTAGAGTTTTAAAGCTGCAGTCTGAAAGTTTAGCCTTTTTGTTGCCATCTCTGTTTAAAACCTGCAATTGGAGTTATTTGTGGAACTATCTTCTTTACATGGGTTGTGCATCTGTATGGCTCCTCGGCGCGGATTAAATAAAATGTTTTGAGGAGTATGTGTGGGCTGTCAGTCAATGCACCAGTATGGATATTCACTGTACTTCAGAATTACAGATACAGTCTTGGAAGTATGTCCAAAATAAGTAATTTTGCTGGAAAATGTAATCTAAACAAGTAAGTAACTTGTCTGCCAGTTTTATTCTGACCAACTGAAAAAATGTTTTGCAATAAAGTACACTACCAATGGTGATTAAATTTATCAAAGTTAACTCAGATCACGTCAAATTATTAAAATTTGTATACTTCTCAAATTGTTAATGTTAACAACATCAACATTGCGTGACTACGTATATTCAGTGTGTATTAGCGATATCTGTAGATTTAAATTACTGTACAGTCTAATCTCTAATTGTCATAGCATACCACTGGGAACCCCTGGTCATGCAGGCATTCAGAAATTGACTCAAAATGATGACACTGTGAACAATTAGTTCAGTCACTGAGAACACAGCAGCATGACATTAGGGAACAGAGTGTGTGTTAGTGAGAGATGCGCTTTCATTAGTTAATGACTTGTCCAAGGCCTCTGGCCTTCCACACACAGAAGACAGACTTCATCAACATAATCAAACGGACCTGCATGAGCATACACAAATATCATACTAAACCAATACACATAAATACTACATTTAGCTCACATAGCCATACACTCAAACATCTCTGACATTTCCTCCCTCTGTCTCTGTTCCTGAGAACGCAGATGCACCATAAACAGAGGCGACTTACGTCTCGGGGAACTCCACCGGCTTACTCTTGATCTTATTGTGAAGTGCCAGTATGTACTCATCAATAAATGGGCACTGGAGGACAAGGAAGAAAAACATAGTAGGAGAGAGAGATAGAGGAGGGAGACGGATGAGTGATCAAAATCATCCATCACACAAATGTCACTGCAGTAGCACACTGCCCCATCCATTGATCATTCTGATAGATAATCCCACAATGAAGAATTACTGCTATCACTCTGATGATATCAACACATGACTCACCTTCCCATACACAAAACAGTAGAGGGTCACTCCCATAGCCCACACATCCAGAGCCTGACAAAAACACAACTTCTGTTTTAGTGATGCAGGAGAGATACACTTTTGAGATATTGAGATGAACAGAATTCCTTAAAGGGACAGTTGACCCAAAATGTATATTCTGTTCAAAAGTGAGGGGTTCATACATTGTTTTTTTAAGAAAGTAATATTTTTATTCAACAAATACACAAATACACTCAAAAGTGGCAGTAAAGGATTTAAAAAAGCTATTTTTTTCAAAACACCCTGAAAAATGTTTTCATATTTCATGAGCACCAAATCAACATATCAGAATGATTTCTGAAGAATCAAGTGACACTGAAAATTTCAGCTTTGCCATCAAAGAAATTACTTTGATTTTAAAAAAGTTATTTTAAATTGTAATATTTCACAATATTACAGTTTTAAATGTATTTTGATCAAATAAATGCAGCCTTAGTTGGCATAGAAAATCCTTCTCGGCCTCAAACTTTGGAATGGCAGTGTAGCTCTAGACACGTTCATGAGAGAAATAGCAAAAGTCCCATTCAAAAACAGTTTTCATTTAAAGGGATAAATTTAAACAATTTTTAAAGCCTAATCAGTTTGAATGATTGGCCTATCACAACATAGATCAGCAAAATTCCCCCATACACTCGTTACCTTTCCACTAAAGCTCTTGCGGTTGTCTGACAGCGTCTCTGGGGCCATGAAGGCAGGAGTACCAGCAGTGCTGGAGAGCAAGGCATCGTTACCCTCGAACTGGTTACTGACGCCAAAATCTGCGATCTTGACATGGCCGTCATCTCCAAGTAATAAATTAGATGGTTTGATATCTCTGTGAACGATCTTCTGATAGTGCACTGAGCAAAAAGACAGAGAACATAAGAGATGTAATTCTTATGTTGATGTTTATTTTTATTTGTAAATGGGGCAATGCACACTAATTCACATAAGCACTCAAGTATACTATGCAAATGTGCCAGATTTAGCCATTCAGGCTAATTTTCATCGGTAGTCCCTGGCAGGTTGATGGTGAAAACCAAAGACAACAAATACATAAAAAACAAACTTACTGGCAAAACATAGTCACAGACATAAAAAACTCCACAAAAAACAGAAGCAATCAAGAAACCTCTACTTCAAATTATGAAGACATGTTTGATTATTCAATAGCCACCCTTTTATCGATTCAGAAGAATATGTAATATTTCTTAATTCTATAGGTATAGTATTCCAGGTATGTATTGCTCTACAGGAAAATGCTGACTGCCAAAAAGCACTTCTTCTATGTGGTATATTATACAGTCCCCTCTAGTAGTGGCTCTAGTAAACAAGATCAAATTTTGTCTAATAAATTCATGAAGTGGAGGTTGGACCATTTAATGAAAATTGTTTTTGGTACATTATCAAAAAGAAAGAGCACAATAAGCCGTTTCAAAAGTGTACTTTGACAATTAACTTTAAACCGTATAATTTTATCAGACTTAAAACAAATGTTACATTTAAATGTTACATGTGAGGATCAATTTTCTCATTGCAACACAAGAATACTGTATGTTTCATCAGTGACTAACTGTGATCACCTAGCCTGGCAGGAAATCTGAAAAAATGGAAAATCTGAACAAAATATGTAATACAAATCCATACTTGTACTATACAAGCTACTTAATTTGGACCAAAATGTCAGTTTTAACCTGCTTTATGGATGTTTAATAATATTAAAGTTTAATAACGTTATTAAGTTGAGCACAGCCAGTGAAGAGGAGGTACAAAATCAAGTGTGTCTGACAGCAGGAGCCCTCGGCTTAACTAAAGAACCACAGACAGGTTCAAGAAGGTCACCCTGGGCTGTGCACACAGAAGATGAATTTGATTGGTTAATAGATGCCTTCCTGTCTCAAGTGGTCAATCAAATATAACCTGCCTGCCACTTATCATATTTCAGTCATCTGCCATTACTGGTTATATGTGACAAGAGCCATATCTCAGACGTCTTCAGATGGTAATGAAAAAAGAAAATCCATTAGGGAACATAGACATGTGTTCAAAGTATTAGCAGGTTATTGCATATAATTATTTCATCAAAGTCAGCAAGCAAGGTGAATATGACACATGGACTACATCACAGTTCATGTAAGATTTCTCTCAAGCAGTGTACGTAGCATAATACCTCCCCACACACATCTTTTAGATTACTATTATTTAATTATATTGACATGGCTCCCTGAGGAAACTAGCATAGTGCTAATGAAATGAACGGAATATGGTCACATACTCTGATTACAGTCCACAAATTACCAACACACACAAAGGAGTTCATTGTTAACGGACTGATTTGTGGCAAATCATGCAAATGGCCTGTTGCCATCCAGACGGTTGCCACAGCGAGTGTTGCCTGGTTAGTAAGATTCAAATGAACTGATGTAAGCTGAGTTTCTACTCGATGAGCAGAACAGACACTTGGCAATCAACGGTTTAAAGGCTCAATACAATTTCAGTATATGTTGATCACCATAAAAAAGTTATTTATAGTCGTCTTTCATGAGAGCAAAAATGAAGATCATCATGACACGTACAAAGGAAGTGAATAGGGCCAACAAAAAATGAACATTTGTACTGGGTAAAAAAAAAAAAAATAAAATTACATTTGTTTTCAAAAAGTTATTTGATATAGCTTCACACTAAAACTGTTAACACACATACTGTTTACATTTTGTTCCTTTGTAAATACGGTACCTCACTGTTACCCAGATTTATTTTATTTAAAAAAGTGAAAATTAAAGGGATAGTTCACCTAAAAATAAACATTCAGTCATTTCTCACCCACATCTTTCTTTGATTATTCTGCAGAACATAAAAGAAGACATTTTGGGTGTTTTTGCCTATACAATGGAAGGCCATGGGGACCAAAAATTTTTGGTTACCAACAATCTTAAGAATATCTTCTTTTGTGTTCCACTGAAGAAAGAAAGCCATATGGATCTGGAAAGACAAGAGGGTGAATAAATGATCACAGAACTTTCATTTTGGGTGAACGATCACTTTAATTTTTGTGGTAACGTTATGCAAAAAATGTTGTCGACCGAGCTTAACAGAATATTCCTTTAACCGCCAGTTTGTAATGACTGTAATGCTTCAACATAAAATCTAATTTCTTCTTTTGACAGATGAGAGAAGATCAGAACGGCCTTTAGAAATAGCACAGACTTGTTTTCATCAGGAAACGATGACCTCCCCCATGCACAAATACATGAGCGCATTGCCACATTCGCTCACTTAGGATGCCATGATGCGTTAGAACAACAAACACAGAGCTTTTCCTTGAGACAGAACTCTCTTGGGTCTTTATTTTTACATAAGTAATGATTAATGTCAGGCGCTCATCAGTAGGAGTTTGCGTCACTCTTCTCTACTGGGAATGATTAAACTTCAGATGCTCTGTTACAAAATCCATGTCAAGGTGGTCTCCTAAAAACTAAAACTGGAACCCAGTGAGGTTGACCCTGCAATTCGAAAATGTTTTTTAAAACAGAGGAAATGACTCACAGTACTCCATGCCAAGAACAATGTCTCTGAAGTAGTGGCGGGCTTGGTCCTCACTGAACGGGCTGTCGTTAGGGACCTCCATCACAGGGCTGGTGACCAATAGAGACACTTTATTGTAAGTTAACTGATAAAGTACTAATACAAGACAGTAACTGAGACAGTAACAGACAACAATGATTCAGGAAGAGAAATATTGAATGAAATGATAGGTGGAAAGATCTTCTGTAAATCAATGCAAAAATCTGGGCATAAGTAGTGTATTCCAGCCTTTAGTTATATCAGCAGTTATATACCTATTTATATCAGCAGAATTCCAGATGTTTACAAGACATATGTAGATAACGCAGCACTGGGCAAGTTGTGCAAGAGAACAAAGGATGCTGAGAAACTACAGTACTGCTGCATACACAGTGGATATAATCCTTCTAAATGAACTGTGACTGTGAGATTTACATAAAAAACACTTAGCACAAAACGGGTCCTCAAAAGCCATTTCATTCATTACCCACAGGCAGTGAATCACGATTGAGCAGAAAGGCCAAACATATTCAGCCAGGTCCAGTGAAAATAGGCCATTCTATAATTATGCAAAGTAAGTTCTAATCTGCTCTTTTCAAGGCAGAAGCCCACAAACAACATTTCTCTCCAAAACAAAGCCGGGCCACTTGGCAAAAACTCATATTCAACTGAAGTAAAATGTCACATTTGAAAAGAAAAAAAGGTCTTGTAATAAACTGGAAGACTGCTTCCCTTTAAATTAGTTTATTATGGATTTAGAGACACAGAGAAAGCAACAGAATAAATAAAAACTACAAGTACCAGAAGGAATACTGAAAAGATTAACAAAGCAGTTCCTTTATATGCAGCAAGTCTACTCAGTAACAAAAATCAAATAACTGATTTAGAAAAAGATGTGAATAAGAGACTGAGGGAGAAAGTGAGAACATAAGTACTTAATTAATCCCTTTGGAACCAGGGAGGAAAACAGGGGAAACTGAGTCAGAGCTAAGTGATGACAGATATGCAAGACAAGACAGTCGACGGAGATGGGAAAGAAGTGATTAATGAAACGATAGAGGAAGGAAGAAAGCGTGGCGAAAGCATCAATTATGCACAAAAAGAGGACACACAGAATACTCACCCCTTCTGCATCAGCTCAAACACTGCGGAAAGATTAGAGTCATTAAAGAAAAATCAGACTGAAAAGACATTCTGTTATTGACAAATCCATTACTCAGAGCACTTTATAAAATGTAATGTTCCTCAATCCTTATATAGCATGTCATACCCTCAAATGACCCAGCTCTTTTTCACACATATGCATGATGTGTGCTTTTATTCGCACCATTGCACAATGGTGTGAAGTCATTTAGGATTTTGCAGCAGTCCATCAGCACAAACACCTTATTCATTCCTACAGTTTGAGTCAGAGATTTCAACTAAATTTGTCATACATATGATATACAGATTCACACTTCAGCCCATTATGAAGACAGGCTGCAAAGTTTGATCTGTCTGAAACATGCCACGGTCTGTTTTTCATTAAAAAGTTTGTAATGGTACACTTTATACTGACAAATGTTTTGCAGTGACAAAGAGCACAGAGGTCATTCATTTTCAATGAGAGTTGGTGATCTGAGATGATATGAGTGACACTGATCTGACAAAAGTCAAAAGGGTTTCATTTTATGCAGGTGAGCAGTGACGTGACTAGACGACTAGCAATTGGAGCAAACAGCTGAATGCAACCCTGTTCGGGGGGGGTGCGTGTGTGTGTGTATGGGGGAGCTTAGCGGGGATGCGTCGCAATATTGGAAACATTTCGGTCTTAAACCGTGAAGGCGAGTCAGTGGATATCACACAAGCAACGTTTGTGCAAGACTTAATGCTGGTCAGAACAATTCCCCCTACGCGCTCCCAGCATAATAATCGCTCCCCCTCACTTATTTCAGTAACACCTCTCTGCATGCTCCATGTCTAAAGTAGTCTATGTTTGAAATATCATAACGTATATTAAAATAAATAAATAAAATAACAGGAGCATTTTATTTTAACACTGTGCAAACTTTTTTCCCATGCCAATCTAATATCATGGTTGTCAGCATTAAAAGGTATAATTGCAGCTTTTTGCAGAACAAATTTTGTTTGTGATGAAAATGACAGCATTTTTTCATCAGTTATTTTACCTAAATGCTGCATTTCTTACAGATTTCTGCTCATTCGAAGTTGGATATAAATTATATTTGTTTGAATGCATTTTTAGAGAGACCGATAGCGCGTGAATAAGTGTTGTACCTGTTTAAATCATGCTTTCACGTGAAAATATTCAGTATCTGGAAGGAACAAACAAATTCCTTGAGAACTATAATTCCCGTTCATGTCCATTGACATACTTCACATTCTTTCTGATTTGAGCGATCCTTCTCTATCACGCAAGCTAATTGTTTAACATGCAAATTCTTGCTAAATATGCAGTTATATTACGAGTCGTTGGCATGTTACTCGTGATGGAGCGATGGTGGACCACTCTTGGAGCGAGTAAAAACCACAACCCTCCTACTTTAAAAAAATCTTCTCCTCCCTTCAGTAAAAATTCACACCGCTCACATATTCTGATGCCGGTGAACGTCTTTCAACACGAAAGTGAGGCATTTGTCGCATGCATTAACGGCACATATTCAGAGACGGCGAGAAACGAATCTCCTACTTAATATGTGGCATAAAACTGTTTTATTTCCTTAACGTTTCTCTTGTGGCCCGGACATATTGAAAAAAATGAGAAAGGTTTTTCGTGTTGAACTGGTTGTATTTGAAAGTTGGCGCTTAAAATAACCTGCTCTTAAGTTTAATTGACTGACTGAAGTGTTAACAGTTTTATTTAGGCTATAGGCCTATAATAGATCTAAAAAAAAAAAAAACATTTTCAATGAGGAGTAGCTTAATAGTCTAAACTTGTATGATCCTCACAGCGTGTCAGCTATGCGGTGATTGGCAAAATTATTTTGGACCAAATTAATTGTAATATTAATTTAATAATAAACGTAAACTAATAATAATAGCCAGAATGTAAAAGGACATTCATTGAAAATTCCAAATACTCTTAATAATGACAATATTTAATGCTTTTGAAAATGTATCTGGCTATCGTCGAAACATGATCATCGTCTTTCAACGCACCCCATCGTCTTATCGTGGGGCCCCCAACACGAAATAGAAATGCGTTCTTTAATTTTTACATTCATACATACATTTATACATAAACACACACACACAGTCTGGCATATGTGGTTTACGGGGACTCTCCATAGGCGTAATGTTTTTATACTGTACAAACTGTATGTGCTATTGCCCTACACCTAAACTTAGCCCTCACAGGAGACTTGGTGTTTTTTTTTAAATAAAAAAATGCACAATTTAATATGCTTTTTAAGCCTTTTGGTTTACGGGGATATAGGCAGTGTCCTCATAAACCACCTTCATGTTGTAATACCAATGTTATAATACAGATTTGTGTCCTCATAACCCATATATACCAGTTCACTCACTCACGCACGCACTCACTCACACAGTGTAATTACAATTGTACTGTAATTACAATTGTGCAACATTGGGTGTTTCAGCATCATTTTCTGAGTCTATTACACATTTGATCATTTTACCACAAAAATTATATTAAAAAGAACATACCCATGTGAAGGTTGTCCTCTGCTGGATCATCCAGCACCTGAAATAGAAACTTTATTAAAAACACCACCTGTTACAGGCACTGTATGACACTATGTCCAGGTTTCTATGTCTAGGAAAATCTGTAACACCCATACAGGTCCAGAGCAAATCTGACTTTATTTATCTTTATGCATTTTCTTCATTTCATTTTCTGAGAGCCAATATTTTAAAAGACCATAATTGATTATTTCCTTAGCTTGCACAGAAATAACGGGGTGTGTGTGCAAATATGATGAAAAAAAAATGAAACTGCTGAAGATTATGTCACTTTACACCACTGCTTGTTGGAAAAAGTTGCTTGTTTTTGGACAAGCTAGATGGAAAAGCAACACTTAATTAAAAAACAAGACAAAAACAAAAAACTGCCAGGCTACTGGCACAGAGCCACTGATAAGATTGGATAAGCATCAGGTGCTTCATCCTTCACTGCCAGAAGAGCACCATTTCTGTATTGCTCCTAATGACTGCACACTCCTAACTTAAGACTATACTTGGACTGACAGTAGCAGAGCCCAGATGATGGGAGTGTAGGTGGTTCCTCTGCCTCACTTTCTAGGTTTCCTTTAAACATTTTTCATGCTCGAATTCAATTTCTATTTCACAGGCACTCTCTCACCCCTCTTTTCTAATTTTGCTGATGTACGTGGGTGCTGCTGTGATTGAAGAGCACTCAGACGGAACCACAGGGGAGAGAAGGAAAGGCGCTTTTCTCCTTCAGCCTCACTCTCCTTTTCTTTATCCTGTGATCGATCGCACTCCTCTCCACTTGCCATTCTCAGGAGCATTAAGGGCGTCTCTCTTCAAAAGATTTACTCCTAGCTGAATTTCAGTGTCGCTATTATTTTGCTCCCTCTTTGGCACAAATTACATAATGATACATGGCTAGTCTGAAATATAGCTTAATATTGAGCTGTTCATCTCTCTGTATTTTAATATTACTTTTTTAAAACCTTTTCCTGAGACCCAGACAAAAAACTACAGCAGAAAATATGGTGTAAACATTTCTTTCAAGTGGTTTTTCATTGATCAAATTACAATAAATTTAGAGGGAAGGAAGTTCTGAAGCAAAGAAGTTATTTTGTTCAATTGTTTGACCGTTTTGAAGGTTATTCAGAAGGCAAGTTTGTTTATTCATTCATTGAGAAGACAGTTTTTCAGTACGAAGGTAGGAAATCATAAAATTGAAAGGGATTCTTCATTTGTTTGTTGTAAAGGATGGAAGAAATTAAGTGTGAAAGGCTTCTTCAGTAAGTTTATTTATTCAAAAAGAATCAAGACAAGAAAGTAATTCTGAATGAAAGTTTGCATGAAACGAAGAAAGTAAAAAATTTATTAGAAGTTTGTTCATAAAGTATTTTAAGGAAGAACCTTTACAGTAGAAGAGAAGAACAGATTATTATTTTTCTATTAAATTATGAATTAATACACTTTATTAATTAGCAGACATGTATTACTTTTAACAGTGGATTACATGAATGAAGGAATATGACCACAGTCCTTACTTCAACCATTTTAACTATGTTGAGGTGGTCCAGTTTTTTCAGGATGGCTATCTCCTGGTAAACTCTCTCCAGAGGACCAAGCACCTTTGGCTGCTGCCCCTGGGCTGCTTTAGGACCTCGAGGAGGAGGGCGGCCTGCAAAGAGAAAGAATGCAACTAAGTTTGCTGCTTCATTTAATACTGAATTCTTCAGCTGGTTTAGAGGACTGCCTCAACATCTGCCTCACATGATAACATCTGCTGTGCATAGCATCTGCATACATCTGGTTTCAAAATAGAACTTCATTTAAATGCCATACATACGTGGAAAACCATACTGTTTCATCAGCTTCTTCTTAGATACCACTTTCATTGCCTGCAAAACAAGTAAGACACGGATGAAAAGAGCAAAACAGCCAATCTTGCCAAGACTAAGGTCTGAACTATGGTAGGTGTTCTCAAACACACATATTTCCATCTATAAAGTAGGTGACACAATCAACTGCCTCCCATTTACATACTAATCAAACAAAGCTTTCACAGAGTTCAATCAACTGCAGCCCTCTTTGCTTCTGGCCTTGATGGGACACTCAAGATTCCTCTCAAAGCAGTGTTCCTGCGTAGGTGATTGCTAAAGTGAATGTGGAAGTTTGGTCCCAAACAGTGAGTGACAGACTATAAGAAGCAAGCAAACCAAAGTACTTGTGATTTGGGTTGTGCACAAACTGCACATTCAACCGCTGATGCTTGGATCAGATGTCTTTGTAAGCAATTCCAATGTTAATCAAAACAATTGCTTTTGGCACACAGCACTGGGCTTTTAAAATCTACACTTGGGAAATATATTGAGTCATCTGTATCTTTTAACAATGGAAGACGTCTATTATAGAAGAATTGTGCACCTGTGTCTTTTCTGCTGGGATGAAAGGCACAGAGATGTACATACTGCGCAAACAGAACATTTGGAGACTTATGTAACGTGGGAAGTGCTCTCTCTGAATCTCTGCCACTCTGCTCATTACAGTCAGAAAATGGCAATACAACAGGCTGCCAAGTTCTAACACCTGCGGTTTCATAATGAGTGAGATCTGGACAAATTCAAAATTCATCCTTGAGTTTTTCATGATACAATTTTACATATTGTCATGGAGAGGATTTAGCTGAAAGTTTAGCTGAAGTGCATGTGGTCTTTTCCCTTAATTTGTCAAGCTATAAAATCCAATATCTCAGAATTATAAATGTTTAAAACACACAAATCCAATAAAATTGGCCCTTCGACTTAAAACTTAAAGTACACAACTTTAGATGTGAATCCATAATAGTTAGCAATATAAATAGAAAGAGTGCTTTTCTCCTCGCTCTTAAGGACAGCTGGAGGAGGCAATGCGTCTGTTGTGCTGATGAGCTAAAATAACTCCGTTCGTCAAAGAGTGAAGAGGAAACCATGAATGTTTTATGAACATGTCAGAGGTGAGCACGATGAAAGAAAATTGCTATTTAGAATGCAGCAGGGATAGAAAGAACTGAAGCATCAGAATGCAAACGACTGGGAAGAATCAGCAAGTAAGCAATTCATAAATACAGTTTGCTGTTGGAGGTGATGGATCTATATTTACTGTAAACTAATTACAGTGGGGTCAACAAGGAAAACGCCTCTCTTTTGCAATATTAAATAATAATATAGATAGCTTTTCTCCTCCCTACAGATTTTTTTCTTTATTGTTTTAAGTCGTCGCTTATGCTAAACAAGGCTGCACTTATTTGATCAAACATACAGTAAAAACAGTAATATTGTGAAATGTTATTACTATTAAAAATAACTACTTTGTATTTTTATATGATTTAAAATGTAATTTATTCCAGAGATGACAAAGCTGAATTTTACTCCAGCCTTCAGTGTCACATGATCTTTCAGAAATCATTATAATATGATGATGTGGAGTGCAAGAAACATTTCTTAATATTATCAATGACCAAAACTGTTATACATTGTATAATAAATGTCATTATAACATTGATCCATTTGAAACATGCTTTCTGAATAAAATTATTAATTTATTTGAATAAAAAATCTTGCCGACCCAAACTCCAATAAACTTGTTAAGATAAGAAGCTGGAAAATGTTAAATGGGATTACATACTGTAAAAAATATATAATAATAATAATAATGCAACACTTCCAACATTCCATTAAATAACTTATATATTTGAACGACAAGAATCGGAATGTTTTCTGATGATTATGTTTAAACAAAATGTGAAGGACAGGCAGAAAATGGCCAGATGTCACAAAGGGAGAAAAAATGCAGGAAAACTGAAGAACAAGATATAATTTCAGGATTAATTCTACCTGTAAAGAAAAAGAGAATGTGTGGTAATTAATAGAGCCGTAAACACTGGCAGTGGAGTGTAAAGGCCAGAGACGTGGGCAGACTCACTACTCTGCCTTTGTGAAGGGATTTGATCTCTGTCCTCTATTCATTCTTGCTGTTATATATCCACACAGCATGAATGAATGAATGCAGCTGGGAACAGGGAGCTATATTTTGCTTTCAGACACATTTTCTGATATATGAACAAAAAATATGAACTTCAAACAAGTGAGAGAAATAGCATTATTAGGTACACCTAATACCAAATAAGGTGCCCTTTATACACTGATGCATGATGTCATGTTGAATCTTGATCCTAGTATGTGAATGTTGCAGAAAAAACAAGAATAGTTTTTTGTTCCACTGTTGAGCCATCCAGTTTAAAGCTCATATTTAGTCATCAGAAGAGGATCCGGGAACAGCCCTCTGCTGTTGAAAGCCCATTCCCCTCGAGGTTATGATTTCAGCTGTGCCGTTCTCCTGATGTGAGAAGTGCTAGTTTGAGTGTTTGTGTGTTTTTTCTCAGCATGAAGAAGTCTGACCAATCTCATCTGACCTCTCTCATTAAAGTGTTTTCATTCAGTGTATAGGCTCTCAATAGATGTGATTTTCTTTAGCACGACTTGTACACTAAAGACAGAGGTGTGCACAAGCGTCTGTCCATCTGGCACCCTGTCTAGAACCAACAACACTAAGTCGTAACACTGTGTTTTCCTTATTTCGCATCTGAACCTTTTGAGCATATTTATATCCTTTGCATAATGAAGATTTGCTGAACATTTTTGCTCCATCCAAGTCGTAGATAAGTTTGTTCCTTCATTGGAACAGAATTGGAGAAATGTAGGATTACGTCATTTGCTCACCAGCAGAGGTGGATAGTAACGAGTTACATTTACTTCGTTACATTTACTTGAGTAAATTTTTTGGGTAACTAATACTTTCAGTATATTTCAAAATGGGTACTTTTACTCTTACTCAAGTAAATTTTTTGTGAAAAAAATGTTCTTTTACTTCATTACTGTGGGCGACGCCCCTCTCGTTACTTAATCTTAATGAAATGCCAGTTAAAAATGCTTAAATTTAATCCAAACGCGCCGTCTACTTTTCTCTGTGCAATGAGCGATGCCCATTCACGAATGATTCATTCTTTTGAGTCAATTCTGTTCAAAGGCTTGATCTAACCAGCTGGCAAACCAGCGAATCGGTTCGAGAATCAGTTTGAATGATTCATTCAGTTCCTTGCCGCACGCGCTGAAGCGGATGTAAAGTTTAAAAACGGGCATCAGAACATCAAGAGCGCTGAGCGACCTGTTCCAGGAGGAATGCATTTGCCTTGACACAATTAATATTGATATTTTCACAATATTTACGCTTGCTGAAATATAGGCTACATTTGTTTACATTTAGCAGAAAAAACAGAAGAAGATCCGTCAATGTGCATTTGTTTCATGTTCAGATTTTCCGTAGCGGTCATGCGAGGATTTTTTACTCCTTGTCAGGTGATATGTATAATATACTTTGAAATAGCCTATAGTTTAATTCAGTGATGCAAATCAGAAATTTTCATCAGCTGGTAATCCGGTTTTCAGTCATTTGATCCTGCAGAAATCATTCTAATACCAGTGTTGGAAACAGTTTTGCCATTTAATATTTTTTGGAACCTGTGACATTTTATTCAGGATTCTTTGATGAATAGAAAGCAAAAAAGAACAGCATTGATAATAAGTCAAAATATTGGAATGATTTCTGAAGTATCATATGACACTGAAGACTGGTGTAAAGGCAGATGAAAATTCTGATTTGCATCACTGAAATAAATTACATTAAATATATTTTGAACGGCAGTGTGTGTGTGTGTGTGTGTACTAGATAAACACTACATAAAATCTATCTATTTCTAAATAAAAAAAAACAATACATTTACAGTAGGATATTTGATCCAAAGTAACTAATCTAGTTAGATCATTTTTTATCAGATACTTTTTTACACTTACTCAAGTAACTATTCAGACTATTACTTTTACTTGAGTAAATATTTCTATAAGTATTTTTACTTTTACTTGAGTACAGTTTTTGGGTACTCTGCTCACCAGTGGATCCTCAGCATTGAATGGGTGCCGTCAGAATGAGACAAACAGTTGATAAAAAACATTTCAACAATCCACAAGTAATCAAAGGATCCCTGTCCATTCATTAATCTTGTGAAGTGAAAAGCTGAGAGTTTGTTCGTAACAAATCCATCAAGACGTTTTTTTTTTTACCTTTTTCCCTGTAGGATGTTATTATGGATTATGGACTTGTATTTTTGCCAGAAGCAATTGTTTAAAGTTAAGTGCTTTAATTATGTATTTGTTTCTTACAAACACAGCTTTTCACTTAACAAAACCTGTCATGTGGATTATTGTGATGCTTTTATCAGCTGTTTGGACTCTGATTCCGACGGCACCCATTCACTGTAGAGGATCCATTGGTAAGCAAGTGATTTCATGCTACATTTCTCCAAATCTGTTCTGATGAGGAAACAAACTCATATAGGAAGTCCTGAGGGTGAGTACATTTTTAGCAAATTTTCATTTTTGGGTGAACTATCACTTTAATATGAGCTCATAAAAACACAATCATAACGCAATTAAAAATGCAGAGTAAAGTAGTTTTATGTCACTCTGCAGGACATTTCAAGCCATTCAGCTAATCTGACATTGTTTCCAACTGTTAGTCTACCATATACTACCTCCATCCATACACATAAGCACAGCTTTAACTTATTTTATGCTTATTAATGCTGAAAATCTCACGTTCTGTCATGTACCTCTTCTTGAAAAGATTTGAATATATCTTATTCACTTTCTGTGGGGACCTGATTAGCAAAATTGGAAAGTGTGTCCATAAAACTGTCCATTTAAAAATAGATGTCCATATAACAAGTCCTACCACAGAACTTGGTGACACAATATTACTGTTTTTAGGACAAGATGAAAATGAATGACCAGTCATTTTAAATAGAAGAAAAAGCTAATTACATATACAGTATTTACATTTTATTTCTGTCCATTATGATGTTTATTTTTGGCTGAACATAATTTGAAAAGAAACCTTTTATGCTTGTGTTCTTTGCAGTCCAGGCAATGATGAGAATAAGGACAGTAAAATGACTTCCTCTGTGTCTATCTATTTGTATGCATGTTTGTTTGGTTGTGTGCATATGTGATCAACAGTGATGGCGTTTGGGGGCTGATATAACATCTCCAAATGAAATTAAGGACTGCTGCACATTCCTGTCATTTCTGTTATATCACAACCCTCCCCCATCTGCTCTCATTTTCATAACCATTCAATCTATCCTCCCTCTCCTCCATCACCCTCTCCGTCATGCTGATTTTCTCTTTCCAATCTCTTTCCAGCACTTTATTGTTTTTCAATTTACTTTATATTTTCACTTCTTCACAATATGCACGTCATGACTGTGTTTAAAGCTGAACTGTGTTATTTCTGC
Source organism: Gymnocypris eckloni scoliostomus (assembly GCA_027564155.1). Lineage (NCBI taxonomy): Eukaryota > Metazoa > Chordata > Actinopteri > Cypriniformes > Cyprinidae > Gymnocypris > Gymnocypris eckloni. The sequence continues at coordinate 19,687,613 of CM050414.1, forward strand.
ACGTCATGCTGCAACAAGGACAAGTTATTTTAAAGTATACTTACGTAATATTTGTCATCATCCTCGTTGTACGCCAGCTTGACAACACCATATGAGCCCTTTAAGATAGAAGAAATGGATAGAGAAAAAGATAAACAAACCAGGTGGAGTGAGATGAGACAGACTGTGCTGTGGGTCAGTGTCTGATGACTGCTATGAAACACAACATGGCAATGAGATTTATTTTATCTATATATACTTGTCGACTATCAAAATAACGCAATATGAGTTTGATGTAGGTGGGCTTACCTTCCCAATCTCACTTTTTAACTTGTACTGGTTAAGCTGGATGCAATCCTGAGATTGTGAAAAAGCAAGAAAGAAAGAGAAGAGCAGAGACAGAGAGAATGGAATCAATCCCAGCTGCACACACAAAGGAGTCGTGACACTATATTAATATACTTCACACCAGAGGGAACATGTAAGCCAGTTACAGGTGAAAACAACATATCATTTGTTTCATAACCTATTTCATATAGAATACTGCAGTATTTCTTGTAGAAACTGTAAGAGAAAATATTAAAAAAACTTCTGCATCCTGGTTGACTGACAACAAACACCACAATCTCAATATCATTGTACTACTGACAGAAAGAGTGATCCACTTTGCAGTTCATTCTGTTCAAGAAAGGCCATTTAAACATTGGTTTTCACTGAAGAACTTTATCCAGGATTTATTCATTGACATTAAGGTTATTTCACATTTAATTTATTAAACATGGAAAAAATATATAATTTTCTTTCAGCAGCAAAATCAAACCTTTCATTTTCATGTAGTTTTGAATCTGGGAACAAATGGAGGAAATCACTGACTTCTGTTTTTAACAAGCTGTCATGTCATTGTGCCCATGAGATGATGCCACGTCTGTGCCAACTGCTGCAAATACAATTAATGTTTTTTCCAAAAGTCTGAAGATTTATTCACAGCTACGTCGTTTGCTTACATCCATCTGATTGGTTAAGATGCCTTTAGAGTGATCAGACTCTGAAGTAACAGAATTATCTCCACCATTCATGAAATTATGATTGAACCGTTCCAAATCCATGGTCTGAACAAGACCACAAGACAAATTTATTAAAGAAGAAATGCATCTTAAAAAAAGGGAGCTTGATGTCTTTGAATCAGCTGGTAAGTGCGAAGCCTCGCATGCAGCCAAGTTGGCAAGGCAATAACTATATCTGGATCAGCAACCTCGGTGTATTGTAAACTGCAAACTTCTCCACAGCAGGGGACATTACTAGTGCAAACAATTCTGCAAGCTGGAATGCACTGCAAATGGTGTAGCATTACATTTAAGTTTAAGGTGTAGCAATACATTTAGTTTGATTAAAAACATCAACAAACTGTCATTTTCTTTTGATTCATAGTTTTGTTGTGCTGTACTGAAAAATGTGTCTCTAAAACTGAGGTAAATAACAAAAGATGGATTAGCAATGCAGTTACAACCCTGCTAAACATCATTTCAGAGATTGCATTAATATCGAGGCAAGGACTCTGACGAACAGGAAGAACGACTGCAGTATTGTAAAAGCAAAAATTTGAGGAAGAACTTCTCTAGGAGAGGAACCTCGCTGAGAATGCTCTGACAGAAGAGGAAAGATTTAAAAACAGGCACAGACTTCTGATTAAAGTACAATTTGATAATCTTAGTGTGAGAAAATATTCTAATGTTTTTTTTAGTTTATATACACATACTAATTAAATGATAAGAACCAAAAAAATGAAGACTGAGTCAGAGAAAGAAAGAAAGAATGACAGAAGGCAGAGGAGAGGGACATTGGACTCTTGGCTGAGTCTAGACTATTACTGGTACATACTCGTGAGCCCTGCATTGCAGTATATCCCCCCCCCCCCACACACACACACAAATGATCAACATTTACCAAAAACAAGAGCTTAAAAATGATTACAGATGGACTAGAAGGAGCTACAAGACCTTCAATTTGTTTACAAGTAAGATTTAGGGATGCAGTGACAATACAGTGATGGCTTAAACCAATAAACCACAAAATATTATCATGTCATGGCAATTAACTTGTAAATGGCTCTAAAATTAACCAATTCAACTAAAATCAATCATTAAAAAATGCTACAAGTTAATTTAGGCATCAGAAACAGTGTAGCATTACAAATTGATATTTATTTTATGATTTGATAAAGATTACATTTAACAGTATTAATATTGAATTACTGTATTAGTGCTTTATTATTATGTTATTTAACTGAGTGCTAGATAATGGCAAAGATATAAACAAAGTAAAAAAAGAGGAAATGAGCTTGCGCAACTAAATATACAATATCACCTGATAGTATCCATCCGTTTGTGTGTTTTTTAATATTTATTTTAAATATCTGATAATGACCAATAACCAATTTGGAACCAAAATACTGTGTATTCCTAATGAAAATGATTATTCACATTATACATACATTTTTCATTCAAATAATTCATCAATTATTCATACTGTCATGGCTTAGACAGTAAAGAACAATGCAGCACATTACATAAATATTTCATAGTAGTCTACACTTTCCTATCCATAAATGTTTCAGGCTCTATCAATCATTTTGAACCATATTTAATTTTATATTGATACAATGAAGAAGAGAGCAGAAATAACCACGCACTACTTCATAACCTCTTGTAAAGTAGTGTGTGGTTATTTCAGCTCTCTTAAGGTCTAGTGACGTGTTTTATCAGGCAGGATGTTTAGTATCTTATCTATGCTGTGAGGATAACTGAAGCTCTGAGGAAACATTCAGTCGTAACTTTAAAACAGATATGCCTTACAATTGAACTGCTTTTCCTGTCCACGGACGACAGCAGGTTTTCTAGGCTGCTAATGCTACAGTGTGGCTCCTTGCATCAGGTAATGGTTCAATGAGATTTCACAGTTATAAACTACAGGGCACATGTCGCTCTACATATGAAGGACTCGCAGAGTCAGATCACATCTGAGCCCGGTCTACTTCCTGTGAAGGCAGAGATGCCTCCTAGGGAAAAGAGAACTGAAGGTTTGGAAAAAGAGAAGATGAATAAAAGAGGAAAAGACTGAGAGAACATAAAGAGAGGAAGTTTGAAAGAGACTGGGCAGAAGTTTTCACAGAGGGAAATGAAATGTTTAAGCGTGACAGAGGAGGATTAACACACAGGCTCAATTTTCACTTTGGTCCTCTTCAAGGTTGGCCCTTTTTTCTTTTTTAAACCCGGATTAGACTGGATAATCCTGAGTTTAAGTAAAATACAACCATATTGTGCTTTCAAATGTTGCCCTACGATAACATCTGGGATCACAGCGTGTAAGTGGTGTAGGTTATGCTGGGTAATGCTGGAGGTAAAGCGGGCACAGAGTATTTCATGGAAAGGGCATGAGTTTATTACGGCCAAAGGAGAGTGAAAGCAAAAGTACACAAGAACAAAATGGAAAAGGGCAAAAGAAACAGAGAAAGAGAAAGGGCAAAAGCAATGAGAGAGTGTAGGCAAAAGCGAGGGAGGAAGATAAATATCCAGTGATGTGAAATCTGACAGTGAATTACTTTGACTGCTCCATGAACCTTAACCAAAACAGCCTCACATTACTGCTCACATTTCAGCTGGAGTGTCAAGGCAGAGAGGAGAGTGTGTATGACAGCTGTCTGAGGGGAAAAACCACAGAGAGAGAGACGGGACCCTAGATTATTATTGTTGTACTTGTCCTATTAGTCAAAGAAAACAGTAGAGTCTCAAAGATGTGACTGGAGCTGCTGGGAGGAAGAGAAAGAGACAACGAAGGAAAGAGAGAATAAGGAAGAGAATGAGATGTTGAGACCATTATAAACAGGATTACATTATAAACAGGCTCAGGATACGAAGCAAACATGACTCCTCAACATCAGAAAAATCTATTATAATACGCATAAAATGGGTCTCATTTATTAGTAATGGTATAATGCCAGATGAGAGCACATCACTTTGTTCTTACTCTGGTTCTAATGATGATGGATCTGCATTATTGTAATTGTGCACCTAGTAATTAGTATAATATAAATATACACCCAGACCATCTCCATTTAAGGTATATTTCACATTTCTAATAATAATATTTAGCTTAACAAATTCCACATCCCTAAAGATTTATCACTTATTCTATGCAAATGTGTTTTTTTTACAGTAATGAGCATAGTTAGCAAATAAGGAGCAATACAATGATATTCCATCAAGATGCTGATTTGAAATGATACATTGATAAGTTAATGAAACACAAAACCATTAAGTATCATTTCCCCTGTAGAACAATAACAATGAATCAACGTAAAGCCCTTCTCCACAGCCCTTTCCACCATCTCACAGGCAGTAAAGTAAATCATGCCAGAACATGTGAGAATGTGGGAAAGATACGCTGCGTTCCTCTAATCTCTGCTTTATGAGGCTTCCTTTAACTACCAGCGATCATATCAGAGACTGCAGCCGTTTCTGCCACTAAAACAAATACTGAGATATTAGAGATAAACAGGATTAATACGATCCTTAGAAAAGATAGAGGAATGTTTGATTTCTTCATACGAATACGTCTCCACTACACAATTTTCATTTATACAGTAATAAAAATATATTTGTGAAATAATTATTATTTATGATTAAGGTACACTTTTATAACTTTTGAAAAGGTATACGGCCCTAGTGACAGCTTTTGGGCACAGCTAAATCAGTTGAACACCAAGGATGGGGGAACAACTTCAACCAGACAAGACTGGCAAAACAAACTTAAAGGAATAGTGCACCCAAAAATGAAAAAAAAGTCATTAATTACAGAAATAAACAAACCCTTTGCTCATCTTCAGAACATTTTTTATTAAATCCAAGAGCTTTCTGACCCTGCATAGACAGCAATGCTCTGAATCACTATTTTAATCATGTCCTTACTATCTTTCTGGGCCTTGAACGTGTCAGTTGCGTTGCTGTTTTGGGTTTGGAACAAGAAGAGGATGAGTAATTAATGACATCATTTTCATTTTTGGGTGAACTAAACCTTTAAGTGGGTTAAAGGTTTAGTTCATCCAGAAACTAATATTCTGTTATCATTTACTACCCTCATGTCATTCCAAACCCATATGACCATCTTTCTTCTGTGGAACACCAAATGTAATTTTGACAACACACTAGTTGCCCTTTTCCATGCAATTACAAAGAATGGAGACTCAAGCTTTCCAGCTGCGTCTCTGTCTACATATACATCAACCTAAGCTACAATCACAATATCTAGGTCTATTAGTCCGACTTCACAAAAAATCAAAAATGACAAATAACTGCTTTAGTCCGACTGAAATTAACCACACAACAAACCGCATGTAAATGCATTTATTAATGATAACTTACTGACTCAACTGGATGAGTTTGATTGGTAAACAAATCATTAAGAATGTGTAAACCATATTAATCAATTAATTTAAAAAGTGTTCCATGGAAAAAAGTCAATGGATTTAATATGACATGAGGGTGAGTAAATAATGACAGACTTTTAGTAAACAGAAGCCTATCATTTAAGTACTCCAGTATGAACGTACATTAAAAACTACATCAATGACAGTAAATAGCTCAAGTGCTAAGAGTGTTTCCCCTCTGCGCCTATAACTGGATGAGTGTTAGAGCAGATGAGAATAACATGTCCAGCTGATGCTCCTCTCAGAACAGAGTGCCTCTCACACTACAGAGAGTAGATGAGGAGCACCCCAGCCTTTCAGTGTCTCAGGCCTTAGACAGGCTTGAGCCCCATTAACACACACAAACACACAGCCAGGCAGAAATGTGGGCACACACAGATCATCTCTACAGGTCAGAACAAAGATATTCTTTAATAGGAGCAGGTTGTTAGAGGGGGGATCTGAGTCTGTGTATGAATGAAAGAAGCCTTATTAAAGTCTGGCTGTATGGGTCGCAACATGACCTGGACGCTAATCACAGGAAATGAGTTTTGCTTCAAACATACACGCACACATACACGTACAAGCTCTTCATGTTATATAAGAAAGGATTTCATACAAGAAAATAAGTCAGATGTTACCAGGTGCCAATAACTATTAAAGACTTGATACTGCAAATCAATCCAAAACAGTAATCAGTAGTGGACAACCAATATATCACCAAGGCTAATATATCAGTTGTTATTTGTCATTTTTTATTATAAGATTTCCGGTTTAGCTGATAAGCATTGAAGCACCGTATACCACCCATTCACAGTTTTCCTTACTGTTTAGTGTATTTGTTTAATGGAATATGCAAAATAGTGTTATAGTTTAATGACAGACTTTATTTAATTTAAGTACTCCAGTACGAATGACAATTAAAATGATTCAAACTACATTGATGACAGTAAACAGTGTTATATATATATATATATATATATATATACACTATATACACACACCGCATTACGGCTCTGACAAGGTCTCACAAGGTTTTTAGATGCTGTGAACAGGGAAATCTATTTAGAGCACCTTATTGTATTAATAACATATCAATATTTTGGCGCCAGGTATCGATTCTCGTATCGCATGGAGAAGAATCGCGATATATTGCATATCGATTTACTGTCACACCCCTACTGCTGCTGCATGTAATATAAATGAAATAACCCCCATATAGCATACATGAATCACCCCATAGCAGATCTATACAGGCGGAGCTGGGGAAGGTGAGGGATTTCTGAAAAGCGCTGCAACCAGTGTTGCCAATTTCTTTCGATGGAAAGTAGCTAAAGCCAGTTTGAAAAGTCGCTAAATGTCACTAGATGACGTCTTACGCTAATTAGCATATTCATGACATCTTCATATCGTATTGCATTTTACATTTGTTTGTCTCTCTGTGCTAATGCTATATTTTAATGCAGCCAAATTCTCAATAAAACTGTTTTACTTTAAATATTTACAATTATGTTGTCAGTCAACGGGATAAATATGAAATAGTGACTGAAACACAGCCCTTTAAGAATACATAACCAGCTTTCTCTTCTAAGAAGTTAGTCTGCACAAAAATCCTAATTTATAATTGAACTTTCGTCAGATGAAATCAAATAATACACACAAGATAAGACAAGACAATTCCTGTACTGTTATTTCAGATATATTTGCATGTAAAATTACAGAAGCAACATAATATCTATTTTAACTTAAGCAGCAAGCTCATTGGCTGCTGATACAAAAATAACCTGCACCATGTGGCAATGATGTCATTATGTCAGATTTAGTTAGACCTATCGGACTGTGCCATCTAGTTTCATTAAAGAACTTTGGATTTAAACAATCTTTGAATATCTAGTAAATACTTTAATTTCAAGAAACTAACAAACATTAAGGAATACAATCCATCAAATCTGCTATATATCCAGTTGGTCGCTTTTATATATGCTGTGAACTGTGTAAAATTAGTGTCACCTGGTCTTTATTTGAGAAAATATAATTTAGTACCACATTACCGTAGGGCTGTGACGATAACCGCATTACCGCTTCACCGCGGTAATGAGATGCAACCGCGGTGATGAGGTCATCACCGTCATCACCGCACTGTTTTTCGCGGGATCCGACCGCGGGAATAAAACACGGTAACGGTTGGTAACCCTGGTGTGATTTGAACGGGAGTGGACGGTATAACAATATCCCGTTTCCGACATCCTTTCAGAACAGCATATCTGTGTGTTTTTACTCCCTCTTACCGCTCACGCGCTGCACGCACGCACCAGTGCTTCTGTGTCATGTGTTTTATTGCGCACAGTGCGCAACATGTGCATAACGCCACCCTGACAGAACAGGCGATCTGCATGTGCATATAGGCGAACAAGGCAGTCGCCTCGGCAGCAACACAGTCAGGGGGGCAAAGGGACAGATATTTGTAGTTTATCTTTTGGGCATTCGTTATCACTGCTTAGTTATTCTACATCTAAATTAACTTTGCTTCATAGTAATGCCGCTCCCGCGCCGCACCCAACTGAGCGTCATCAATAGGCTACTCTACATGCAAAACATTATAATGTTCATTCATAAATGTCATCAAATCGAATAAAACTATCCAGACATTAATTCCTTTTGCTGCTGGTGCTGTCTGATGAGTTGTAAAGCCAGACACGCGCTTCTGAAAGGTAAGATTATAGCCTAATGTATGTGAGAGAGAAAGCGCGGGAGATAACACAAGTGTAATATTATCTATTAAATAGGCTTACGTGCACCCAAAACCGTGTTTTGCTGTGTTTTAGACAAGTGGAATACTCAATATTTAGCGTTTATCATATACAGTGTTTAATTTGTGTAATAAAGCAGGGTGATCGATCCGGCATCAGAGGATGGAGAGGTAATGGATAATTCGCGCAATCACTCCGTTGACCCACTTAAGTGATTACCAGCTTGCATCAGTTGCTTTTATTGTGTGCATATACTCTAAAAATCAAGGTTATTTTATTAAAAATGTTTGTGTAATGTTTGGGAAGTTTTTGTGTAACCCATATCCTATGACAGTCGCAGAGTCTGCGTTTGCTTTGAGTGCACGCAGATATTTTGCCTTCTCTTCGGGTGAGAGCAGTTCTCAGTGCCACTTACTTTTTTTGTCAAATATAGGTTTGTTTCATGTAATCTATAAAACAGTAAACGATTTTATTTTATGCAAAGCAAACCAAGTCACCTAAACGAGCCGCATCAGGTTTTTTTTTGCGACTATGAAAGTTTTATTTTTACTTCTAAAATGCTTGTTAAACGAATTTAAAAATAAAAAATGCTGTACACATGTTTAAACAGTGAAATATGTTGTATTAAGAACTGTATTTGACAAAAATAAAGGCACTAAGACAATAAAAGAAGAATAAAAAACAATGACAAGCTCAAACAAAACGAAACCAACAGCGACTATATACAATAATCAAATTATTAATTTTCTAATCTCAGTATGCTTTAATTTTGTGTCGCTAGTGGTTTTCGTCAATACGTTTAAATTAAAATGTCTTTGGTCTGTGCTCTGGAAGTGTTCTGTTAATTCTGCTAAACTTTAATTACTAAAACTCAAATTAAAACGGAAACTAACCTGTATAGGGTAGAAAACTCCACTAAATAAAAACTACACTAAAATTAACCAAATTGTAAAAAAATAAAACGAAACTTACATTTTAGCGAAAATTGAAAGCAATATTACAATAAAACGAATTAAAAATGCAAAACTACAATAACCCTGACAAACGTATTTCTCTGGAGGAAGAGGATCCGCCAGATGAGATGATCGGAGTTCGGAGGTGCTGAACCGGACCGGGTCTGTTCAGATTAAGCCCTGACTGCTAATAGCACATGCCCGTGCTTGCTTTTATTTTAATGTAGTTGTTAATAAACAAATGATCCAATCTTTCACATGCATCTTTAAAATCGTATTTGAGTGAAGCGGGCGCACGGCAGGGTTTTGCCTAAAGCCTTTTCCATGAGTGACAGAGCAGAATAAAGATGAAGTTTAGCTAAGTGTGGATTCTTCAACTGCGACTGCAAAATAGCCAGTTTACTGCGAAGAAACCCACATCAGGCAAGTCTGACTCGGGACATTCTTCTCAGGGAAGTTAAATTGTTTGGTTTCATGAAAAGAGATTTAATTTTACAATGTCTAAGCCAACGGTTTTGTTCATATTTTACATATAAATTTAAATGACAGATGTCTTTTTTCTCGACACTTTTCCGTGTTGACAGCAAAAGGTTAAACAAATTTAGTATTTTGACAAGAAGAATAAAAATAAAAACATGCTATTATTATTTTTGTACAAACTGGCCTACATTATTATGATTTTTTTCTCTGCGACATTTATTATTACGTTGACAACAAAATGTAAAACTAATTTGATTCTGGACAAGACGAATAAAATAAATAACCTACAATAAAATACATTTTGTGCAGACTACATTTTATTTCTCTCTCTCTCTTTCAGTAGAGGAAATGTCATTGTGAGATTCTGGAAACGAGATATATTTCGCGGGAACGGTCGGGTCAGGAAGAAGAAAAAGCATATTTTATTTTGCACTTTAAAAAGGTTGTTATTATAAATGTAGCCTAACGAATAGTAAAATAATATGAATTACATCCTAATTTGCTGTTACAACCTATCCGTTTCAACAAATACATTTTGCAACAAGTTGTGTTTGGACAAGTGCGTTTATATCCACGGACTCTTACCCGAAAAACAATGTCTAAAGAAATATGAATCGAAGTTTAGCACAAATCACCAGAACAAAGCACGGGGCATGTTGAGCTCGCTTGTTGTTTCTGCAGCTTGCTCAGGTTGTTATTCTTTTAATAATTTGTACAAAGAATGGGTTACAAACGATGACAAAGACTGTTCCATAATTCCTATTAAACTCAGAAGATATTGAAAAAAAAGTTATAGAGATTAATATTATTTTGTTATTATTGTTAATTTAATTTGCTGTTTTAAGAATAAAGATGACTTTATTATTATTCATTTCCATGTTCATTTACAAGCTGCATGCGTTCTTGATCAAGTCATTCAGGGCTCTATTTATGATAAAAGTTAATCAGCATGCATTGATTAATCTAGTTTAAAGCTATATGGTAACGAAAGTGTTTAACATTCAACCCGTTCTTTTCATCAGTATTATTTGTGTCACCTTCTCTGGTTTAAGAAGCAGTCTTTTACTTTAGTTTGAAAACCAAATCCTCCAGTGTGTTGAGCTTAGTCCGGCTGCGTGCACCTTCGCCGCGCTTGATGCAGTGAGTGTAGGCTCTACCCACAAAGCGCTCGTGCTAAAATTGCATCTCTTCACGTGATCAGTGAAATCTGACTCCTGCTACAATGTGCTGTGGCTCTGCAGCGCGCAGACGCTTTGGCGCAGCAGACCACGCACTTGCACAAGTGCGACCACGTCAATTTATTTTTTACTGGGGTCGTGCGATTAACCGCCAAACCGCGATATTTGTTGCTGCTTCACCGCGGTAATGAAAAATCCAATACCGTCACAGCCCTACATTACCGTTGGTTACAGTGTTTACTGCCTTTTAATTTTTTGATTCTTTAAAAACACTACTACAACACATTTTCTTTGATCTTTTGACATATAAGAGCCCACTGCACTATAAAAAAGTTTCAGAGCTCAAAACTTCCTCATTAGTACAAAAACAGCTTTAGTTGAAACCAAGCTGCCAAAATAACCATCGCCCAATAGTAATCCGTCATTAAAGTTATAAAAATGAAGGTTTGTCCAAGTAAATGTGAAACTCCAGGAGATATTGTAATTATTCTCACCTGCGAGTCTGAGATGGACACTCGCTTGGACTCTATGGTTGGCTGTCTGGCTATTCGGGAATAGCGGTCAGCCCCGCTCCCAGAAGAAACGTACGTTCCTCTCTCCTGCAATGACATCTTCCTGCCTGACAGGTATGGCCTCATGGGTGGAGCTTTCTTAACACCTGTCCCATTTTTCACTACACTGGAGGAGGGATCAGACCTTAGTGACACCACAGACATCTTGTCAGCCATCTCAGCCGCCTGGGAGGAGTCTGGGTCCGGGTCCATCCCCACGCAACCAGGATCACTGCTCATCGCCATGACGATGGAGTAGGAGGGGCTTGGAGGCAGAGAGGAGGGGGGTGTGGAGTTTTCACATTAATTGTTCCACCTCCAACGTCGGCTTGCAGTTACAGGAAGCTTTGGCTATAGAGACAGATAAAGAGAGGAAGGAAACGAAGACAAAGAGTTTGTTACTGAAATGTAATTTCGTTACATAGATTTTGGTCTTTCCTCATTTAAGTAGAAAGGTACTGAATGTTAACAAGCTGCTATGTGGACTGACTTCCCTTAAAGCAGTGGTTCTCAAAAAGGTGATATTAACTCCTTATAACTCCTGAATCACAAAATGAAATGTAATTGATTAATTTACTCTACCTATATAAATTCAATTAAATTCAATTCAAGATTATTTGTATAGCGCTTTTTACGATATAATCGTTGCAAAGCAACTTCACAGGAAATTAAGTTTCTAAAATAGATTTATATTGTAGAAACTCAATATAATTAACTTATGGCAAAATGTGGTTAATTCAGTATAATCGCCGATGGTTGGCTTCCTCTGAGGTCATCCGAGGGGTTGGCATCATCTCAGCACTACAGTTTTTGTTATTAACAGATGATTTGTATCACCAAACAGCCATGTCAGCTTGGTTGATTATTAAAATGTTATCAAATATTTTTAGAAATTATTTTTAGTACATTTTGTGTGTTTTTTTATATTATTTTTATTATTTTGGCGATTTGTTTAATTTTTACAATTTATTTTCTAGTTTTTACATTTACATTTTTTTTATGTATTTATAAAATGTTATAATATTTTGAGAAATTATAATAATATTTATAATATCACTACAATAATCAATATTAATCTACTGCATTATATTAATATGACAATGAATAATAATAAAAGCAAAAAACATTAAACAGACAAACAAAAATATATTTTATGAAAAAACTATATTTGAAGTGATCAAAAAATAAAATATGTCAATATTGCTGGTTTTATGCATCCAATCAAATGTCATTGCTCTCATTTCTCATCCTACTTAAACAAGTAGAAAAATGAAAGGCTCTGTGTGAAAATGATCAGTCCTCGATTTCATTTTGGGCTCTAATGAGGGTCATTTATGCCTTGATCATGCTCTCCATGGCATTTTTCTGGCATTAACTCTGTGGAGGGTGTGAATATTACTGGCAGCAAGATGCCAATGAAGCCATCCATATGTGACTAGCTAATTGAAAAAAAAGTGTGTTTCTCAGGAAGCCCAATTTCCTCAGAGGGGAGATAATTAGGAGCCACGACTGTGAACAAGAACTGCTTTGTACTTACTGACTTGTGTGTGTGTGTCTGTGTGTGTGTGTGCATCCTATTTCCCTCAGAGCCTATCTATCTATCTTTCTGGGGTTTGTTTGTGAAAGACTGAGACAGTGAGAGAGTCTTTTCCTCTATCCATACACAGGCTGCGCATGAGACGGCTGCCTGAGGCCTTGATTAACACACTGCAGAGTCAGACTCGACCCCACTGCAACAGAGCTTTAGAAAGCTAACAAATCATTAAAAAACATTGCACGACCCTGAACCCAAAACTGAACATTACATCAAATCACGAAACAGTAAAATATACTAACATAAACAAGATATCAAAACAAAGAAACGGAGAGAATATTACAGTGAATTTAAGTATAGAAGTATTAAAAACACTTACACTCACACTATGTTTGGTGTCAGTAAAGAGTCAGTAAAAAATTTAACTATAATTTAAATAACTTGTCAATATCGATAATAATAAGAAATGTTTCTTGAGCAACAAATCAGAATATTAGAATGATTTCTGAAGGATCATGTGACACTGAAGACTGGAGAAATGGTAGCTGAAAATGTTCCTTTACCATCACAGAAATAAATTGGATTTGAAAATAAATTAATTTAGTGTATATAAAATCTGTATAAAAATATAATTATATCTGTACTATAAATAAATATTTATACTCTTATACTTTATAATCAGAATACATTTTATATATATTTACAAATCACAAAAATAAAATAAATACTTAAAGAAATTCTCTCCACCTCATTTACAATACCAAATAATCACATAAAACACAAATATGGCCATATGAGAGGGATAAAAACGCCTTTCATATGACCATATTTGTGGAAGCTGGAAAATTCAGAACAAATGTTCCAATTTATCCACATTAATCTCCAAATCAATTTATTTCAGTCAAATATTTATATTCTAACTGTCTGATATCCAGGACTGAGACAACATGCAAATATCTCACACACTGGTTGAAGTGCCCAAACTTTGCACAGACTGAGCAGGTTTGCCTATCGGTCTGTCTGCTGGCAGCAAGGTCACTGTGCTCTCTTCTCACATCAATGTCTCTTATGATCAGACATTGTTCTCTTCATACAGAGAAAATCAAAGCAGCCCAGGACATCTGCTTGAGTCTTTGTTTCATAGATAAAAGAGGTGGAAATACAAAATACAGCTTTCTACATGGAAATAAAGAGTGATAGACAAAGACGTAGGAATGGATTTCTTTATCCACTCTCATACTGTTCCACACATCTCCCTTCATTTCTTACTGCTCTTGTCTCGTTCCACATGCAACCCATTTCAGAGAATCCTCTATGAGGGCATGGAGAATTACCATAGGAAATACAGCTGAACAATAGAAATGTCATCGCAACTAAATCCTTTCTGTCCTACAGCGGTTCGGAGAGACAGGCTCTAGAAACAGAGCGAAATCCTGTAAAGCAAATGTCAAGGGAGCCACTCTAAATTTGACGTATTTGGGGCGAGCTACATTATACTATTGCTCAAGGTTACCCAAAATATACAGTCCAAACATGGGGAGGTTTTCATCTGCAAACCCCAGATGCCTTTTAAAACTGGCCTAGGTGGGCCTAGCCCCACTAAAGTGAATTCAAATGGCTGATATTAAAATGTTTTGCTGGCCTACACTGCTTAGACAGCATAGTAGGGGTGGCCCCTAATAGTAGACGATTCGATGCGTCGATAGGAGGAGCCTGATTTGACTCCCAATCTCACAGTCGAATATTTGCGTGGTGTTATTATGATTATGCCATTTTGGCTATATGGGGGTGCTCAGTGTTTCACACAGAACTACCAATTTTCACCCAATAAGTTAATATACAGCCTATTAAGATAATGTTGTAAATAGGAATCTGAAAATAAGGAAGCTTTAAATAAATATTTTAATGTGCGTGAATAAATCCAACCACCCATATAGATTTAAGTTTCACTTTCCATAATCCGTGACAGACAGAGGAGCATCTTGGCGGCAGGGATTTAAATCTTTAACAAGACTCAAATGGACACAGGCAGAGTGAAAGACTGGATCTTCCCGATCAGGTAGGGTACAAGTCATTTCAAAAAATTTCAGCTGGTTTATATATATTGTTTATATATTATTAATCGCATATAAAATGCATTTGGTTGAGTTGTGCTGCAGTAAAGGCTTCATTGTAGTAGGCTACAACTTATCTCTTCAGTGCACAGCGCGAGCAGTACAAGCAACAATGCAGAATATTAATAATGATGACTGGGGCTGTCATATACATAACATTATAACGAGAACACTATTCTAATAAAACGCAGTGAGTTTTTAGAGTATAGTTGCCGTGTTGCTGCACCTTGTTGCAAGAAGAAGGATCCACAAAATGAGTTCATTCAGAACCGCGCAGACACGTTCATGCATGCCCATTTTGTGCAGATAGCCTATAAGTCGTAATAAAACTTTATGTTGTATAAATAATGAAGCGGATTTTATATGAGATAAATGATGAGTTAAATCCCATTGATTAAAACATGCTATCAAATGCTTCATTATACTGGTCATCTTTAGCACGCGCAGCTCAAAGCAGAAATGCAGAACAGTAATAACTTATAATGATATAGGTTATAACGAGACCATTATTGTAAAATGATGAATTCTTAGGGTTTCGCTGACGTTTAATGCTATCTTTTAATCAAAACATAAAACATTATTTTTGTATCTGCGAGACGCCCGTAACACATTTTCCCTGAGTGTTAATGGCAGTCGTGGCCTAATGGATAGAGCGTTGGACTTGTAACCCGAGGTTGTGGGTTCAAATCTCGGCTCAGGCAGGAATTGTCAGTGGGGGGAGTGAATAACAAGCGTTCTCTCCACCTTCAATACCACGACTGAGGTGAGACCCTTAAACAAAGGAACCGAACCCCCAACTGCTCCCCGGGCACTGCAGCATTGGCTGCCCACTGCTCCGGGTGTGTGTGCACTTGGATGGGTTAAATGCAGAGCACAAATTCCACTGGTGGTTATATTCTGTATAATTGTGTATGTGACGAATAAAAAAATCTTCTTCTTCCCAGTAATTATGGAATGTCTGATTTAACTCTTGGTAATGTATTTTGCCCCTCCCCCAAACATATGATTTGACTATCAGTTGACTACCAGCAAGATTTGAAAATTATGAAAATCCTTAGCAGGGGACACCCCTACAGCTAGTATAACAGTATAGTATAGTATAATGACAGTAACAGTCATTGCTTAGACAGTTTATTAAACTGGGAAGAAATTAGCAAATGTAAAGCTATGCTTGTATCTCAATGCAATATCATCATGAAACATCTATACACAGCTCAATTATATCTGCATCGAACATGAATTTATGAATAAATAACAAGGTAAAGGTTTGGCTCATAAATATTAAATAGGTTACGTGACTAGACAGTCTAGCAAGACTACCTAGCAACGTTGACATAAGCTAATTAATATTCATGAGCCAGGCCTTCATACTAACATCCCAGGACCAATATCAGGATTCTAACACTCATTCCGGCACCACTGTCTAACAGCGCACAGTTCAAAGAGCCCCTGTTTCAGCACTGGGTCAAAGCATTGTCCTCCTGCCACGCTCAGCACTGGGGCAGTTTTATCTTAATGCTACCAGAAGATTCAGGCAAAGGCTGTTTTGTACAGAGAGCAAAAACATACTCACTAAGACAACGCATAAGAAATGCTTTACAACAGAGGTCTTTAACCCTGTTCCCGGGGACCCACTACCCTGAAAAGTTTAGCTACAACCCTAATCAAACACACCTGAAGAGGCCAATCAAGCTCCTCAAGACTGCTTGAAAATTTCAAGCAGGTGTGCCGAAGCCGGTTGGAAATAAACTTTCCAGGAGAGTGGGTCCCCAGCAGCAGGGTTGAAGACCTCTGCCTTACAATAAACATACACACAGACCCACTACACTGATATAGACATGCTTGAATCTGAATTCAATTTTAAAACTTTATATTTATGATCACACATCCAAAGCTCGAATCATTTGATCATTAACACCAAGTAATATTTAAATTTTACATTTATGCATTTAGCAGACACTTTTATCCAAAGTGACTTACAGTGCATTTAGGCTATACATTTTTTTGTCAGTATGTGTGTTCCCTGGGAACTAAACCCACAACCTTTTGCGCTGTTAACGCAATGCTCTAACCACTGAGCCACAGGAATACTTTAAGTAAGATGTGCATCAAGTAAGACTGCAAATGATGTGCATTTTTTTTATTAATTTTGAAATAAATATACTACAAAATGTGAATGCTGATACAGTATACTCCACTATTAAATTAAATTAATTGGGTCCCCATTTAAAAAAATATGTATTTAGTATGAATTTATTTTACTGAGTTTACTGAGCATTTATTTGACATTAGAAATATAATGTATTTACTGTCACTTTTGAACAATTTAATCCATCCTTTCTTAATGAATGTCAGAAAAAAGATAACATTTTTTTACATACTCCAAACTTTTGAACATAAGCATCAGTCAACGAGAAACAGTCATAATATTATTTGTCACTTTCAACACAAATGTGTCCAGTAATCATTTAATTACTATCTACAGGCATCTGAAATGTAATGTTACAAGAGCGCAGTGTAGCAGAGACTGTATTTCACATTCATGAGGCAGCCACGCACGCCTGGCTTGTCAAAATCCAACATGCTCAGCAAAATCATGTGCGGAAGCCTTTCACAGTAAACACCATGATAGTGTGTTAAAGTAAACGACAACAAGCACAACATTCCCGAGTAGAAACAACGCATAGCTGACTTTCTAAATGTATACAGATATGCCAGCTCTGACATACATTAATACATTACAAAAAAGAGAATATTGTAATCCTCAGACTTCCCTTCCTCCTGGGCAGATGGCCATCTGATAACAACATAAGAGAGGTACCACAAGAGAATACTTGGTTCATTAGGACTCATCTATAAAAACAGAGAATTTGACTCATTCAGACACGTACTTTCACAACCATGGGAAGTGAGAGACTAATGTTACATGCTACAAGCCTTAAATGCCCTAAAATGATCGATCTGTCTCCATATCTTCCTGTCCGTTCAGTTGGTGTTAGGTGTCACTCTAGTCACACACTCAGATCTCTGTAACAAGAGCTGAATCACTAGGCCCATGGAATCAGCACCCACAGGTTCTATGAATATTTGCTTATTTGTATTTTGTCCTCATTATAATTGCAGCTTAAACTGTCACCGTCCCGTATACGGGATGCTTAATTTTACTTCAATATATTACTATTAAATCCTAATCTAATCATGACAAACTATATAATCGCTGGAAAGGTCCAAGACTCCTAAATAGATATATTACCACTGTTTGTTGTTAAAAGTTATGTAGGAGCAGTAATAGATTAATTTACGACAAGATTGCACCTCAAAACATATACACCATAACAGGAGCGCTGACCTTTGACACAAAAATTATATTCGTTTCCTTTTTTTCCTATCACATGCTTTAGCAATCATCATATATTATATATTATTTGAAAGCATAAAACCTCAAAAAATCATCCTGTGAAAACCGTTTTGAATTTGGACGTTGTGTTACCATAGAAATGGTACTTTAAAATATTTTAGCGGGCTCCTCCCCCTTAGTGGGAGGTGTCATATTCCAAATGCATTACAGTCTTATAGAATCAAAACGTTTGATAATCTTGACAAAACACATATCATCGGAAAGGTCTAAGTCTCAAGTTTCCATATTTGGTGGGTTTTTTTTCATATTTTGTGATAGGATTAACACTGAGAGAGTAATTTATACATTTGTGACAGAAAAATGCATTTAAAAATGCAATGGGTTTGGATGGCACTCGGTGGCTGTTTATAGTTTATACGCCAAAACAAAATTACATAGTAACGTAAATTTTTACATAGTAACCTTAATCAAGTAACCTTAAATCAACTTAAAATTTAAAAACTTAAATTTATAAAACTTATTTAAACATATGGCTTTAATTTTATGCCAAATTTGGATTCAAACCTATTTTGTAAAATATTCATTTTTTATAAAATAAAATAAAAATAGTACAGAACATTTTATTTACAGTAAATTTAAACTTATAAAACTTTTTTATCTTTCATTTTTTTTATAATTTCACTTCTGCAATAATCTGCTGATTGTCTTCTTTAAAAAGAGACCAACCTTAGGTCTGTATTCAAAAAGTATTCATGAATTATAACAATTTAATTTAAAATATTGCACTTTTAAAAATTATTTTAAAACTATTTTCAAAAAGGAGGGGGGGGGGGGTGACAGTTAAGGGGTTAAAAGAGTTCTATGTTAATGTTTACATAGGGGGTAAATCGAAATATAATTAATTTGGCTAACTTAGAAAAGTGCGCTACAATGAAAGGACTGTCAACACATTTAAAAGTGCTCATATTAGCCATTTTAATTTGCAATTTTAAAGGGATAGTTCACCAAAAAATCTAAAATCTCACCCTCATGTCTTTTCAAATCTGAAAGACCTTTGTTCATCTTTGGAACACAAATTAAGATATTTGTGATGAAATCCGAGAGCTTTCTGACCCTCCATGCAGCTACCATGTTCAAGGCCCAGATCGGTAGGAAGGACATCGTTAAAATTGTCCATGTGACATCCGTGGTTCAACCTTAATTTTAGTAAGCTTTGAGAATACTTTTTGTGCGCAAAGAAAACAAAAATAACAACTTCATTCAACAATTTCTTCTCTTCTGTGTCACGGAACCGTGTCCATTCATGACCGTACCACAACATCCTTTAGAACGACATGAGGGTGATGACAGAATTTCCATTTTTGAGTGAATTATCCCTTTAATTCTGCTATCTAAGGCTATCAAATTCTAAGGCTCATGACACTTATCAATTGTTGAAAAGGATAAACCAGCATGCTTTGAGGTAAGCTATGTAAAGGAATAAATCCAACATGGCAGACGAAGCAAAGCTACAGTTCAATCTAAAAACTATTTACCCATTATTTGCTATTATCATGCTCATTCACCTGCTTCGTGCCCAACAGACTGAACTTGCTATCGTCAAACATGCTAACATCAAACCCCTTTTACAAAACCTGTATGTACAAAACAAAATAATACATTTAGCTTCTTTAGCTCAAATGACGCTAAATACTTCTTATGCTGGCCCATCATATTAAGCATTGCAATTTCTCCCAATCTCCTCCCCGTTCTGTCTGAGGTAGGCTGGCGCATTTAGGCTAGCAAGTTTTGCTGACTTTCTAAACCCATTCAGACAGGCCTGTCAGCTCCTACTAAGGAGAATATATCTGACACCATGCTTTTTCGTGTGTGAGTGTGAGTTTGCATTCACAGACGCTTCAATTGTTTTCCCAGGTGCTAGATATCCATTTCAATCCAAGACATCTGTATGTAGTGAGCAGACTTTAGTGCAGACACACACACACACACACACACACGCTTTCTTCCTGCACTGGCAGAGCTGAGCTCTAGCAGGCGTCCTTGTAGAAGCAGTGTGCATTTATGCGGCTGTTAGAGCGAGTCCCTCCGGATGAGGAGGAACGAACAGAGCTGAGTGAAGGATATGTGAAGAGGGAAAACAGGAGGAGGAGAGGTGAACGACTGCAACGCTCTATGCCCACGTTCTGCCTCCTCTCACTGCAATTCAACACCAAAGCTTTGATGCAAACTGTGAAGGAACAGCGCCCAAACGGTTCTAGTGCTGTATCAGTCAGTGGGTGGTGATCTAGAGCGGGAACCGTGTGCTATTAGACAAGATAAACAGCAAACTATCGCTTGACTAAACACAGGGAGAAAGATATGCGTTGAAATAGAAAATAATGAATGGTGTGTCACCATAAATGTTCTACACTCTACAACTATTGGGTGCTACTATTGAGTCACAAAAAGTAGGAAAAACAATGTTAAAGGGGATATCAGATGAAAATGTCACTTTTGGGCTTTTTTTTGCATTTAATTAGGTTTCTACGTATGTAGAAGTATGTCTGCCAGCTCAGAAAACCTGAAAAGAAAACACAGCTAGTTTGTTATGGCTGCATGATTGTGTGAACAGAGCTGTTTTGGCAAGGTTTTGTTGTTTTACAAGTCCATTGAGGAATTATAACCTGAGTATATGTTACAGACATTTTAGGAAGACCCTAAAAATCACACCAACTTGTGGAAAATGGGTATCCGATGTACCCTTTAATGCAAATAATAAAATGCAACTATATGATCGTCTGTATTTAGAACAACAAAATGAATATGTTCAACTTTTAAAAGGAAGGAAAAACACTATCACATCCATCTGTCACTTGATAGAAGCCAAATTAGGCAGATGCCA
This sequence comes from Gymnocypris eckloni scoliostomus, assembly GCA_027564155.1. Taxonomy (NCBI): domain Eukaryota; kingdom Metazoa; phylum Chordata; class Actinopteri; order Cypriniformes; family Cyprinidae; genus Gymnocypris; species Gymnocypris eckloni. Next base: position 19,708,852 of record CM050414.1, read on the forward strand.
ACATGGACAGGTTGCACAACATGCCCTTATGCTCGAAAGCCACGAACAAAACTGCACTGCAAAAATATTTTCCAGGCAGATAGATAGATAGATGATAGATAGACCATAGATAAGACCAATGTCACTCCAGATAGATAAAACCATATAGGTTGTCACACTTCCACTTTTGTTTATACCAGGGATGGCTCGATACTTAATTTTGGCTTCGGTACGATAACAGAATGTAATACCTCCGTATCGATACTAAATCGATACCATAAGTGACAAATAACCAGCCTCAAAAGATAAGTGAATTTAAAACGATTTTATTATTAATAATAATAACAGATTCATATCTTAATACCTTTGTATCAAACTAACAAAAAACCTACAGGGAACATAGGTTACATTTTGATGTTGGAGGAAAAAATAGGCTAACTGAAGTAATAAGATACAAATATATTCAAATCTTCTTATCTTTTCATTGCAAACACATAGTGCAAATAAAATGTCTCAAAATGTAACAAAAAACCTACCAGGAGGAACATAGGTTACATTTTGCCCGAGTTTGAAGAAACTGATGTTGTGCAATTAATGTAACAAATGATGCTTTATTGTAAAGCGTTATTCTAACAGTCTAAGTAATATTCAAAATCACGTTATTATTTCTCTCTCTCAGATTTCAGACTGCCAAAGAAAAAGCATTAAATATAAATCTCACTTTCTTGCTTGCTTCATATTAGCGATCGGCAGCGCGTCAGAAACATTCCCTTCATATCATTGATACAAAAATGAATATAGCAAAACTCTTGCTCAATTCAAATCCAATTAATATTCGATTGTATGAATTCAAGTGCATATATTACGTGACCAAAACGTCAATGGTTCTACTGTGTCACACTCGCACGTCTGAGCTTACTGGATCACATCTGTATGTGCGTTGATCAGTTGTAAATAAAAGTTCAAATTAAATCAGAATTTATTAATGATGCACTTACCTGTCGATCTCAAGCGACAAATGCTTAAAAGATATGATGTGTCTCTGTGGCAACATGATTACAGCAACGCTTGCATACAGGTGCAGTAAGGTCAGTTCGTTCACCTTTATCATCTGTTTTGTATCCAAAGTAATGCCATATTTCAGTTTTACTGTTCTCTTTATTTATTCATTTCAGGGTGCGTTGACAGAGTTTCATCTGTTTGATCCATTGCGTTGTTCTGTTGTCACCAGTTGTGCAGCAATTTAGAAAGCGCTGCCACCTACAGGTGCATTTCGCAACTGCAGCGTATGAAATACAGAATTGAGCAAAATTATGATATCATACCGTTTCAAATATAATATAAACCGGTACTTTTCTAGTAAAGGGTATGCATACATCCTTAGTTTATACATTTACAAAACTGTCGATTGTCTGATGGTTGTGAAACCAGTTGATAATCACCAATCTAAAACACAAATACCCAAGCACTTTTTGGATACAATCAAGGCTAAAATCAACATTTATTTTACTGACAGCAATGTCTGGTAGTGGTTTAACCAGTCAGTTAACCAGCGAAGACAGGTCTCCTGTTTTCTAAAGCATGTTAGTAGGGCTTGGCTACTAAAAAATTAAGTGGCAAAACCTAATCTCTTCTACTGTACATCCAAATGCATAGAAAACATATTGCTACAACATGATGGATTAGAGAATAGTTTTACCATCTGAAGAGTCAGTAACCAGCCATTACTTTCCCTTTAAGAGGCTGGTAAGCGCTGAGGGAGAGTGGGAGCGCTGATGAGATGAATATTGACAGGATTTAAACTGCTGGAGCGTACAGTGATTGAGGACACGGCCAATGTACATGCAGATGAATACAAATGGGATTTCACTCATGGAGGAACAACAAGACCGATTACAGTTGGAGTGTTTAATATGCTGATGCTTGAGGTAGAAGCTACACTTTTGGGCCAGTCTACAAACATCTTGATGTAATCAGGTGTAAAGGGTGTTATTTTAAAAGGATCTGTCAAAAATAATTGTAACACTAAGACAGTGATAATAAAGTGGAAGTACGTACTGTAGATGAAGTAGGACATACTCACTTCAGTTTTGCAGCATTGGATGTTTCTTCCACTAGTCTCTCAACAGAAAGGGATCTGTAAGTGATATAAAAAAACTTTGTTAACCTAGTATGAGTAAAAGTCAACACAAAGAGAATACACTCCAAAACCCGTTATTCAAAATAAATATTGTGTACCCAATCCTGAAACATGAGCTTTGCATCCTCATTAAAGTAAATACATGTTAGTATTGCAGGGAAGACATACAAATCAACAAATTATTGATATATAAATTATGTTACAATGTTATAAAGGTGATCTATAGGTGATTTAACATTTATAAGATGTGTGACAAAAAAACATAAGATAAATCAGCTCTTTTAAATGAAAAAAGAGCACTGGATTTTAGAGTTTTATGAATTATTGCTCCTATTATCACTAGAAAAAGTACACATAACTTTTAAATTACATTTAATGTACCACCTTGTTTCTGCTATATTGATTACACCTTAGAAAACAGCGCTGCATTTTGTGGATAAGACAATATCTACAGTGACTCGTTTAGTTAATGAGCTAAAGTTAAGTCTAGATTTTGATTTTTTCTTGTGACAGACAGGTTTGATTAAACTATGTTTGGATTTTGAGAAAATTTAGTATGAAAATTTAAATAATTCTCAAAAAAAAAAAAATCAATCATATCATCAAATTTCATCCAAAAACTTTGAAGCAGTCTTCCTGTTTTAATGTTGACCCTGTTAATGTGTACCAGGGCAAAAATCACAATCACGATTATTTTGGTCAATATTGTAATCAAGATTATTTAAAACGATTATTAATGGGCCATATGACCAGAACTTTATATGAAATATGTATTTAAAGTGATATATATCAAATACATTTACATGAACAATCACTAAGCACTGCGACACATTTTTTGTGTGTATTTGACCAATTAGGCGCTAAAAGATGATTTTACATGTCCGTGTTGTGTTCTGTCTCTGAGCGCATACACAGTAATCATCCTGAGGAAGCGCACACTCTCTATAATGCATTTTAAAACAAAAATACATCCAATAAACTTTAATAAAAGCAACCACGTCCCATTTTACTAAAGTCTCGTTACATGATTTTACTGATTTGCACATGAAAATGCCATTTTATGGAGGGACAAAAGAGCATCGCTGGAAGGGGCGGAATGGGGCGCAATAATCGTTTTATCTCGATTACTGTATTTTCATAATCGTTGGAGGCTGAAATCGAAACTGAATTTCGATTAATTGCACAGCCCTAATGTGTACAGTATAATAAACCTACAGGAGATGTGTTTTTTGTTGAAAAGTAAGTCAATTTGTGGTCAGCAATATTTTTTTTAATTAATAAATATGTTTATTCAGCAAGGGTGCTGAATAAAGTAAATCGATCAAAATTGACAGTAAAGACATTTATAATGTTACAAAAAGGATCATGTAACACCTACGACTGAAGTAATGGCTGCTGAAAAATTACATTTTAAAATATTTCACAATATTGTTGTTTTTACGGTATTTTTTAAACAAATGCAGTCTTGTTGAGCATAACAGACATTTCAAAAACATTAAAAATATTTTTCTGCACAAATATCAAATGCACAAATGTTCAGTGAATTTTCTGTGTGTTTCTGGAGAGTGGGAGAGTGATACAGCACACAAAACATAAGCCAATGCTCGTTCTAACCAAGTTTTCCTAATTACAATTATTACCGGCAGAACTTGAGACAGATGGTTAACGGGAAATTTCTAAGCTTTGTGAACAGAAGAGAGCAGCAGACAAACTCAAAAGAAATACCACCATCTTTTTCAGCAGGAATCCAGACTGAAGAAGCTCTTTTCAGAAGTACGATGTGGACAAAAAGGCCACTTATGAAAAATCAAGCCCACATGCAAGAGCACCAGCCAAAGCAACTTGTCTGTCTTCTCCAGAAGAGATGTTTGGGTCTTTGGACTGCGGAGAGCTCCGACAAGCCCGTTATGTCGGCTAGGCCTGAATTTCAGAGCAAATGTTGGATGTGGCACATGTCACAGGGATCTTGGGTTTGGTTTTCTGTCTTAAGCCACAAGTCTTAATTTCAAACATGAAGCAGCACCATTAAAGCCTATTCAAGTCAGCATGGAAACAAAACAGAGCTGCCAACAGACTCAAGTGGGATGGGGATTTCAGAGGAGGCTGTCAGAATGCCAGCGTGAGCGGATGAACGGCCAAACGAAGACTATTCTCAGAGAGAAACTTCAATTGTACGCTCTGAAGAAGATGAAAGAAAGAATTGAATATTTCAGCTATACAACAGAGAGAGACCCTACTGATATCAGACAGGTACAACAAAGGCAACCGCTTAGAGACAGTCTGAATCCAGACTCTAATTTAGACACATTTATAACACAATACAGTCCTTAAAGACTGCAGCGTCCCCTCAGCGAATGGTGCAAGGCCTTTCTGCTATCCATCTACTTAAAGGGCCCCATGGAACATGAAATGTGTATTTAATGGGCTCTTATAAATGACAACAATACCTTTTATGGGTTACACACAGTTGTGCATGCTTCTATCATCAATCCAAATGAACAGGAGGTACTGTAAATGAAATAATTTAGTGCTGAAATTGTTTTAGAGTTGTTAGAATGTATAAATAAAACAAAAGGAATATATAATTTATGTTTATTGTAAATACTGTGCAAGTACATCTATGCTTTTTCTGAGAAAGAAGTGTCTTGAATAAGGAATTGATCAGCATGTGACAATATTGGATACTTGTTGACTTTCTCACAATTTTGTTCAATTTAATGCCTTTAAAATAAAACGTACTAATATTTTTGATAAAAATACTTTGCTTTTCCAAAATATTTAAACAGTGATGCACATGTGAGTTAACACCTGTTTTTACTACATTCCCCTTAATTTATTCAATTATGGCTAGATAAAAAAATATTATTTATATTAAAAATAAATAGGCAGATCTGGGTGAACAAGCACTAATGATTGCATGAGAAAAGCATATTACATTTACTCCGATACATGCCTAACTGGTCAGCAACACATTAAAACTGAGGCTGAATTTTCTAGACTTACAAGACATGATATGTGAAGTTCACAGTATCACGCATCCAGCTAACAGCTTTCATGTCTGAAGCCCCCGGGCATGTGCACTGACCTACAGACAGCTCTACTGCTTATGGCCAATGGGCCAGACCTAACAGCTTTAACTAGCACTGATGTGTGTATGCTGAAGCATTCACAGCCTACTGGCAAACCCAAGCTACATGCACACTGAATTTTACTGTAACATGTATAAAGTAGCAACACTAATAAGAAAGTTTAATGTATGTAACATTGTAATCTGGTTAATCTAGTATAATATAGACTCATGTTCTACATATCGGGCAAGTACAGTGACTGAGGGCGAGCTTAATTCATACAGTGATGGACAGCAGACACTAATCCTCACTGCTGATGTGGTGTGATCAGACTGATTCATTAATCACTAGTAATCCCACGCTAAGAATGGACACAATGTGAGGACAGAGATGAAGGAGGAACAGGCTGGAGTGACAACAGGAAGTTGATGACAACAGAGAGAAAAACACTGTGACAGTGCATCAATAAACCAATGCTGTAAATCATTTAAAATGTTTCATAAAATGATTTACATCACAGTTAATCACATACATATTAATAGCAGTTGCACTGTAAACTCTAAGAAGTTAGCAGAACACTAATAAGTTAGCAGTACTTCTACTAAAGATTAAGAACTTTACATTTTTATTTTACACTACACAAGCATGTTAATTGCAATTAAATTGAATTATTACGCTTAAACATCATGTTAACTCATGCAATATAACTATATTAACTTTACAGCCATCAAAAGAGCAACATAACAGAAAACCCTATAAATCCCATCATAACATGAAACAATATACATTAACATCTCTCCCTATACACAAAATAACACTTTTCAACATTTATTCTCTTTATATAATCTAATGCAAAGAATGCTGGGAACTAGAAATCTGCTGCAGCTCATTCAGTTTCAGTTCAGCTTATATGTGTAACTTTTTCTAAGAAGTACAAGGAGCTTTCAGTAATACGTGACCCTGGACCACAAAACCAGTCATAAGTGTCCATTTTTCAAAATTGAGATTTATACATCTGAAATCTAAATAAATATGCTTTCCATTGATGTAAGGTTTGTTAGGATAGGCCGAGATACAGCTATTAGAAAATCTGGAATCTGAGAGTGCAAAAAAATCTAAATATTGAGAAAATCTCCTTTAAAGTTGTCCAAATTAAGTTCTTAGCCATGCATATTACTAATATGAAAATTTAGTTTTTATATATTTACGGTAGGAAATTTACAAAATATGTTCATGGAACATGGTCTTAATTGTTTTTGGCATAAAATGGCATTATAATTCTGACCCATACAATGTATTGTTGGCTATTGCTACAAATATACATGTGCTACTTATGACTGCTTTTGTGCTCCAGGGTCACATATTAGAGTGAAATGAAGTAATTTCATGCAATTAGAAATTATAAGACAAGCCCAAATACATTATTGTACGTTACTGTGGCAGATGAGTAGATAATATAAAATGACGATATATTTTTTATTTCCATATTGAGTATAAGCCTAAGACTGAACAACAATCATACCAATAATTTTTGCAATTAATTTGTCTGAAGTTGAATAGTGCCTACCTCCCTGTTTTTGTGTTGTATCTTGCCTCAACCGCACAGCATTTTAAGATGCCGTCAAGTCACTGCCAAAGAAAATAAATTACATTTTAAAAATCAAATTTTAAAACCTGACAAGAAAATGAAGAGATGTGATGGGAAAATCATACAAAGCGCTCTCAGCATCTACTTTACAATCAACAACAGCTTTATATTGCAGCTATTAAGCCCTTAAGAAGGATCCATTTCAAACTGCACACACACACACACACACACACGTGCTAATGTGAGTGCGGTTCACGTGGGGGCAGGAAGCAGGGGACATTCAATCTCCACCCTGCAGTTATTAACAAGCATGCAATCCTCCTCTTTATCTCTGCATGGAATCTCATGTTACCTCCTCAAAGACTCATTTCAAATGCTTAAGGATTTCATATAGTTTTAAAGGCATTAGACATCAAGAGAATCTGTTGGAATTTAAAAACAGCATCTTCTCCATATGCACAGTATAGATGATAGGGATGGGCATTTTAAGCAAAAGTAATATTCGATAATCACTGGGTATTATTCGATTACTATTCGAAAATCGCACCCCTCCCGCGCATGCACACGCCCACCCACCCACGCACACACACACACACACACACACACACACACACACACACACGCGCACACACACACACAGAGAGAGGGGGAGAGAGACCATCCAGGCTTTCAATCTGTATGATAACAAACTGTTTAATTAATTAGAGAATAGTCTATCTTAACCCAAGAAAATTAACGATTGTAAAGTATGAGTGCTGAAACATTAATATAACATAACCGAAGGAGGCATTTATTAACAGAACAGTCCGTCGAATATCAACTGCTCATAAGGCTATGACATTTCTATTTGAAAAATTAGCATGGACATTCATATTATTAAAAAGAAAATCTTAAATCTGATTAATGCATCAATGAATATTAGGCGTAAAACATATTGCGCGCTAAACAGAATATCATTCTTAAAACATATTACGCGCTAAACAGAATATCATTCTTAAAACATATTACGCGCTAAACAGAATATCATTCTTAAAACATATTACGCGCTAAAACATATTGTGAACCGCCTGAATGACGGCACTTATTATGTGAACATTAATTTTAACGTCTGTCTTCATAACAATAACCTATTTCATATATATAAATATATTAAATGAACAATGAAGAAGACAGGAGTGTTGTTCACAATTAGTTCGGTGAACTTTGAATTGAAACAAGGGAAGGAATATAGAGCAGAATATATTCTCAGAATTCTCCGCCTGAGTCTGAGCCCGTGTCTCTCTCTCACTATCTCTCCTCTCCGTTACAAAGCTGCTGTTGTAGCCATTTAAATAGTTCAGTTTTGGTTTTTAATAGCAAATTGGTCATTATTTTGTTTCCTTTCTTTATTAATTTAATTTAGAAATATGATTGGAACATCTTATTTTTGTTAAATTCAAGTTTTTGTTTTTTTAAATAGGCTACCAAGCGGCCAGCGCACGTTTGATCAGTTTATCTTTCTCAAATAAATAACTAAATAATTAACGTCATAATATTTTATGAATAAAGTCAAAAAAACGATCATAAAATCATGTTACATTGCCTGAAGTTAAAATTACACCTGTATACTCTGCCAAAAATAATAATAAGTGTGGCATACAACCTGTCATTCTTCCCATTTAACATGAAAAACAACACACACATTTTGCATATAAATATAATATATCAACCAGTGGAATATTACGTTATTATTTCAGCAAAAAACGAATAATTTGAATGCAGGGAGCTCGTCACGGCTTCATTAATGGGAAACAGGACGTGAAGGCGGCAGAGAAGCACTCTGTGGAGTGCATCGTTTTGTTAACTTTGGTTTATTATTTTGAGTTGTTTGGGACGCTGTAGCAAACGGCCCTCTCACAATATATTGCTTAACAGGTCTATTGTTCACGCAATCAGCCTGCACGTATCAGAAGTTCCGTTCTCCGGCGTGGTTAGTGCTCACACTCTGTGTGCCGCGCCCGAGTGCCGACATTGCAGTTTGTGTGCAGGCACAGAACATAAGATGCTCTAAAATAAAACAAATAAATATCCTGTTGATCTGTGCATCTGTACTCCAGTATATAAATTCAATATAGATGAATTATTGCTAAAGTTACTTGCCAAGAGGGCTAGTTAGACATACTTCATGTATTTGCCCGTTCAGGCGGCTCACGCGTGTCAGAGACAGAACAGGCTCACGCGCTGTTCACACAGAACAGAACACAGCGCGCATGTACTGAAATGAGTTGTCTTTCGCGCCCAAATGCTTTTTAATCGCTTACATTTGTAAACAAACAAGGCTTAAAAACGCATGCAAATGATACAATTTAGTGACCACCTGCAGTGGCCCGATCTGGCAAGTGACAAATCCGAGCGTCCTTCACGCCATCGGACAGTCTTTATTGTCAAGCCCTGGTACACCTTTAGAAAATAATCGCAAAACCTAATCGATATTCTATAATTAAATAGAATATTCGAATATTCGAAAATCGTGACCCATCCCTAATAGATGACACAGCAAAACGTCACTTATTTCTTACTCAGTCACCTCTTTCTTTTCTTTCTCAAAAAAACACATTATCTTCATCAAGCACCAAATACATTTCAGTTTTCTGTTTTAGCGGTGAAATGTACAGTTACTAGCACAAAAGCAGCAGTAAAGACTTATAAATTGTTACAAAAGATTTCTATTTCAAATGAATGCAGTTTTTTTGTAATTTTCTATTGAATAAAAATATTAAATGATAATGATAAAAATGCCTCTTTAGTACAAAATCATCATATAGAATGATTTATGAAGGATCATGTGACTGAAGACTGGAGTGCTGGCTGCTGAAATTTTAGCTTTTCCATCCATCACATGAATAAACTACATTTGTAAATATATAAAAATAATAAATAGTTATTATAAATTGTAATAATATTTAAAAACATATTATTGATTAAAACATTTGCAATACTTCTTTCACATACATTTTTTTTTTTTTAGCTTTTTTAGTTTTCTGTTGAAGAATTCAATTTGATAGAAGTGAAATCACTCTATTAAAACTTTACACTACAATTTTATATTTAACAATTTCTTCATTTCCAGCACAATCATCGACTTGATTGCACAGATATTATTTAAACTGAACTGAGCTGGACAATGCCATTACTAAATTCAATAATGAAATGCATTCAGCTGATAATTGAGTGTTAAATCTAGTCATTTTACATTATTGACACAATTTGCCTATTTTGATATTGTGCAGTGCTTTGTTACAATTTGTATTGTTAAAAGCGCTATATAAATAAAGGTGACTTGACTTGACTTGACTTAATATTTCTCAAAAGTTGCTTACATGTTCGTTGCTGGGTACATTAGTGTAATTAACGTTTTAATTAACCGTGATAAATGGCATGAAAGCATGCCATTTTGAGAATCAAGCTCGACATCTGGATTCATTTAAAACTAGAAGCCAAATAACCAGTATGGACACCCTAAGACAACATCATTTTGTTTTATATAGCCTTTTATTTAATGCAGAAACTATCCAAAGCCCTGTGACAGACTTTCACCCAGTTGAATAGGGTGTAGGGTATTTCTAGTTTGTGTTCACACTGTCAAATCTCAAACTGTATTTCTAATCCCGCAACACCTAAATGCAGCATGTCTGGGGTATCCAAAACACACATTTCCAAAAGAGAGTGTGTGTTCAGTGTCAAGTTTGAGTGTGTCAGTCGGTAATCCGGGTCACTTTAATTGAATAACGCAGATTATCTTGTCTCAGGGAAGCTAATATAGCCACAGCCACTCACTCTCACCGAGAGCGGACATATGAAATATCCTCATTCTACATACAGTAAAAAGATGAGCCAGACCCATGTTTGAGAACAAAAATAGCAGCAGGCACATTCCCTGCCAAATCCTGAGCTAACCTCTATGTGCCCTACTAACCCTTAGCTAGTGAATTTGGGATTAGCATATGGAGAGAGAGGTATGAACGCCCCATCTAATTTACTCACACAGACCGAGGGCTCGCTGAAGGGTCGGCTGGTGAATGGAGACATGATCCGATCCAACGGGGATGAGAGAGGGGACCCAGATGGACAGGAACCCATCATTCATGCCATGGGACTTCCAGGGCTTTCCCCTCCCTGCACTGCATAAGACGTCGCTATGACCTCCACAGCGTCCCCTTTCACAGGTCACTGCCTGTCCAGGAACAGGGCAAGCAGTGTGGGAGGGGCATAAAGGGGAGGAGCTTCTAGTGATTTCTCATTACCAAATAAAAATGATGGACCTGGAGAACCATCTGACAGGATGTGACTCTCACAGGTCTACACATGTGAGATTAACCACGCTGTGGGGGATTGAATACATCTGAGGACATCCGAACTGAAATAGTTGGAGAGAACACACACACACGCGCACGCGCACAGGCACCACACACACACACACACACACACACACACACACACACACACACACACACACACACACACACACACACACACACACACACACACACACACACAGAAAGTGCACAAAATCTAGCTGATGGTAATCATCATTCTTAAATGTTGAATGCTGCAATTTCATGCTTGTCCTGAGAGACTCTGAACCTCACCCAACTCACAGTCTGTGTCTCTAAAAACAGCCCAGCAAGGAGGAGGAGGACAGTTCTTACACACACACACACACACACACACACACGGCTCTTCCTGCACCATTAAAAGTCCTATGAGCAGCTGAATGTAAGGTCTTTACATAACTTACCGAGACACAAGAAATTACTATGTTCTTCTCTGTGGTCTGGCATTTAAATAAACAATGAAAACGTTACATGTAGAAGAAGAACAATAGCAGGGTCTTCTGCGCATTGTCCTTCATGCTGGTTGGGCTGCTGTATCGCATACAAAAGGACATTTTAATGAGGAGATTCACTCTCAGAACACCACAAAGGATTTAGATGTCTCAAAGCCTGACAGTGTGGACGAAGAGAGACCTGTGTTTGGACTGCTATCAGTCAAGAACAGCTGAATCACATTTCATCATCATGTGGGTGGGTGAGGTTTAGTCTCGGGTGGAAGCAGGTTTTGCATTCAACATTTTCAGTAACAATTTTCAATACAGTGTAAGGTTCAATTTGCTAATGGTAGTTAAATGTGTAGATAACACAAACTAATAATGCGCAACATTTTTTGCAGTATTTATAAATTGAGGTTAATGTTCATTTTGCTATTGTTCATAATTAATTAATGTACGATACCATTCAAAAATATTTTGATTTAAGAGATGTTCCTTAAGCTGCCAAGGATTTGAAAAATACAGTAATATTGAGAAATATTATTTCAATTTAAAATAACCGTTTTCTATTTGAATACATTTTATATTCAATGTCACATAATGCTTCAGAAATCATTCTAATATACTGATTTGCTGCTCCAAAAACATTTATTCTTTTTACTATTTTTTATTATGTTAAAATGTAAAACATAGCAATTATTTAAAACAGTTTGACCGTAAACGTCTTTCTTGTGAATTTTGATCTTTCCTTGCTGAATAAAATATTAATTTCTTTCTTAATGTCTTCAAACTTTGAAACAGTTTTATTGAACATAATACATGATCAAATTAACTTTAAAATGTAAAAGATATATCAGTATATTTAGAAATGACTACTGACCGAGATTAATAAATGCTGTAAAAGTTTTATTAATTGCTAGTTTGCAAAACCTTACGCATTATTAACTTATGTTAACAATCTTGAGGTGAATTGGGCATTTGGATACATAAATGTAAGTAGGATATTTTCTTTCTTCATCGAAAATAACTAGACTTCATTTAACTGCAGATCTTGCTTGATGGCAAGAAATTGATGTGCTTCTCTGAGTACAAGTTGTGAAATTTACCATTGCCTGTGTAATCGTGCCACCCTTCATCTGGGCAAATCCAATTAAGAGCACTGGAGGCTTGAAAAGAGAGGAGCTGGAAAAACAACTCGACATGGACTGACTGCATGTGTGTGAAAGTGAGAGAGTTTACAAGCTCTGTGCACAAAGTAATGGCTTTGATAAAAAAATTATATTTGTAATGGTTTTCCTAGAAGCTAAATCAGGGAGAAGACAATGTTAGTGACAATCCAATAAAACCCAATGGAAAGGAATTCTGAGAATTCTAATTTAATTTAAAGAAAATCTATCTCACATGTCATACAACACTGCTGTGCAAAAGCACAACCTTTTTCAAGGAGAAACGAATCAACACTGTTCTAACATCTTTACTTTGACAATCGACCCAATTCACACCTTTAATAGCGCAAACCACAACTATTCTGAGTCTCGAAATCTCTCAGTTTGTGAATAGTTTGAAATGTTGCATGGGTTGCTACTATAGGCACATGTTGAACTCTCAGTCTCACTGTATGTCAAATCTACATGAAAAAGTACAACAACAAAACACACATTATGACTAAAAGGAAGGTTATTCATATTGAGGACTTGGATTACTCAGATTAGTGGCTTTTTGGAAGGATCATTGCATTGTTAATCTACAGTCAGGCCTCTTTACACTTCATCTAACAGATTTATGAGTCCTGTAAGAACAATGTTGACGAGGAAAAAGGCTTTAAAGGTAATATGAAACACTAACATACTACTGTATTTACATTTTACTTAGGGATTTGTGAAATCCAACCAAAGTATTCTTAATGATGCTGTATACTACTGTATCTCACAGGAGTAATATGTGGACAGTGCTGAGCTGTTTTGTTGACTAGTTTCACAGTGCATAGCATGAGCTCTGGCTGTAAGTCTAACTTATCTTAGCATAAAATGGCATTGCTTTGTCAATAATTAAGCATATAGTCATATAATGTACTGTAACATAGTCTGTCTGAACACATACACTGTCTACAGTTCATCTAATGTCCTTTGTCTCCTAAAAGACAGTGCTTTTATGGTGAAATGACAGCTCCCTGTGTAACACTATGTGTGGCGAAAGGTCATTATGCCAAAAGACAAACATGATGCTGGCCATATCAGGAGATACAAACACTAGAGACTAAAAACAGCTCCACAGCAATAAAAGGCCAAGCAGAAACATCTTGCAATGAATTTCAATGCAGGAAATCTGTAAATAATACTCATAATTGAAATACTGTACAGTGAATACATAATGTAGGCAGGGACGATGTTGCACGTTCACTAGCTGTGGTCTAATATAACAAATTACTTTATTAAATTAACAAAAGTGTTATTTAAATCATAAATATTAGATGAATAACTTGAACAAAAATAAAAAGTGAAACTGAGAAATTATGCCTTGGTAATAATTAACCAAGTTGAATTCTAAAAACAATCAAACAAAAACAAAAATAGCAAAAGCACATCAAAATGATTGAAAACAACTTAAAGTTAAAATGAAAACTGAGAATAAATGCTAATTCCAAATATTATAATAGTACATAAATTACACCGGTGTAAGTCTGGATCCAGATTTCTATATATCCAGTTATGGCCAAGTAAAATGTATGTAGTCAATGCAAATTAATTAACTCAATTTACTTTTCACAAATTAAATTGGCAGCAATGTAATTAAGTTCAAGAACTGTGTTGCACTCGCTCCCTTTCTTGAACTAAATTCAATAGGCAGAACAAAATGTAATATATGAAAATAAAATTAAGCTTCTGGCAAAACAATCTTCACGATAAGAAAACGACCTCTGCAAAGAGAGCGCTGCTTCATGATAAAAGTGTATCCAGTCTTGTGTTCTCTCTCAGGATCCAGCTGTCTGCTAAAGCCGGCCAATCCATGCAGATAGGAAGGCAATCTGTTTTAATGGCTCACTTATAAATCACCATATTAGAATAGATTTTGCCAGGACCTGCTTTACATATCGCCAACATTTATCATGTTTTTCAAATGAGGTCTAGAACCAGAGCGAGCAGGATGTCAATATCTGCCATTCCTTATCCCAAAATATTAAAGGGATAGTTCACTCAAAAATGAAAATTCTGTCATTAATTACTCCCCCTCACGTCGTTTCAAATCCACAAGACCTTTGTTCATCTTTGTAAGACAAATTAAGATGTTTTTAAAGAAGTCAGCGAGCATTTCTGACCCTGTATAGACAGCAAAGGAACTACCACATTCAAGGCTCAGAAAGGTAGGAAGGACATCATTAAAATAGTTCATGTGTCCCAGTGTTTCAAGCTTAATTTTATGAAGCAATGAGAAAACTTTTTGTGTGCAAAGAAAACAAAAACAACTTTATTTAGCAATTTCTTCTCTTCCGCGTCAGTCTACAAAGCGTTCACAACAATTAGCATGACACTCTTGAAAATGATATAAACACTCAATAGTTTACTCTTAAAACTTTGTGAATATTTCTGCCTGGTGCTACAGCAAAGCTCTTTATAATTAGCAGAAAGGAGCTTATGATCACTTCAAGAGAAATCAGACTATTTCTATGGTCAAATTGTGTAATCTTGATACACAACCAATTAACGATGATGTAAATAATGACATATTCTATCATCAGCTGTATTTTATACCACCCGCATCTCGCATTCAGCTCACTCATACTGATCCCTCAGAATATAAAAAGAGTGGGAATAGTTTTTCTCTGCTCTTCAAGCTGTATTCTTCCTCCCTGCAGACACATCTGAATGGCTGATGGCTTTCAAGTCATTGCCGATTTAAGTGAGATAAAGAGTAATTGATCTCTCCAGTTTTCTTCTAACACTCAAGTGGGTTAGAGTCACTATGTATTCCCACAGTAACCACCTCAACACTTCATAGACAATCAGGTCGGTGCTTCACAGCCACATAGTTTACGACATTTATAATGCATGGACAAAAAAAACTAAAAGGAGAGTATTTAATTGACAAGTCATCCTTCTTGCTTCATTCTTAATAAGACTGATCTGTTCATTTGGTTTCTCGCTGCACTGATAGCAAATCCTGCCAATTCATATGCAACATTCTTTTGAATTGTTTGTGATGCTCAATGATTAAAATGCTAGTAATTCAATGGATCGCCGTTCATTAAATTATATATCAAATAAATACTAATTGTTGTTCAAATTATGTAGAACCGAATTTACAACAATTGCTTTTGAGTCAATCCACGGTCAACCCAAAAATGCACAATTATAATGTTTGTCAAAAAACATCCTTCCCCTTCTACACCGATATTCTTCCTTCGGTCAATAAACTAAAAAAGCTTTTACAAGAGGGAAGAAACACCACTTGCGACTCCTTGCCATCGCATTTATACTATCAAAGGTTTTCAGCTTTCCTCAATGCAAAGGTTTGCTAAACGTTTCCCTCAAAATGTGTTTACGAGCTCCAGCCATCTGTTGAGGGAAGAATTAGTCTCCAGATTGAGGGCTTTAGGGGTTGTTTATTTCCAAACCCTGTCCTCTAGAGATGTGATTAATTGGTCGGTCAAAACATATCCCTTTCCATAACTCCTGTAGTGAAGCCTGGTCTGTGTACACACAGTGAGACGACCAAGGCTATTTTAGTAGATTTAATCTGGAGTCTAATATGAAAGTCATTGAACGCTGACCGCTTTAATAGTTTTGAGCACAGAGCACTAAAGTAATGAAGTTTTGCCGTTTCATCTGGCCATCTCATTTAGCAGCGAGAAGCAGCTCCCACAGAGAGGATTGAGTTTCTTCTCCACCTGTGCTTTCTGACACGAAATACTCAAGAAGTGAAGTGAAGCCTTTTAGAAACCTTTTAGATAAAGGGGAAAGGTCAAACATGTTTTCCTCTTAGTCTAAGGCTAAACAAAATGCAAGAAAGACTAAACAGAAAAATATATCTGCTGTTCAAATTCCAATTATGGGGTTCAAAAGTTTGAGACCACTAGTAAAAACTGCTTCAACTTTTACAAATTATATAAAATTACAAACTATATTATGCACAACAACTGGAGTGAATGTTGAATAAAAAAAAAAAAAGATTAGTTAGATTAAAATTAATGAATTAAAATAAATAAGCCTATGTTTTACATTTCTAAAAGTGTTTTATTATTATTTTAGATGATGTTATGTAATATTAATACTAGTGCTGTCAAATTATTAATGGCGATTATGGCCATTCACTTTATTTAGATTATGGCCAAAATAAAAGTTTTTGTTTACATAATAGGAGTGTGTGCTTGTGTCTATTTATTATATAGAAACACATAAATCTATATGTTTAAGAAAAATATGCTATGTTTATATATTAATTATATTGATATATAATATACTAATATAAATATATAAATGTATATACATGTAAATGTTTTCTAAATATATACTGTTTGTGTATGTATTTATATGTACATAATAAATAAACAGTACACATACAGTACATTCAGTATTTAAACAAAAACTTTTATTTGGGATGTGATTATTCACGATTAGTCGTTTGACAGCACTAATTAATACATGTTAATAGTATGTTTTATTATTTCCTATGTTAAATTTTAGAAATTTTGTATATAACATTTTCAATGTGGTCTCAGACTTTTGGACTCCATCATATGAAAACATGGCTACAATGAACTAAGATACAGGGTAAATCATCAAAAGACTTTACAGGCCGGAGATGATCTAATGACAGATTTTCACACTGAGAAATAAGAATGGGACATGGGCAGGAGCATCTGCTCCTTCCATTGCTTCACCCGTCACTGAACACAACAACAACAAAAACAACAGTCCCTCAATCTGTAGATCACTGTCTCAATCAGCAAATCAGTCATGTCTGAGCAGAGAAACCTGAAACCTATGATTCAATCAGTGTAGAGGAGGCTCCTACTGTTACAAGTACATTTACAAAGGCTCAAAACAGTGCATTAAAGCAGCTGAGGCAGATTGTGAATTGGTGGGTTTTTGTTAAATGTGCGCCAAAATCATCACAATTAAAATAACCAAAGACTTAAACTACTTCAGTCTGTGTGCATTGAATTTATTTAATACACAAGTTTCACAATTTGAGTTGAATTACTGAAATAAGTTAACTTTTCCACGACATTCAAATTTATTGAGATGCACCTGTATATATATAATTCTGAAACGCAAAACTAAATAAATGAGGCTCAATCATCTATTAACAAACGTGCGTGTTTATTTTAGCACTTACATCAGTGAACACACAGCCTGCAAAACACTAAAATAAATAATACAGTTAAATAGGACAGTAGCCTTAAATAAGAAAGCTAAATACACCCCATGACCCTGTCTACCTCACACGAGCGGCGCGGCGAGAACACATTATAATCATTGATGCTGTCTACACCAGATGCGCGATAAAACATGACAAATCCCTCACAGTAAACTGCCTCGTCCTATTTATGGCATACTGACACAAAGTTCAAATGTCCTGTAGACAGACTCAACCTGTTGTGTTGCGACGCGGTGTCCGGTTTAGACACAGGTTCACTGTTCCGCCACCAAGCAAGCAGATGCGTTAACTCCTCGTCTGCACGCGCTCTCTGTGGAATAGGAATTGCGGCGTATGTTGCCACATTTTTTGTTAACATCTTCATTTTACCACTGTCTCGTTCGTATTTTGCCAGTTTGGAGAAAGCCTCACCAATACAAACCTGACCAGCCGGGCGTTTGGACATAAGTTTTTCAGCCTGGTTCTCATAAGAGCACCTGGAGATTTGGTTTGGTCCTCACACTTTAGATAGTGTGACTCATTAAAAATATTACTATAATGCATTAATTAATAACAGTGAAATGTTATTATTGCACTTTTTAAATAAAACAATAAATAGATTAATGAAGTGTGATGAACCTATTATATTTTAAAATAAAAGGGAGTATTAAATAAAAATACAATTAGGCGGGTTGCTGGCAAGTATGTATATGTGCTGGTGATTGAAGAGCGTGAGTGAATGAAATGTCACAATTTTGAATTGTGCTTTGAAAATGTCAGCAGATAGCCTAGATTTATGCCTTCAGTTCGAATAGAAATCTTATAAAGTATTGCATTTTGCCGATCTAAAATGGTAATTGTGCATTAACAGCTGTCAACCACATCTGTGTGCAAACGAACGGTCTGAACTTATTTACACAGCGCATTTCTTATTTGGTCGTGCTTGCGCACCTGCGGCCACTTATGTGCACCCCTGTTTATAATGCATTATACATAACTTTAAGTAAAGTATTACCATAATATTTAACCAGTATGTAAGGTTTTTATAAGAAGCATAGATCATAGAAACAGGTTAACATCTGAAATATAAAAACATAATTTTTGAGAAACCCATATGTGACCGTGGACCACAAAACTAGTCATAAGGGTAAATTTTTTAAATTGAGATGTATAAATAATCTGAAACCTGGATAAATAAGCTTTCCATTATTCCATGGTCTGTCTGAATACTGAATTCTGATTGGCTGGCAGGTGTGCAGTATAACCGTTTAATGCACAATTAGTTCCAAGTCAGTTTAATCACTGTTCTATATTAATGCGCTGCTTTAATTGATGCACACTAACTAACTCTTTTGCAGGTTGCAGGAGATTGCAGGTTGTGCTGCATACACACATACATTTGTTGTCAATGCTTCCCGGCGATTATTATTATTACTAAAATAAATGATAGATACTAGATCGCTACATTACATTCCCCTGCAACGAGATGATACAATCGCTGTTTTTGAAGTAACATTAATTGTTTGTAGAGAGTAGACGCAGCAAGCAGGTACAACTGTCATCTCTCTCTCTCTCTTTTGATCGATCAGTTGATTGATAATTAATTGAAGTACATGCTATAATTCATTCAAATAAATGCGGTCTTACCACACTATTTCATATCTGTGTCTGATTCGAAGCTGGCAGAAAGCTAGCGCTAACAAGCCATAACTGACGAAAATAACCGTCATTTTTACACATTCGGTCAAATATTGCGCTGCAAAGAGCAATACAAGTTTTAACTTGTCTAGAACTTGGTAAATTACCAATTGACCATGGAATAAGCGGGATAATCAAAGGCTAGCCATGCATTAAGTAAGGAATAATTGACGACAGGCTGTTGAATTATTAGAAAAATAATGCACACCCGAGGTGGTGATGCGGTCACGACGTGAAGCGGAAGTCAATTATTCCGGTTATACTTTGGTTGCCACACCTCAAGACGTCAATCAGATGATATATTTCAAGGCATTCGTACGTTTTTTCTACTTAAATCGCTATTGTGAGTAGGATTATTTCTTCCGCATCTCATCTAACGCCTCCCTTGCTAATTCCAAAATGTAATTTTAAACCGTAATGGACACTTGAGCCATTGATAGCAGACTAATGCAGTTAATACAGTTAACAACTAAGTTATGAGAAAGAGAGAGAAAGATTAATGTTACTTCTGTGAGTCAGTGATTGGCAGCAATGTCTATAGTAAGACTCTAAGTTCATTTTCTTGAACTTAACAGCGCCATTGTTTCTACCTCGCTTGTGAGAAGTCATGTAGTTTTTAAGTTCTTAAACTATGTTACTGATAAAATCGTCAGAGTAGATCTAATTACATTAGCGTTTATGTTAAGGTGTGTACAAACTATATGCGTGTCTGTGAGGGAGAGACTGAGAACGGGAGAGAGAGAGTAGGCTATGTGCTTTCCATACATAATAAAACGTAATTTTGTGGCAAAAACATGGACAAGATAATTCTACACCTCAGAAAGTTCGTCAGCCAATCAGATTCAAGCATTCAACGGCCTGTAGTACACTGTAAACCCAGATTTTGATTCAACTCAAAGAGATTGAGTACATATTACTTAAATGTGTCTAATTTATTGACATTACTTGTTAATTCTGATTAAGCTGAACTTTTTCTTGTCCTTTCTTATTGTAATTGAGTTTTTAAGTCCAATCAGTAGTGTCTACTCAAACAAACTGAGTTTGTATTACTTAAACATGTGTCATTTCTTTACATTAATTATGAATTCTGAGTAAACTGTACTTTTTAATGGCCTATCTTATTGTAATTATGTGTTTGAGCTAAAACAACTTAATATCATCAAGTTTTGCCTGTCCAACGGTAAGTTCAGAGGGTCAAAACAAAATACGAAATCGCAAATTATTCTCCAGATGGAGTCACTGGTAAGTTCGTGATTTCTGGGCGTTATTGTTGTGTCCCTGATGTTAACATACATTTGATCAAACCTCATTTCAAATTTAGTCTGCATTTATTTTATAGACGGACATATATTTTTAAGTATTTTATTCATCAGCATGATAGTCTGCATGTATCTTACTTTTAGTTAAAAACACCAAATATTTAAAGCATTAGCTTTAAGTATTTTATTCATTAACATGATAATCTGCATTTATATTATAGAGAGATTTTTTTAACAAAAAGTATTTTATTCCAGACCTGAGCTTTTACTTTGAAAAGTAGAAGCTCTGTGAAGCTTTTATTTTGAAATGTAGAAGCTCGTGGACGGCACAAGGCGGGATGGCATGACACGGCATTGACGTCACCCATGCAACCCCTGAGTTTTGCAGTTTGTCTGAGCAACAGGGCTGAGTTTTGCAGTTTGTCTGAGCAACAGGGCTGAGTTTTGCAGTTTGTCTGAGCAACAGGGCTGAGTTTTGCAGTTTGTCAACCAAATTTGAAGAGGTGCAGTACAATATTGTAATGATTGGCAGTAAAGAGGAAGATATTTTTTTTTCTTTTCTTACCATCACTGAGGAAACTACACACTAGAACCCTATTAGGCCATGGCTTTGTTTCTTTTGTTGCTAAAAAAGGACATGTTCAATAAAAATACAATTGGATGTTGTGTAATGTTGCAGTTGTATGTATGTATTTTACATGGCTCTATTAATTGAAATATATTTAGAGTTTCAGGAACAAAAAAGTTAAGTTGGGTCAGTTAGAATATACAACTTAGTTAAATTAGTTATGGAGTAATGCTTACTTAACAAGCTGAGTTAAATAAATGGGTGGGGAAAGATTGTTTAAACTAAGTATCTTCAGTTACTGTAACTCGGTTATAAGTACATTCAACTTAAATGTTCTATTCCATTCCATTATGGGCTTAAGTACATTGAACGTAGTTCACCTCACTTATTCAACTAATGCTTCATTACTTAAAAATTTTAAGGCAATCGGTTACCTGGGTTTTTTTAAGTAAATTCTACTTATCCGGGTTTACAGTGTATAAAGGATTTTAATACACTTCGCGTCGGGTGGATTTTTGCCTCCACTTCATGCATTAAAATCCTTTAATGCACGGCTAGCTGTTGGTTATCCCTTACTTCAGTGGTTCCAAACCACGTTTCTGGAGGCCCCCCAACACTGCACATTTTGCATCTCTCCTTTTTCTGATACACCCAACTCAGGCCTTGGAATCTCTACTAATGAGCGGATGATCTGAATCAGGTGTGTTTGATTAAGGTAACATGGAAAACATACACTGTTGGGGGGCTTCCAGGAATGTGGTTGGGAACCACTGCCTTACTTGAGCTTTGGTTTGTTAGCCTAGGACAATAATTGGCAGAAATACAACTATTTGAAAATCTGGAATCTGAGGGTTTAAAGTTGCCCAAATGAAGTTCTTAGGAATGCATATTGATAATCAAAAATTAAGCTTTGATATATTCACTGTAGGAAATTAACAAAATATCTTCATGGAACATGATCTTTACCTAATATCCAAATGATTTTTGGCATACAATAAAAATCGATAATTTTGACCCATACGATGTATTGTTGGCTATTGCTACAAATATACCCCAGCGACTTATGACTAGTTTTGTGGTCACATATGATGATGGAGAACCATGAACCAAAATGCTTCTCTAACATTCCCTAAAGGCCTAAAATACTAGTTCATACTAGTTTAAAGAAATTTAAGCAGATATTTAAGCAAGCAAATGACCTAAACCTTATTAACATACTGAATGTCTCACTTGCCTTATCCCTCCATTCTTTCCTCTCATGCATGCATATTGATGATGAATATTTTGGGGGAATCCTCGGGCTGAGGGATTAGCTTTTCAATGTGTTAAAATCCGAGTGTTTCCACAGACCCTCTGATGCCTTTTTTCTCTTTCTTCCTTTAAAGGAAGCTCAGAAGATGAAGACAGTGACTAGTGGAGCACAGGGCTGATAGCAGGCTTCTTAACTCCACACAGACAAAAATACACTGCCACTGAGCTCACAGAAAACCATCCTTTGAATTATATCACAGTGAATTTGGTACAAACTGGTGCTTTTTGTTTCGATACACTGTTCTCACACTACACACCTCCACCCAGAACTAGTCTTTTGATTATACTTTCAAAAGTATACCATGGTGACACTGGTATTACCAGGTCAGTTCACCAACTGCAACTTCAGAATGCAGCAAAAATAATTTGAGCTTGCATTTCTAGTCTCCCGCTTTCATGTATATGAATGGAAGTCAACAAATTTAATGTAACTATCCCTTTACTGTCTTTTCATCTGTCAAAATTATAAAAAAAGCCTTTTAAATAATCCCCAATGCTTTTAGAATTTGGTAAATTAGGAAACATTTTGTTAACGCAGCCTGTGATGCATTATGCAACTAACGTTTTCCGTTTTCCACAGGTAAGTGGAGATAAATACAATCCAGCAAAAGAACATCCAGATATTATCCGGATATGGAACGCATGTTAATGCCAGGTGTAAAGGGGCCATAGAGAGAAGGAGACAGACAATGTGATTGTGCCCTTTGACAAACAGAGGGAATTATTTATGGGAACAGAGCGTCTCAGAGCAGAGAATGGTGGTAAGCAAGAGCACCCAGTGGGGGGGCAGGAACAAAAACTATATTTGTGGCCTCTTCAAAGGCCTGAGATACAATCTTGCCGATAACTGACAAGCACCAGGTTATAGAAGCTCTGGCTCTGCGGTGCAGGTACAATTACGGACTGATTTCACATGACCGCTTGGGGAGGTGTACATATCCTGTTAGCTTTGCATTACACAAGCAAGATAAACAAATATAACTTGGAACGGGTGAGAAAACAAATTTAAGATAAGCAATAAGAAGGTTTAGCATATCCTTTCATCTTTCCAAGGAATGGGCGGACAAGCCTTTTATGAAAGCGAAATACAGGAAAGTCATGGCCAATTAGACACCGGCACGCACACGCTGCAATTGATGATACCTAGATGACTGGATTATTCTCATGTGTATACTGGGGAAACGCACTCAAGCATCATTGAAACAAATACACTGGAAGCTGCATCAACAACCCTCAGGTTTCCTGGAATCCCTTATTCCGTAGAGGAGCCTGAGGAAGAACCGCACTGTTATGACAGCATTAAGACTGATTAAGAACACAAGGCTGTCTCAGTTGTTTTATAATATGAAACATATTTTCTCAATGCTGTTTTTAGCAACAACAAAAAAAGCATTCAGCTAAATGCACTATATTACATATTCATTATGTTTTTACTTAAACTTTTGGTATATTTTGATATTTTTACTTTACCTCTTCATTATGTAATGTATGCTTGAATAACGTGTATGACTGCAGCATGTCATGGTCAATAGGCTGCATCACTGGAGTTCTGATGCAGTGATGACAAAAGACCCTGTCTTTATCTCAATACACAGAGAGATCACAAAGCCTGAGCTATAGAATTAAGTCAAGGATTACAAAGGATGCGTGGAGTCTGTAAGCAGACTAATTCACCTTACAAATGCACAGTAATCTGGGCTTTCATCGAAAGATGACAACAGCAGGAATAAAAGACGTACGCTTCAGCACGTGCACACACGGCACACCTGTTTATACAAAATACCACAGTGCTGATTGTAAGCATTGTTCTAGTTCACTCACTGCTGTTCAGAATAAAATCTCACTAGAAATTAATGCGCAGTGCTCAAATCTAAACGGTAAAATCAAACAAAACAAATGGTCTGTCAAGGGCATCCTGAACATTAAAATTTGATTAAGCCAAACAGGCGTCCTGTTGCATTATGCAGGGTCTGAATTCATTTTCATATGCTCTACATATTGAACATTGAGACTATTGAAATCAACAAGATAATTATAACTCTTTAAAGTTCAGTTTGTTAACATTAGTAAACATTTTTAGAATGGTAAAAATTTTCAATAAGGTCCCATTGTTTAACATTATAGTTTATGATTACATTTGTTACATAATCTACTGATATTTGTTCTTTTTAGTTAATAAAATACAAATGTGATTGTTTATCCATGTTAGCTCAGGTTCACCAAATAATATTATCAAGTACTTTACAAATAACTAGTAAATGGTACATTTTACCATTTTCATTGTTAGTTCATAATGTAGTTGGATAATGTTAACAAATGAACCCTTGTTGTAAAGTATTAAAGCAATAATTAATTTAGGTTATTGTTAATTTACAAATATACTGTTGTTAATTTGTGCATTTTCAAACGTTAATTTATACAAATTGAAATATTAAAAATGTATTAGTAAAGCAAAATAGCATACTAAACACTAACCTTACCAAGATCATTTAAATGTGTATTTAGGTTTGTGATAGTGTCTCAAAATGTCCTAACTACACTTACTTTTAAGGATTCTTTCTCTGTCTCTTCGAAATGTCTTGCCTCTTGAGATTGACGTGACACGTCGCTATACACTCCAGTTCTCTGTGCTCCTCTCCCGCTCTCAGAAATATCTGACAGGAGCACAACAGAGGTCCTCATCAACTCGCTTTTTGTGCCCCCGCCGAACCCCCTCTCTCTTTCTCTCGTCTCTCAAGTCTCTGACGGTAGTAAACACTGTGGCTTCCCTCACTCACACTACACAAGAGGAACTAGAGGTGAGATGTGTGCGTGCGTGTATGTATGCACAGAGGAGGAGGAGAGCTACACTACAGCACAGTATTCTCCAGTGTCTTTTATTGCTGAATCAGAGTTAACCCAAAGCAGAGGTGACATTGCTGCAATTTCCCCTTTGGCAATGAGACAAGTCTGCACACAACAAAGAGGAAGAAGCACTGCTGTAAATACTGTTTAAATGTTGTGTTCCTCTAAAGTCAACATGAAATACTGTAGAAATGGACATACTGAAGTAGCAATGGATCTTTTCTTTAGTATCTGAGTCATAACGATTATTGATAAAGAACACATGTATGGCAAGGACATGGTTCAACTAATCCACCGAATGTTGATTGGAAGGAGGCAGACGAAATGAAGAAAGCGGCTGGGATAAACAGACTAAACGATTGGAGAATTCTGGCATACATCACCAGAAGATCAAAGTATGCTATTTTGATTAAAAAATACATAAATGAACACGTCTGGATGAATCACTCACAGTAAGATCAGTACCATTCATTTATAACAATTTCCATTTCATGCTGACTTTAAAGATGTCAATTATTATCAAAATCTTACAAATCCTTTTACATCACTGGATAATGTTAATCAATAACAGTGATTTAAGCATTGTAAAAAAAAACACATTCAGGTCCAGCTACATTAGAGGAGCATAACCTCGGCTAGTCCTTCTGGCATTTTACCACTGGCTCTGATGTCTCTGTAGTGGTTAAACATAATATATAATTCGTTTTGGGTAAATCTAACAGGTAATCTTTGGTCTTTATTATACTGTTCTATTGATAGGTTAAAATGAAAATGAAAACAGGCAATGTTTGATATAATATTTAGTTTCATTGTAATGTGTGTATGTTCCCTGAACTACATTTCTGCAGCTATTAATATGTTTAAATGAGAACTAAAAGAGGCAGTGGTGTTTAATGTATTTAGTCTGTAAATACAGTGAGGAAGATTGCAGTTGCCGAGGCGAGCAGACTGATCAAGTCGCTGCTGTTTGCAGAATTACCGGACTTTTGTATATAGTCCGAAATTTTGCATACTTGATATTGAGAAACAGACCTAACGTTAAGTCCCAGAATTGCCTAATCTTCTCGGTACTCGATGGAAACGCAGACAGCAACAGGTCTGGGGGGAAAAAAGTTCCTGGGAAATATTTTTTAGCAGGTAATTTAGGTGGAAAAGCGTCTTATGTTTCACAGAACTAATCGTTGCCTGGTTGCGTAGACTACGTCTATGTGGGGCGGTGAAAATAGGGGCGTGTTTGTTTTGGTGATTTCAAATATCAACATTGGCTTCCAGAAATTGCTTACCCTGCCTTTAAAGGTAAACCAAACTTTTATTTTGACGGGTTGCTGCGAATATCTTTACATTTGTGTGTGTATATGATATGATGAGAATAGTTTTACTCAAATGAAATGGTCAAATGCTCATGAAGTGACTCAGTTATGAAGATGCTGTTCATGTATTTATCAAATTAACATTTATAAAAAACAATTATAAACAAATTAAAAACATGTAATGCTTTTCCTATATAATAAGTTTATAAACAGAACTGTCAGACTTGTAAAAGATGATGTGCAGTTCCGACAAAATGAAGTACAAAACAAATCTGCCATTTTATTTAATTTATAATAAGTCAAATTAATATTTATATAGTCGTTCTGAAAGACTCCCTCTTGTAAAATATTGATAAAGAGACTATCACAGCTGTCTAGCTCAGCCCCTCTGTCTGTGGTCAGCATATATTCAGCAACATAATGACTGACAGAGCAGTCTGATTCTCACTTGCATTTTAATAAAGGCTGATTGCACGTTATCAGTTTAACACACTCACACAGAGACACAGGAAGCTCGCTGCATCTTCTCTCACACTCACCAGGAGCGACTGAGCACTGCTGAAGTGCAGCCAACAGATGTATAACCTCTGAATTATTCTCTCACATCCAGCTCTCAGCGGCCCCTGCGACTGTACTGCTATGGTGCACTAAAAATGATAAATACTGCGTCTAGCTTACATTTGGAGAACAGCCATCTAATTGGCAATTAAAGCAGATAAGAAATACCTGTTGTAGTCCACGCTCAGTATAGGCACAGAGATATAAGAGCAGTAAAACACAGCTGTATTTAACCACATTGTTATATTCCTCTGCATGACTGTTTCATGGCATTCCCGACCAGTTGGTGATACTGAGAAATCCTTCAAGCACAGTAGAATCAATACAGTCAATGAGGATTAGATTTACAGAGGCAGAAGGGATAGCAATCTGGTGTGTGTTACAGAACCAATCCAACAGGTCAATATTTTATTCTATTATATTTTTTATTTTCAACCCCAAATAACATGCTGCTGAGGGATTCATACAAAACTCTTACAAAACATATCTTCCATTCCCTAAAGTCTGTATTGAAATCAGTATCATTTTAAACCGCTTATACCAGTGACACAAAAATAGACATACTTGTGGTTTTTAAATTACATATAATGTAAATGTAATGGTTTTATGTGATTTTTTTTTATTATACAAATTATCAATTAGGCTTATAAATGGTGCAGAACTGACAAAAACTGTGAAAACTAACAAATACCAGTTTGTAAAACTAGCCACCATCCGCTATTCCTGCTGGAAAAGCTAAAACCAGCCTAAACTGGCTGACTGGTCTTAGCTTGTCTTCAAGCCTGTTCAGTACTGGTTTAGCAGGCTGGTTTTAGATGGGTTTTGAACACTTCTTTAGCTGGTCAGTCTAAGAAACCAGCTGAACACCAGCCTGGACAGAAAGACCAGCTTGACCTGCTTAAACCAAGACAACAACAGGCTGGTTTTGCATTTTTCTTAGCAGGGATGTGAAATATATATATACAAAATAATAATAAAGTATGGTCTACTAGTTAAATCCAGCTTAGACCAGCTGTCAAGCTAATGACACATTTGCTATCTAACGTTATCAGTTTAAGCTGGATTTTCCATCAGTTTAGTGTGAGAGAGAACATTCAGACTGCATTACTGTAACAAAACCAGCAAAGCAACTTATTGTCGTGTTTTATTCAGCCGGCTGGAGTTTAAATTAAGGTAATCTAACGTGCAAAAACCTTTACTCAGAGTAACCAAATCTTCCTTCAAATCTTCATCTTCCTTGTGGAAATCAATGAGTATGGTACCCGCGATTGGTTTCCCCCAAAGATAACTGCGAGATGTTGCCAGTATAACTTTTAACATTTTTCGTTTTCTTGGTAATTTTTTCATTATTTATAAACAGGCTATTTGGGCTAAACGATTAACAACACCGTTGACTTGTCGTCACAAAAGTAGCCTAGGTATTTAAATTATATTCAAATAATCCCACTGTTAAATGCAAATCGCAATTTGTTTATTGACGCCATCACAGCGTACAGCAACACAGCGTTAAAAGAAAATGCAGCGCTATAAGGATATAACGGTATGGGTCCATTTGGTGTGCTTCGGTTTAGTCCAGCAAACATAAATCTTTGTTTCTGACTACACTCCTTTTATAGCACAGTCAGTAATCACGGTTACAGAAGGGGTCTATATTCTCTAGAGTAACCGCCCTTTCTGCTCTCCTCACTAAAGTAACCAGCTGCATTGTTCAAACAGCACTCCAACAGCTCCCCTCTGTCTTATTGTCAAGTGCCTCGCTCGACCACGGCTGCTGTAAATGACCGAAACAAAACACCGTCGCTATCAACACGCTGATATGATAAGTGTACTCACCTATCAACTTGGTAACGTGTATTTTGTTCAACAATCTCCCGATCACTGCTCCCGGGATTTGAAGTTGCTTTCGGTTTAGCTAAAACCGATGGCACCCAAATCAGTCTGAGTCCTAATGTTCGAGAAAAGTTTCACTTCCAAAATCGAGCTGTCACAGATCCTCGCGTGTTTCGAGGCTTCAGGAGCGTGTAACGTTAGTGAGTGACAGCTGGCTTCATCAATGTCACTGTTGTGTGTCGCTCACGGGTCTATCCGAGCGAGCATGTTTCTGCCTCTTTTTAGGTTGAATGATGCTCGGGCTGTATTTGGCGAAGGAATCTTCGCATCATTCAGTCTCTTGTGAGTCAGTTTGATGGAATATATCTGCCCCCCATCTCTCTCTCTCTCTCTCTCTCTCTCTCTTCCGCACTGCTGACAGATCCCCAAGCGAGCGAGCGAGCAAGCTTCAAACACTACAGCCCGTCACATTCTACTGTCATAATCTTCCGTTTGTTAGCAGCGCTAGATCCGTCAAGTGAATTACACGGAATTAAATTGCGTTTCTTATCATGTGTAACATTACCACGCCGAGAGAAAGCTTGGATGAACTTCACGATCCATCAAACATTTCCCTTTCTTTTACTATGGTGGGGTCCTAAAGCCCGCCGAGTTCATGGCACAGCTCAGACGCCACGCCCACAAGCCGTGTCCTGCCTGTTCTTTAATGTCTTATTCATACTGCACACAAAACGAAAACACTTTCTGATCAAATCTGAAAGGCTAGCTTTACACGATATACAGGAAACGCAGGTGTTTGTGCATGTGTTGTGTTTTTATCAGCCTGGAAACTTGGTTGATGCTCTGAAGACTTTTAGAGGAATTCAGAGAGGCTAGCAATAGCAAGACCCCACCCTCCCTGAATATCATTATCCAAAGCCACGCCTCCTCCAAAACACAAGAATGAGCACAGGCAGACCAGAGGTTAACCAGTAACACAATGAGAGGAGGCTGAATGCAATGCTATCAGATAACCTCAGGTCTCATTCACCCATGAGAAAACATTGTGGTACAAAGCATTTAATATTAAAATAATTAAGTCTTCCATTCTCGCTCAGTCTGCAATTTGCAAAATGGAACGCACTGATGACCTATGTCAGGTGCATGGAGGTGTGCAAATATATGCTGAAATGCAGGTAGGACAGCCTATCGTAATCCTCGGACCACTGAATGATTGGACTAACATTTGGTCCTACACCTTCCACAGATGATATAAATATAAATACATTTAGACAACTTAACTTAAAGATTGTTATCAGGATGTGAAGAGTTTTTCAACCAGCATGACACATTGTTTTTGTTGAACCAAATCACTGTGCTGTCAAATTTAGTGCTGTCAAACTTAGTGTGTTAATGCAAGCGATTAATTTTTTCAGTTTAACGCGTTAAAATAATTTAACGCCATTAACGCAGTGGTGGGACTAGGGTTGGCCACCCCACTATAGCTATTTCTTCTGTCTCTTTTTTTCTTGACAAGGGGTGCATTTATTCAGTCGCAGCAAGTCTTTACGGCCACATAAAACTGGAGATGTTTCAGAAGCGTGTTACGCGCTTCCACTTCACTTTAGCACCAGGCGACATGGGAACAGTCCTGTGCTCATAGTGCATACTTTTGCACGCAAAAATGCGCCAGAGCGCGCTGTAGCCTTTATCATTTCACGTCAAAGCGCGAAATAAATTATGAGCATGCAAAAAGGCGATTAAAGCTGCCTCAAAACTGTGCATGCATGTAATATGTTATATATCAATTACATTAAGAACATGTCTCGGAAGTGGAAGCTGAGGGACCCTGTGAGGGCCCCTGACGTCATATCATACCCAGAATGGACCCCAGCTTCCGAGCTCAGCCCAAGAGGGGCTTCCTGTTCCTGTGTTTAGCCCTGGATGGCTCCTGATACCCCTTATACTATCCCATGTTTTTTTTGGTGGGGGTTTAGTAGAGCTCAGATGTAGGGGCCGGGCCGAGTGGACCGAGGCCAAGGCCACAAAGACCACCTGCCATGGCCTCCAGAGCTCCCAGCTCCGCCATGGCCTCCTTCTGTCTGTTTCGTCCTGGAGGCCTCCAGAGGACTCGTTCCTCCAGAGCGCCCACCCCCCCTTTATGCTATGTCAGTCCTGTGTAGTGTGTGCCATGTGTTTCCCGCCCTCTTGTGTCCTTATTTGGTTTGTTTCCTGTCCTCGTTTAGGTGATTATGAGTTAATTCTGTTCCAGATGTGTTTTTGTGATTATCTGTAAATGTACCTGTGTATTTAAGTTGCTGTCTGTTTAGTTAGTGTTGTCTGTTCGACTCGTTACTCTCGGTGTTCCTGTGTGTGCCCTGCCTTGTCTGGCCCTGCCTTGTTTGAATTAAAGACGTATATTATAGAGTGTAATCCTCGTCTTCGTGTTCCTCGTTCCTCCCTGCTGTGTGCACCGTGACATATATGTAATACACACTTATATATTTTATTACATATTTTATTTTATTGCAGGCTATCATGCATGTATATACAATATGTGTACATATGAGTGTTATTTTAGTATCACTGCGATATCGTTTTTATTAACATATAAAAATAAAATAAATACAAAAAGTTTTATTAATTTTATTTCTATTTTATTTTCAGTTATTTTAGCGTATCGAGTTTTATATTTTAAGTTAAAGCTTATTTCAAGTATTTTTGTTTTAGTTAACTGCAATAACCCTGTTATATAATAATACAATACGGAAACAATTTACAATAAGGTGTCATTTGTTAACATTGTATTAACTAACATGAACAAACAATGAATAATGAGTTTATTACACTATTTATTCATCTTTAAAGTTAGTTAATAAAAATCCAGTTGTTCATTGTTTATTCATGTTAGTTCACAGTGCATTAACTAATGTTAATTAACTTGTCATTAACTAATGTTAACAAACACAACTTTTGATTTTAATAATGCATTAGTAAATGCTGAAATTAACATTATTAATAAATTCTCTAGAAGTATTGTTCATTGCTAGTTCGTGTTTACTAATGTTGTTAACTAATTAACCTTATTGTAAAGTGTTACCAATAATACACACATATACATACACTATTAAATAATATGACAACAAATATGTAATTTCAGACAGAATTATGGACAGTTTTCATAGAGCTAAAATAAAGTGGATGACACTAGAAGCCTTTTTTTATACATAAAATTAAATATCGCAAAAAATAGTACAAGTATGGCATTCTGAGCATAATCCCCCACCCTCATAAGATTATATAACAGAAAACCTGATCTAAAGCCATTATGCTTTTAATATACAGTTAATTAGACCTGTTGAAAGGCAAGGTAGCTGAACAAACAGCCTTATGCCTGAGTGCCTTCAAATTTGAGAGGCAATAGTATCATGCCCCATGGGTAAAGACAAGTGAGTTCGTTTATTCAAAAGGTCAAACCCATCTGTTCCTTTTACTTTTGCCTATTACAGACTAATCTGAGTCTACAAGATGCTCCGATGTAAGTAATGGGTGGTGAAGTGAGTTAGCATGCATGTGCCAGTGGGAATAGAGGTTGTGTTATATCTAGGTACCTATGATGCTGAGCAAAGAGCTTCAAAGGAAAATTCTTGTCTTGGGGGAACGTTTGGAGATTGCAGCACTTGTCATGGTGCTCAAGGAGCAAAGAGGACAGAGAGGTAATCAAATGTGCCACTGCCTAATGATGATAACACGCACATCCAAAGAAAAACACATTCACTACCACACACGTAGGCCTGCACATACACAAGGACTCATTATGTAGCTACTGTGCAATTTTCTTTTTTTCCTGCCTTTTCTCTCTCACCTTTTACATCAATGAGTGTATCCTTGAGAGCTCCATTCAGTCTTTTCACTAGAATACACTGAATGTCTGCTGTTGAGTTTGCTATGACTCATACCAATAATTTAAACCAATGCTTTTAATATGCTTGCACTGCCGTCAAATCAAGAAGAGAGAAAGGGGTAAGAGACAGAGGAGCAAGAGATATATACAAAGAAGCGGTGGGGAAAAGATTGGGGGAGAGAAGGAAAGAGGGATTGGGTGTCAGAATGATTTATCAAGCTGAAGGAAGAAGAAATCAAAAGCCGATCCATACGCCTCGAGAACAACTACGACACGCAGGCAGCTTTAGAACGCTCTATGTTTGAGCATTGGGAGAGAAGAGAAGAAAAGACAATATGGTGTAATTATTGCATCATTTCTCAGGGCAGTCTCACTAGTATAAACTAAAATATACGCTATTACTTCAGTTTGTTACAGTACAGCTAGAGAGTCATTTGCTGATTCAGTAATTGCTCTGACCAATTCAGTTCAGTGAAGTCAGACTTATTCACACAGTAACTCGTCTTTTTGAATTTTGTATTAAATTTGGGAATCAGACCACACTGATCACAATGTATGTTTTTGATTCACTAAAATAACTAACTCATAAGAGTCATTAGTTCTGGTATCGACTACACTGGTCAAGGTGTTTTTTGTTTACTAAAAAGAACCAGCTAATAAGAGCCAATGGTTTAGGAATCAGTCCACAGTGTTAACACTGTAGGTTTTTGATTCACTAAAAAGACTTCAAAGGTCGCATTGCATGTTTAAAAAAAAAACAGGTCACAAGAGTCATTTGATTGTGTATGAATTTTTTTGCCATTGTAAACATGGATAAACTGTTTGAAGTTGTCTAAAAAGTGGTCTAATGCAGTTCTAATTATACATTTCTAAAGATACTCCTAAAGGCACTGTTTAGTCGAAGACGAGATGACAGAGATTACATCAAGATGCTGCTTAATTATAGGCTCATTATAAACGGAAGAAAACAGATTATGCTGCTGAATCGCTCACACCTCCACTGAGTGAGTAAGCTAAATGTCAAAATTGTTTTGATGGAATTAGTCCAAAATATAATTCAGTGGATCCAGATACACAGTATGTATATTTCATCTCAAGCAGAAATAGGGTCAGAGATGGAATATGATTTTGAAAAACAAAGAAAAATTATGTGCAGTTATTAATATTGAATAAGGTGTTTAGATGCTTATTAAGGGATCACAGCTAGTGTGGGAAAAATAATAAAGCCAGTATGGGAAAAAACAGTATTATATAATATGGCTCTGGCATTCTGAGATACAACAACACAAAAATAAGAAGAGAGATGAGTTTGAATACATATCAGAGAAAGCTGAGAGAGAGAGAGAGAGAGAGAGAGAGAGAGAGAGAGAGAGAGAGAGAGAGAGAGAGAGAGAGAGAGAGAGAGAGAGAGAGAGAGAGAGAGAGAGAGAGAGAGAGAGAGAGAGAGAGAGAGAGAGAGAGATCCACAGAAATAACCATGACCATACAGTAAACAAGAATGGAAAAGACCTCCTGCAGCTCTGTCGAAGCCTGGGTCTGTATATCATCAACGGTAGGTTACGAGGGGACACTTTAGGGAGATTCACATTTTGCTCATCTCTTGGGAATAGCACAGTTTATTATATGATAACAGACATAGATCCTTCATCTCTCAGATCATTCACCGTTAGAGAACTGACCCCTCTGTCTGATCACAGTCAAATCACTGCGTATCTCAAAAAGACTGAAAATAACATTAACACAAAGCCCAGTAACCTGTACAACATCAGAAAACCATACAGATGGGCTGAAAACAGCGCTGAAGAATATCAGAAAGCACTTAGCAGCCAAAAAATACAAGCGCTGATAGATAACTTCCTAAATAACACCTATACTCACACTAATGAAGGGGTCAATCTTGCTGTAAAAGATATCAATTACATATTTGAAAAATCAGCAAAACTATCCAAATTGAAAACAAAAAATGGACAAAAACAAATCCTCAAAAATTACAAAATTGGTTTGATCAGACCTGCCAAACTATTCGAAAAAAACCTGAGAACATTGTCAAATCAGAAACATAACAATCCCAATAATGCAGAGATCCGTCATCTTTACTGCAACCCTAAAACAATACAAACATACACTCAGAACCAAAAAAGCACAATACACCCAAAAACAACTAACAATAATCGAGAAGTCAGTGAACACAAACCAATTTTGGGATAATTGGAACAATCTGAAAAAAACTGATCATGAAGAACTGCCCATTCAAAATGGAGAAATATGGGAAAGTCATTTCCAAACATTGTTTAATAAAGTACAAACAGACACGAACTGTGAGCAAAATCAAACAATCAACCAATTAGAAAAACTAGAATTAACAATCAAAGATAACCAAAACCCATTAGATTTCCCAATAACTGACAAAGAACTTAAAGAAAAAATCAAAAACCTCCAACTCCAAAAAGCATCAGGACCTGATGGGATATTAAATGAAATGATAAAACACACAAGCAGCAAGCTCCAATTAGCCGTTCTAAAACTATTCAATGTGATCCTGCGTGTAGGTTACTTCCCCGACATCTGGAATCAAGGCTTGATAACACCAATCTTTAAAACGGAGATAAATTTGATCCTAACAACTACAGAGGCATCTGTGTGAGCAGCAACCTGGGAAAGTTATTCTGTAGCATAATAAATGCTCGACTACTAGACTTCATCACCACACACAATGTACTGAGCAGAAGTCAAATCGGATTTTTACCAAATTACCGTACATCTGATCACATCTATACATTACATACTCTGATTGAAAACACGTTCATCAAGATAAAGGAAAATATATGCATGCTTTATTGACTTTAAAAAGCGTTTGACTCAATCTGGCACCAAGGACTATTCTACAAACTTATTGAAAGTGGAATAGGAGGTAAAACCTATGACCTCATCAAATCAATGTACACTGAAAGTAAATGTGGCGTAAAAATCAACACCAAACGTACAAGGTATCTTTCCCAGGAGCGTGAGTGAGACAGGGCTGCTGCTTAAGCCCAACATTATTTAACATCTATATCAATGAACTGGCGCTCAGTCTGGAGCGATCTGCAGCCCTGGCCTCGCTCTACACGACTCACAGATCAGATGCCTGCTGTATGCAGATCTGGTTCTGCTGTCTCCCACTAAACATGGTTTACAGCAGAACCTGGACCTGCTGGAGCAATACTGCCAGACCTGGGCCCTGACAGTCAACCTGAAGAAAACCAACATTATGATCTTTCAGAAAAGATCCAGATCCCAGGAACAGAACACATCTTTACATTAGGCACTAACCAGATAACACACACATCACACTACAACTACCTGGGTTTGAAAATCACATCCACTGGAAACTTTAACCATGCTGTGAATGAACTGAGAGATAAAGCACGAGGGCCTTCTACGCCATAAAGCGGCAATGTCCTATAGAAATCCCTATTAGAATTTGGCTGAAAATAGTAGAATCAGTAATTGAGCCCATTGCACTCTATGGCAGCGAGGTGTGGGTCCACTGACAAACCCAAGTCAAGATCTCACCAAATGGGAAAAACATCCGATTGAGACCCTGCATGCAGAACTCTGTAAAATATATTACACGTGCACCGGCACACAACAAATAACGCATGCAGGGCAGAATTAGGCAAATATCCTCTAATCACTAAGATACAAAAAAGGGCAATTAAATTCTGGAAACATCTGAAGCTCAGCGATCCCCAATCATACCATTATAAAGCCCTGCAATACCAAGAGATGAGCAAAGCAAGCCCTTCCTCCAGCTGATCCAGAGCTTCAGTCCTGATGCTTCACTAACATCTACTGATGCTCTGAATCACAACATCAGAACCAATCAGATCACTGCACAAATCAAACAGAGCTACATCACTCACTGGCAAACCCAAACTCAACAACAGAGTAAAATGCAATGCTATCTGTCCCTAAAGAGAGAGTACAGTATGGCAGAGTATCTGTTCACAGTGTCAGATAAGAAACTGAGAAGCACGTTGACCAGATACAGACTCAGCGGACACAAGCTGATGATAGAGACGGCAGACACAGACAAACATGGCTGCCCCCGGAGCAGAGATTGTGTTCACACTGTGACCTGAATCAGATGGAAACAGAACTGCACTTCCTGACAGAGTGCTCCAAATACACAGATATACGGACAGTGTACTACGACAAAATACAGCAGATCCATCCCACATTTACAACTCTTCCAGACCAGGAGAAACTAGCATATCTGCTCGGAGAACACAAGACCTGCTGTGTGCTTGCTGCTCAATATGTGTCTCTCTGTCACCACAGAAGAGAAGACACTCCGTCTGCCCTGAGCTGATGTTTCCAGCACATGTAGATTATATTATGACATATTACCCCTTTATATTACTTAAATGTATATTTTGCCTGTATAAACCTTATACTGTACTTTATTTAATTTTATTTCACATACTTACAATAGTCATTCATTTTGCACTACATATTTAATACGGTTTAAATATTTGTTTTATTACTGTTATTATTTTTATTTCTGTTAATTCAAATGTGCACTACTTGTGAGCAGCCCAGCTGCAATTGCTTTGGCAATACAAATGTATAGTTTTTGTCATGCCAATAAAGCACACTTAAATTGAAAATTGAGAGAGAGAGAGAGAGAGAGAGAGAGAGAGAGAGAGAGAGAGAGAGAGAGAGAGAGAGAGCGAGAGAGAGAGAGAGAGAGAGAGAGAGAGAGAGAGAGAGAGAGAGAGAGAGAGAGAGAGAGAGAGAGAGAGAGAGAGAGAGATGACAGATAAATTAGGCCTCAATAACAAATCTAAAAGTTATCTAATTCTAAAATTAAGCATTAAATAATGTTGCCCATCTATATAAGATCACATTTGTTCTTTAAAATTTTCCAAAATAAACATGAGGAGATTAAAGCAATATTAAATGCATAGTTCACCCCAAAAGACAACAACTTTTAATTTATTTTGGGTGAACCATTCCCTTAACAGCATGTTAGCCAACAAAGCCATATATAATAGGATTTGTTTGTTTTACATCATCTTTATTATGCATATATGATTGTAAATCAAATATAATATGGTATACACTACTGTTAAAATGTTTGGATTGATAAGTGTGATAATAAATGTTTTATGAATTAATTGTCTTATGCTCAACATTGCTGCATTTATTTATTTGAAACAGTCATATTGGAAAGTATTATTGCAGTTTTAAATAACTTTTCTTTTTTTAATATATAATTAAATATATAATTTAAATATATAATTTAATATATAATTTTGTTGAAAATAAATTATAATAATTTTAATTTTAACTGATTCATAATAGTCAACATCAGATTTCAGTCTCACATGATCCTTCAGAAATCATTATGCTGATTTGTTGCTCAAGAAACATTTATTATTATTATTATATTACTATTATTATCATTTTGTCATGTCCATGAGGCACTTCATTGAGTTTGTACTAATATATTTTGTTACAAAATGTGCATAGTGTCTGTGATTTTTGGCAACAATGTGAGCATTTATTTGTGTTCCTTTCTTGTAAAAAATATTTTTTATAAAAAACTGACTTTAAAGTTATGTCCCTCAGTCTGAATTCAACCCTGTCACACTAACCATTCTACTCCCAAAATAATTAAGACTCCACTCATGTGTGACATAATTTACCAGAAATAACATCATTCAGGTCTCTTTAATAGTGGTGCAGAAAATGGTTAGTAGTATGATACTTTTTATTCATATTTTTGAGGCATAGTCAGGGAGGGTAAACTGCCAAGCTTAACAGCTCAACCCTGTCACATAAAATTAAGACAGATTTTTTTTTTCAAAATGTTATTTTAATCCATAAGTATATACAGTGACTCTCCTTCACTACACGAGGAGCAGTGGCCATTTTGAGTGAAAAGCCTCAACCCCGTCACAAATATATGTTTTTCTCATTGTTAGGGGGTTGTAAACTTGTGACAGGGTTGAGTTATCTGCTTCATTTATTTATAATTTTAATGAAAGAATATAAAATAGTCATGTTTTCAGTAAATATATACTTCAAAATCATGACAACTCATATTTGTTTTAAATATAATTTTTGATGTAATATGTCCACTTAAATGTTGACAAGCATTATACATCATAAATTGCACCCACATTTGCAGCAGAAAGACAATGTTGGCCATGCAGATATGTTGACCCAGAAACAAGGGGACAGAGAAGCAAAACCAAAACTATACATTTAAGACAATGTATCCCTTCAAATGTGTTACAGTCTTCAACCCTGTCACATTAATATTTTTGAAAAAAAAATGGTTAAGACAATTAAGAATAAAATAATTTATTGCTGATTACATCTTGTTAAAGGCTTAAACAATAAAATTGGGTTGTAGTTAACATTTTAATTACAGATATTTTTTTAACAAAAATAAAGAGACCGTAGACACAATTTGTGTATTTCTTCAATCCTATAAAAATGGAAAATTATGATAAATGTTACATTTGTTATCATTACATTTTATCAGGGACACATGAGCAGAACATGTTTGTTTTATAACTATTTCTATGTAAAATCCTTTTTAAACCAATCCCATTTTGTCCATTACAGGATTGAGAAAAAAAGGTGTCTAAAGCATAAAAACACTCCTTTTTGGAGGTTTGATATGTGCCTGGTGATTTAGAAGTTGAATCACATATAGTTGAAAAAAATGTGTATTCCAAGTTGAAATGTTACCAAATACCAGGAATGACCCACAAACAAACAGAATTCTAAAGTCTGCTGCAGTCTTCTTTAATGCCGTCTTGATCTGGTTTCTGTCCTCCTTCAGGCCTCTCTTGTAATACAGATGTAAACCTCAGTGTGAACAAGCTGATTTAATAATGGTTTATTAAAACCATACACCATTTAAACAAAACCAGACAGACATCCCGAGTTCAATCCTCATAAATAAATACAAGAGAGATGGTATTTACGCTATACTGTTCAAAAGTTTGGGGTACGTAAGAGTGTTTTTAAAGAAATTAGTCATTTTATTCAGCAAGAACGTATTAATTGATCAAATATGACAATAAAACATGTATAATGCTAAATAGGTTTCAAATAAAGGCTCTTCTTTTGAACGCTCTAGGCATCAAAGAATTCTGAATATGAAGTAGCACAACATTTTCAACACTGAAAAACGAATTCAGCTCCAAAGGATCATGTGACTCAACGGCTGTTCACGGAAATAAATGGCTTTGCTGTTTTATTACGTGGAGACCTTCTCTGGTTAAAGCCTCTCGGTGACTGTAGGGACTTACCCGGTTCTCTCCAGTCAAACCTTGAAACCTTACGTTTTGATGAAGATGAACTGACGAAGGACGGGGATATATTCATGATATTACAGCGTCACCTGGTGGTAACTAATGTGTATTGCACTGACAAATCCATACAGTTTAAGGTACGCAAAAAACGAAACAGCAAAAACACCATGGGAATACATTAGAAGATAAATAATCTTTATTTGACTTGTCTTTTTCATATATATAAAATTATGTATCCACAATTAATATTACCAAGGCGCTTACAGAGAATTCTTTCTCAGTTGTGGGTGCAAAGCTCCAGCCGGTTTGTGCGCAGGCAGAAAGACAGCTGTCCAGTACGGTTCATCTCAGGACCACACTGTGCTCGAGAACAAATGGAGGGAAACGTCACTACAATCTTTTGTTTGCTTCCCGATTGTCAACCTTTCGAGTGTTCCTACCGAACAATCAAGTACGTTTCAGAATGAAAACATTCAGGATTTTTTGGGTGAGTGTACTTGGAAGAAGCACCAACAAAAGACGTTCAAGAATGTGAAATCTCGTTTTTAAAAATATGGATTGAAATAGATTTACAAAGTGGACGTCTAACTTTCTGCTTAACACACACACATGTCATATCTCTGGAGGCACAGTACCCACACCAAGCCCTTCAAGAGAACTTCATAAACTAGTATTGACTACTGGACGTCTCTGTGTGAACCACAAGATGTCCCTTTTCCAGAACAATCAATCATCAAACAAAACAGACAAAGAAAAACTAAAAATCCTCACACATTTAAACCCAATTATAGTTGCAAAAAGTATAATTAACACAACCCTTATGTTTATTTTACAACTCTTAAACTAAATTTAAAAGACACAAAAACCCTGCAACCTTTAAAAGCAAACTGTAACAATGAATAAACAACCTCCACTATTCTACAAAATGTTATCCCTCCTTAGTTGCTTGAACACAGAAAAAAAACAAGTTTTGCACTGTTCTCTTCCGGGTGGCGATGTTTCATTTAAGTCATTATTAAAAACAAATTTAAATATACTGTATAGGTTATTAATTACAGTAACAAGGTTCCATGCAATCAGGTATTTAGTTTTTTTCTGTACAGAGTTCAAGAGATCAGTAGTTATTAGCAAGGCTGTATACAAAGCCTACACTTTCTATTGGTGCAGATGCTAGTGTGATGAATACGAGCAGCCTTGCTGCCTCGTGTCAGTACGCTGACCCTAAAGTTACATGGTAGTACATTGCCATCGGAATAGCTAAAAGTGTGAGATCACAAGGGACACAGAGCTTGCCTTTTAAATAGCATTTACACCACTCACATTTGTTACTGGCAAAACAGATGATTCTATTCTGTGACAAAATGATGCTCACACACCATTGTCACAGCTAACAAGCAGACACAGAATATTCACACTGGTTTTACCACGGCAAGCATAATGACACCAGGCACAGGCCTAGTTGGTTTGCCAAGTTGTCTGATAACAGCACACCAGCATTTCCCAACAGATCGATGAAGGCATATGATACCCTTAACAGCAAAACTGACAAACTAAACCACCTGGGTTCTTTCAGTCGAATACATTATTATTACTTTATTTAAAAAAATTTCATCAAAATTGCAAGAAAAGCACTAGCGGTAGGGTCCTCCCTCAGCGGACATGATGTACTGCAAGCATGTAAGCCCCCTGCGTTAAGGATGATTGTGTGTTCATGATGACGATATCAACTCAACGGAAGAAAATCAATAGAAAATTTAAAAGCCATTTGGCATCATACGGTATTAAAGACGGATGAAAAGCGCAGTTTAGGATTGCAGAGTCTCTCACTCTGGTTTAACTTCA
The DNA here is from genome assembly GCA_027564155.1 of Gymnocypris eckloni scoliostomus. Lineage (NCBI taxonomy): Eukaryota > Metazoa > Chordata > Actinopteri > Cypriniformes > Cyprinidae > Gymnocypris > Gymnocypris eckloni. The sequence continues at coordinate 19,751,210 of CM050414.1, forward strand.
AAGGATAAGCGAGGAAGGGTGTGAAAGTACATTCAAGTCAGACCCCTTTACTCCACAATGAGGATTCATGTGTTTGCGTGGAGGAGTGAGCCAGAAAGTTAAACATCAAAGCTTTGCAGCAGATCTGGACTGCCCCTTACCTCAATGAACAAATCCCTTTCTTTCCTCCTTCTCTCTTATCATATTCAAAACCTGCTGAAGATATTAATACTAACAGCATGTGGCAGGCTGCACCACGTTCGGATCAATTTACTTGCAGCACATTGTTACTAGTGTTCAACTGGAATTCACTCTAGAGAAAAAAAGAGGCGGAGAAGAGAAGTCTGGGATGGATCAGTTTGTGTTTACGATCCTGTGTTAATATTTTGGATAGTTTTGAAATGTTTTGTAGGTAAAATATATACCTGGGCCTATTATTTCACATATACTTGAATCCAGAACGGAGTATGTTTCAACATTCTCAGGTTTAAGTGGCGCCTATTATAGACTTAAAAATAAAAAAACATTTAATTCAAGTGCAATTTAAATATATCTGCTGCCAAGTTTAGCCTTGTGTAAACAGTTATCTAAATGGCCAAGAGAATGAACTCTCAGCACTGAAGGTGGCCACCCCATCTGTAAAGAGAAGAACGAGAGAGACACTGGAGTTGACCACTTAAGAAACTGGCCATTCTGTCCAAACATGAACATTTACACATTAAAAAAGGCCCTTGGTGCCATCTCTATCCTCTCTTTTTCAATTGTGTAAAGTTAAATATTTTGTTTGTGAAGTATTATGATTCATCACCCCCCACCCCATTGTGAATTTAACCCATAATACCCAAATTTTTACCCATATTCTGCTCCCTCATGTGCACCAGAAACTGCCCTACTATGTACAGCAAGGATATGAAAGCTAAAAAGCAAGATAAAAGAAAACAAATGGTCACACAACTGCTTGACATGATTGAATTAGGCCCATGCACATGCCAACACACACGCACACACCTAATCTCTCACTTTCACACAAACACAAACACACAGTAACATAAACCACAAGCCCTGCTTGTTTTAGTGGTGGCTGGACATGCAGCGAAGACACGGAAAGAGTGATGACAAACGTGTGTGTGAATCTGTGTACATGGGGCGCAGTCTTAAGAGCTCAGAGAAAAAAAAGGCAGGGGTGGGCGTGTGTGTGTTCATGTGTGTCTGGAGGAAGTTGTCCTAGAATTTCAGCTGCCGACTCTTCCTGTACCTTTCCTCCTCTTCACCTGTAGATCCGAAAAAGAGAAAGAGGGAGAGAGCAGTTATATAGTGCCTCCAGGAAATGAAGACCAAAACATCGAAGGTGATTTTAAATTGGACAGATGTAATTAAAATACCTTTTAAAAGATGAGAGGAGAAAGTTAAACTGCTGGAGGAGAAACAGATCAGAAGAAACATCAATATAAAAGAGACAGAAGCATTGACTGGAATATTAAGAACAGTCACATCAGAGACAGAGACAACAGGAGCCACACATAAAGAGGAAAATGTATTCCTGTAAGCAGGTCGTACCTTCTGAGTGGTGGCGGGAGATATACTTGAGTGCCTCATCCAATAGGATGACAGGAATTGAGATCTTGAGGACTACGATCCATTGGGAATAATGCAGTGGAGTTACTTGGAAGATCAGCTGAGGGAACACAAAATGAGAAATGAGAGGTCTGAAAAAGAGAGAACAATGTAGCTCTCGCTCCATATTTTCTGTAAACACCATGCATCGGTACAAAAACTTCATTATAATAATTGATTCTGCAACACACACACAAAAAAAAGAAAAAGAAAATTACAACAGTAAACTGATGCCCTGTTCTATTTCTGATGTACTTTAAGACAAAGGGATTTGCAATGGTCACTGTATTGTTTTTATGAAACCCATTCAATGTAACTATGAGAATGATGATGATAATAATAGTATTCAAATATTTCATTAAGCCAATAAATAAATAATACAATAATAATACCATTGTACTGTACAATAAAAATGTACGTACTAACAATAATAATAATGTTAGGTAACACTTTATTTTAAGGTGTCCTTGTTACACGTTACATATACTTACTATTATAATAACAATTATGCATAATTATATGCAAGTAATCCTAAGCCAAACCCTGATCCAAAATCTAATCATATAGAAAGTACATGTAGTTAATTAATATTACTCTGTACTTACATATATAATTACACTGTAACAAGGACACCTTAAAATAAAGTGTACACTTTTTATCTTAATTAGTAAGCGTTCAAGGATTAAACCAGAGAAATTACATGTTTGGAAAAATCACAGAGACATTAAAGCTTTTCTTTGTTGATAATATATTTATAAACAACTCTCATTACAAATTTGTGAAAATGGTTGGTGCATGTTGCATTTTTAAATGCACGATATAAGTTACCCAAGCTCAAAGCGCTTGAAGAGATGGAGTTTGTGAGGAGCAGTGTGTATTTTAAACGGAGACAGTCGCTGAAAATGCTGGATCACGAGCTGCTTGCATGTGAAAACACAGTGCTGCGCTTCAGCACTGAAGCCAGGAGCTTTTGTTGTTGTTTTTAAAAACTCAAACGGTGGTTCTGCATATAAATGATTCACATTAAAAATGAAGTTGCATTTGGAATGTCATGGGGCTATAGTAAGAGCCCGTTCACATAGAGATGCGTTTAGCTGTATATGTAAAACAAATTGTATTGTATTGGCATTTCGTGCAGATGGATCTGGCGTTTTATGAGCCTGAAACCGCTATTTTTGGAAACTGTGTCCCAGAGTGGATAAATCTGAAAACGACAGCCTCGTGTTTACAGTCAATCCATATATTTGTTGAAACAATGATGTCATCACCCCACATTTAGCAAGGTTTATGTGCGTGCATATGTGCATGCATTTTTTTTTTTAAATGAGGAAAAAATATCACATAGGAAAGCTCTGGCTTCATGTGGATGAGCCCTAAATGTAGAAAATGGTTGTTTAAAAAAGACAACGATTTACATTTTTTAGTGAACCATCTCTATAAAAACGTTATTATGCAACGCGGAAGAAAACTATTTTCGGTGAATGTGCGAGACTTCCAATTCAAATAAATAACTAGAAAAAAGTGCAGCCAATGGTAAAACTATCCATGCTATAAATTAGTGTGTTTGAGATTATGATAATGTGTTAACAAGTACCAGATTGCATTAAAAAGCAGCATAATAGAAGGTGAATATTGACACAGAAAAGAGAGATGTTCCTGTATATATCACTCACCGGTAGAGGCTCCACATAGAGGATGAGGAAGTGTAGAGACATGGAAAGGATTATGGCCCCCAGCAGCCATATATTCACCCAGGGTGGCATTCTCAGCAGAGACTGATTCTCTGACAGGCTGTAAGAGAGAAGAAGAATTTGGCCTTGGGTCTTAAATGACTTATTTATGCCAGTTACCAAGTAGTCCTTTAAGTTATGCTCACATTAAAAATGACAGAGAAGAATGGAAGTAGCACAAAAGACATTTAGGCCTACTTTAAAATGAACTCAAGAGCTGTCACAGACCCAGCACAGCTCCACCGAGCTCATTAAACATCTACAAGGTGTTTTAGAGTAACTACTTAGACGTATTGAAAGAACACAGTTGATGCAGTGCTATCACCATGGCAGCAGGTCTTACCTGTTAAGAGCGTTGAACATCTCTATGGTAACAAGCACAGAAAGAGCCATGGTGGTGGGATAACGTGATTCAAAGACCTCACAGTCAATACCCTGAAACATGGGGTTGTCTTCTGTACACTGCATAAAGTGCCGCTACAGACAAGAAAAAGACGGTTTAGAGTCAATGTGGGGCAGTATCAAGAGCATCACAAGCCATCTCGAGTATCTTCAAGTGTTTGTTTTCTAAGTGGCACCATTCTTAATAAAAAGAAAGGCTGTGCTTTAGTGCATCTAATATTTTTGCCATATCAGATGCAAGAGCAGTAAGACAGGAAATCATTTGACCCACTGATGGCAGTATTTTGCGACCTTTGAGGGTCCGATGTGACATCAGAAAAGCAGCTGTGTAGATCATCCTGTGAGATCTGAAATCCCTGACACTGAACAGCTGTGTCTTTATTTGAAAATATTCTGATGAAAAACGTTTAAGCTTGTTATTGTGGCATGAATCCTTGGTGGATCTGTTTATTCCAAAACAAGCACAGTCCTCTTGAAGAAAACAATATCATTTTGATTTCTTTAACTTTAGAATGCAGCTATTATACTGTATGACTATTTGGGCTGGGCGATAATTCGATAACTATAATTATTGCGCTATAATTTTCCTTGATAAAACGATATGAAGAGTTTGATAAATGTTCGATATAATGTTTATACGCCAAAAGCGGAATGAAACAGCGCTACACGGACCGTTTATCCACTCGGATCACAGGTTCAAACTGCTGCTTCTATCAAATGTGCATTTCTAAGAGAAAAAAAAGTGATATTATTATTATTAATATTATCAGGCAACCCAAACCGGTTTCTTGATTTTGAAACAATATCACTCATTAGAAGATGCAGAAACTATGAAATACATTTTCCTATTTAGCTATTTAGTTTGTTAAGGAAAATTAATGGTCTGGTTTCTACAAATTTATCGTGATAATTATCGATATCGACTGATATAAAAAAAAATATTGTGATAATTTCTTGGGCCATATCGCCCAGCCCTAATGACTATAATACTTTTTTTGTATATACTGTATTATTAACATTTAGTAAAAACATTTACTCGCATTTCCACTATGTAGTGCATTCTATGACCCCATTATGTACACTGCCTCTCAAAAGTTTGGGGTCAGAAAGATTTTTTGTTTTTCTGAAATAAATTAAGAAAAATTATATAATTGTATTATCAGCAATGGTGCATTACATTGACATTGAAAAGTGACAGTAAATTACACTAATTACGTCACAAAAAAAAGGGATAGTTCACCCAAAAATGAAAACTGTGTCATAAATGACTCACCCTCATGTCCTTTCAAACCCGTAAGACCTTCATTCATCTTCGGACACAAATTACGATATTTTTGATGAAATAGGAGAGCTTTCTGACCCAAACATAGACAGCAAGGGAACTACCACATTCATGGCCCACATTCATGACATCAGTGGTTCAACCATAATTTTATGAACCTACCATAATACTTCTTTTGGCAGCGAACTGACCCAGAAGAGAAGAAATCATTTAATAAAGTTGTTATTTTCATTTTCTTTGTGCACAAAAAGTATTCTCATAGCTTCATAAAGATATGGTTGAACCGCTGAGGTCACACGGACTATTTTAATGATGTCCTTACTCTCTTTCTGGGCCTTGAACATGGTAGTTACGTTGCTGTCTATGGAGGGTCAGAAAGCTCTCGGATTTCAACAAATATATCTTCATTTGTGTTCCGAACAAACACTTTGGCATTCTGTTAATTTTCCTGCCATTGTGCTATTAATAAAGTTATTATTTTAGTTTGTTGTGCCTGCTCTCATTTAGAACATATTTCTAAGTCTGGCATATAATTTTACAGAAATACTTCTTAAATTAACTCCAGCAAACCTGTACTTAATAAGAGAAATGATCCTATTAATTAAAATAAATCATGTTTATTTTAAATCACTGTTGACTCACCAGCTGATAAAAAGACACCTGTGGCCCCTCCTCATCAAACAAATACCACCAGGTGGCAGCGCTGACAGTGCCTAGACCAACGTATCCTAGCAAAACAAGAGTACAATAATTCCAGTGTGGTTTGATGCTTAATAGAGCTTGACTTGCCATTTTCAGGGAAGAACTGTTAGAGCACTTAAAGTGGCAAAATGTGTCAATAATATTAGATTCTATAACCAAGATATTGGACTAACCTCCAACGGCCAGGTATCTGAAGAAGAGCCAGCCGGATATGAGAGGCTCCTTAGCGTTTCTGGGGGGCTTGTCCATGATGTCCAGATCAGGGGGGTTGAAGCCCAGGGCAGTGGCCGGCAGGCCATCCGTCACCAGGTTCACCCACAACAACTGGACGGGGATCAAAGCCTCAGGCAGCCCAATGATGGCTGTCAGGAAAATACTGCGATGGGGCAAAATAAGGAACCCATGTGAGTATAAATGTGGAAAGTTAAAAGGGCATTACACCAATCTGGCTCTCACTTACCACACCACCTCACCCACATTGGAGGAGATGAGGTAACGGATAAACTGCTTCATGTTGTTGTAGATGGCTCGTCCCTCTTCCACTGCGGCCACAATGGTGGAGAAGTTATCATCTGAGAGCACCATCTCGGAAGCTGACTTGGCTACAGCTGTGCCTGAGCCCATAGCGATGCCAATTTCAGCCTTTTTTAAGGCAGGGGCGTCATTAACGCCATCTCCAGTCTTAAAGTGAGATGGGAAGGAACAAAGTGAAGGATAAGGGTTAATAGACACTAATAACAGGCTTTCCACACAGCACTTAACATTTGGCTCTTCAAGCCCGACCTCTGAACTACAATTGACTTGCTCAATGAACTGAATTGTGCCATTTTATCAGAATACCATTTGCTCGTTTCTAAGGAAAAAAACCTTTGGAATTTTTTTTGCATGTTTGATAATTTCTATAAAAGTCAATTAAAAAATAAAATGAAGACATTAGTTTTTTTCCACATCTTAAAACAAATCTGCATTCTAAGGATTACATAGCAATAGAAACACACTATCATTTAAAAGTTTAGGGTCAGTCATTTTTCTTAGTATAATCATACTTTTTTTTTTTTTAGCAAGGATGCATTAAACTAATCAAGGGTAAGAGTAAAGACATTTACAAAAAATCAATAAATAAATGCTGTTCTTTTGAACTTTCTATTCATCAAATAATACTGAAACAATGTATCAGCATCATGGTTACCCCAGAAATATGAAATGTTTTTAATACTAGTAATAAGAACTAGGAATCAAACCAAATTAGCATATTATAATTATTTCTGAAGACTGGAGCAATGGCTACTGAAAATTCATCTTTGTTATCACAGAAATAAACTGCATTCTAAAATATATTAAATTAGGAAACTGTTCATTTAAATTAAACTAAAATGTCACAGTATTAATGTTTGTACTGTATTTCTGATGTCAAAAAAATTCAACCTTTGTGAGCATAAAAGACTTAAAAATAAATGTTATGGCTTTAAGGCTTGTGACTGTCCCATTGATTGCCAAACAATTAACACTGTCAAGGCCCAGAACAGTATGACAGACATCAGAATAGTCCATCTGCCATCAGTGGTTCAACCGTAATGTTATGAAGCTACGAGAATACTTTTTGTATTTGAAGACGAACAAAGCTTTTACGGGTTTGGAATGACATGGGGGTAAGTGATTAATAACAACATTTTCATTTTGGGGTTGAGTAACCCTTTAAGTAAAGATTCAAAGCATATTAAGCTTGTGAAAAGACCTAATGATCCGAAAGTAAATAATATTTTCTGTTTGGTAAATGCTTATTACAGGCTGGGAATTAAACAGGGGTCAAGTAGAGAATGAGGAAATCTTTGTTATCATGTTCTAAAAGAAGCAAAGCAGCCTCTGTCATGCACTGGGAAAGTCTGGGAAAGTCTCCAAATGACAAACAGACACATGCATACAACAGAGCTGGGGGCGACAGCGTGTGAACAGGAAGAACACTGACATGCTCTCATAACTTAGCATAAAAGACTAGGCTGTCTATCTCTGAGAGATGTAGGTGCTGCAGGATATTACATTATTGCTAAGAGACTGAAGAACAGAATCAGAGACATGATCCTCTCAGCCCTTTGATTGTATAATTGCCACCTTCACTCATATTAACAGCCCAACTTTGACAACTACGATGACATGCTGTATTTAAAGTTATTCATTCTCTGTAATGAAGCATATTTTCTTTTACTCAAACCAAAAGTATAGCAATTGGATTATACAATAATATTAATGCAAGGATAATACTCCATGGATTTTCTCATGTTACAGTACAGTACAATTAAAACAAGAACTTTCAGCCTAAAAGTTTTGCACATCTGCTAATAGTGGGTGAATTAAGAAAACTTACTGGAGGTGAAAAGTTAATAATTAAGGGCCAGATATAAAGATTAAAATGGATTTTAATGATTTAAATAATTTCATATGTTTGGAACTTTCATGGAACCAGCCACTAACCACTAGATCTCACCATCGCTGTGATTTCATCAAAGGACTGCAGATAAGCAACGATCTTTGTTTTGTGTGCAGGCTCGACTCGGGCAAAGCACCGGGCCCTTTTCACAGCTTCTCGCTGGACCTCTGGAGTCAGGTCATCGAACTCCCTGCCTGTGTAGGCTTTTTCTTCCACATCTTCATCCTCATTGAAAATGCCAATGCGTCTGCAGATGGCCACGGCAGTGCCCTTGTTGTCCCCAGTGATCATGATGACACGTATACCAGCCTTACTGCACAGCTTTATTGAGCCAATCACCTCCTTTCTGGGCGGGTCCAACATCCCCACACAACCAACGAAGGTGAGATTGGACTAAACAGATAATTCAAATTATGCATGTTATTTAGAAAATGCTTGTAAAACATCCACATAAAAATGGATGACTTTAATGACATTAAACAACAAAACCAAACCAGAACATGAAGCGGTACAAACAAATATCACACATTACCATTACAAAAAAATAGCTTATTTCATTAATTTGTGTTTATTGGATTTATGATAGCAATCTACATACAATTGTACCTGACACGTTGTTTGGATGGGTTAGGGGTAGGAGGTGTTACAAAACATTAATTATCTACACATGGAATGTATTGTTTGCCCATTGAAGAAAATAAGTATGAATCATAAAGAAAATATACATAAATATTGCTTTTAATAACTGTAATAATTGACAATTGTATATATATATATATTAGTGCTGTCAAAATAAAATAAAATACTTTGTTTACATAATACTGTATATGTGTATACTGTGTATATTTATTATGCATAAATAAATACAAACACATGCATGTATATATTTAAGAAAAATATGTTATGTTTATTTATTCATTTTATTTATATATAATATAAAATATTAGAATAAGAATATAAAATTGAATAAACAAATATTTTCTATATATATACTGTGTGTGAATTTATGTATACATAATAAATATACACAGTACACATACATATATAATGTAAACAAAAACTTATAAATATACAGTCATGGCCAAAAATATCGGCACCCTTGGTAAATATGATCAAAGTAGGCTGTGAAAATGAATCTGCATCATTAATCCTTTTGATCTTTTATTAAAACTATACACAAAAATCTAACCTTTCATTTGATAATAAGAATTTTAAATGGGGCGAAATATCATTATGAAATAAATGTTTTTCTCAAATACACATTGGACACTATGGACCTAGAAATTATTATTGAAAATATATATATATAAACGCACACACATAATAACAAATCTTAAATTTTTATCGGTTGCTTAAGTGTTCAAATACTTTTTGGCATCACTGCACATAATAATATAAACAGCAAATTGAATAAAAAAAAGATAACTGGTAGAACTATTGTCTGGAACATGGACAGATAAAGTTTCTAACTCTCTCACCTCATACTCGATGAACTTGGTAGCGTTTTGCAGGTCCATTTTGTCTTCAAGAGGGGGAGAGTCTCGTGTGGCCAAAGCCAAGCAGCGCAGTGTGTCCCTGCCTGTCCCCCAGTCTCTAATAGTGCTCATCAGCTCCTCCTTTGCAGCCATGGTAAACGGGACACGGTCTTTACCGACACGCACAAACTGACAACGGTCAATCACACTCTCTGGAGCACCCTACATACAAAATGAATGAAAGGAGAAGCAAATGTGATGCATACAGCAAAGTTTACTGAAGGTATTAATAGATAGTAGATGTTTTCAGATGTGTGTTTGAATAAGTACCTTGACAAACATCTTGCTCTGAGAGTTCAAGCCATTGGGAGTGCAGTACACAGACATGGACTTCCTGTCTCTGGAAAACTCCAGTGTGAATTTTTTCTGCATCAGCTTTCTGATAATCTAAGGGAAAGAAGCAAAAAATAGAGATAGAGAGAGAAAGAATGTGGGATGTTAGATCAAACAAAGGTGAAACACTGCTGTAATTGTGTGTGTGCGTGTGTGTGTGTGTGTGTGTGTTGGGAAAGATGTGATTTTCAGCTGTTTTCTAGGTTGCCTTCAGACAGCACTGTTTGTACTCCGCTATCAAGCCCAAGTGGTAGAAGGAGTTCACACACAGGCACTATGTAACTGCAACAGTCTTCTCCAATAAAAAGTGTTTAGCCTTTAATGAATATCGGCATTTAAATGTTAAAAATTAGATTATTAGATTCAATTATGTTTTAGAGGTCAGTTGTTCAGACAATCGCTGGGCTCAACAATAAGGCATCGCTGCATTACATGCAAAGTTATTGTAATGTTGTAGGTGTATAATTTATACATTTTCAGTTTAATTAAACTTAACATTTAATGAAAAATAAACACTACCGTTGAAAAGATTTGGGGTTGGCTGGTGTTTGAAAGAAGTCTCTTATGCTCACTATGCTCAATATTATGCGTTTATTTGATCAAAAGAAAAACAGCAAACACTGTGAAATATTATTACAATTAAAAATAACCTTTTTCTATTGTAATATATTTTAAAATAAAATGTATTCCTGTGACTTTTTTGTAGCCATTTCTCCAGATGAACAGATTTAATGTCTTTTCTAGCCAATTTAATGTCTCTTCGCTGAATAAAAGTATTCCCCCCAAAAAAAAAATGTTTCTAGCATAAATAAATGAATAAATAAACAAACAAACAACGTATTTTAATTGATTATCCCCCATACATTTCTGTTGTGTATGAACTTTAAACTTTAAAACAATTATACAATCCAAATATGCAGGACAAAAATTCAGGCAAAATGAGGCAAGGGAATTAATTTGCCACTAGGTGGAAACCACCTCCAGCACATGAGAACAGAGTGTTTATGCTGCCCTACCTACAGTACTGTACATGGTTGTGTTGTACATGTGTCTCTGGCTGCTGCCTCTGTCCATGACTCTCTTTAATATAAGGATCAGTACTCAGTTCTACAGATGTATGCATGTAGGCATGCATGTGTGAGAGAAAACCAGTGTCTCTTCTTCCCAGCTCCCCCGAGAACAACATGACATCACTTCTCAGTAGGGTTCCTGTGTTATCTATCTTCCAAAGCTTTATAAAAAAAAAAATGTATCCTCCTCTTTAAATCCATCAATTGTGCCCATCCAACTATCGGTCATCTGTCACTATCTGTCTGAAAGTCTGCCACCGATGCGTATACTATTGACAGAAATTCAGTATAGTCTCTTTTGGTTTTTATAGGCCAGTGAAGTTTTGGATCAGAGTGGAAAGTTTAGCTAACCTCTTCATATACTCGCCTGGTTATCTAAATATTATTCTTTGCCTCTGGGAGTCTGTGTCACAAAATGTTCTTTTTTTGGAGAGGAGAAGGATTGTGGGGTCAGTAGAAAAAAAGACAGCGGTGCTGGTCATTCACTCCTTCAGAGAAAAATGGTTCCCGTGAGGAAAAGGAGGGAGAGACTGAACAGGACTAACCCACTGTTCCCAGTTTCCCTAATGCAGCAGTGTGGGATGTGTGACTGGTTTCTATAAACATCTACAAGTGTGCACAAACATCAAGTTTTTTCTCAGACTTTCTCGAACTACTGACTTAACAAGTTAGCAAGCCATTTAACATGGCTTGCACAAGGTGCATGCAGTAGGTGTCTTGGTGTTGTTGTTTTATACCAGTGGTCTTCCTATATATCAATGTGAATAAGACACTGTGTCATCTCATTTTTTAAATATCCTGTCTAGCACCACTGGTCAAACTTTGCCAGCTATCATATTTCTCCTTAAGCCTCATTCATCTATCCCTCTATTTATCGTTTTTCATCTATTCCCGTTATGTTCTCTTTTATTGCTGTCTGTCTCATAACATGGTGCACCCCACGGCTCCCTTCTTACCAAGTTGCATGCTGAAGCTCGGTCCACTTTGCTGAGTCCGGAGAGGTCGGTTTTAAACACGTTCATCTTCTCCACCAGAGTCGTGAGCGCAGTTTCTGTGGCCTCGCCCACTTTCTCGTACACTCCTTTGGCCTGCGGGACAACATAAGCACAAAAGTGCATAAACATTCAGTGACCTATTAGCCCAAAATAACATGAAACATACAGCACTTGCACAATCACTTAAAACAGAAGACTGGAGTAATGCACTCACTACAGAAATGATTGTTACAGTGCACTTTAAATGTCACATGGAAGCAATGGAGCATGAGAATGTGTAACAAAGAAATCTCACCTCATCTAATTCTAGTAAGTGCAGCAACAAAGCATGTCCTGTTATAATATTTTAAATCACTTCTATATAGGGTCTCAACATTTTAAACCAGTTGATTTTCATGACTTTTCCAGTCCTTCTTGATTAGTGAATGAGGATTCAATAGGATTCATGACTGAGTGAGAAAAAAATGGCAAGGATTTGATTTCTTAGGTAAAAGACTGATAAACTGTATGCCTTCAATGCAAATTAATTGGAAAATGTATGCTCTTTACCGAGGTTTGAGGGCAATAAGAAGTTTTCATGTGTTTGAAAGAAGCTGTCATTTATAAGATACAAATAAACACATAATATGTAAAAACTATTTATATAATAATACAATTATTAATACAATACAATAACAGTTTTGTTATATAACTACAGTTTTAATAGTTTAACCTGTGATGACAAAGCTGCATTTTCAGCAGCCATTACTCGATTTATTGGACATTGAAGCATTACTTCAATGTCATAAAAACCTTCAGAAATCATTTAGTATGATCAAAAATGTCCTGAGATTGAATGCTGCAGTGCTTGGAAGGTGAATTTCTTAAAGACTAATTTCTAACCAGTGAAATATTTTAGAAGGTATATAGTATATTTGCTAAGTACACAGTATATTTGCTTTAGAAATTTTTATTCATTTTTTTGCATTTAGAGAAATGTCTTTATTTTAATGTAAATCTCAAATTTAAAATCCCACATTTCCTGGTTTTCTATAACTGTGGGATCCCTGTATGTAACTACTGTATAAAGGCTGCACCTAAAATCACAAACAGTGGATGAGTGTGTTCTATAAAAACCCAGCCTCACATTGTTAATCAACATTCAAACACATGGCTCATGTGTTAACATCTATAATGGTTTATTAGATCTCTAAAGTTCACAGTTCACTCTAAGGATTCTCTCTGGAAATATTTGCATTATTCCAGGAAGCAGGCTACTATAGTGGTGGAACAAGATATTTAATTAGGTAGTGATTATTTATTATATTAAAACCATGATCCGAATACATTAATAAGACTTTTAAAATATTTGCTTGATATGCCAGCCTTTAAAGTATTACTAAAAATGTATTACAAAGCAGAACCCATGATACCAGATAGTAGCCAGTTCCACCAGACCATCATATTCTCCACACTGCAAGGGATGTAAATACAAATTAAGTATCCAGAATGAGCATTGAGATGATGTTTTGGGAAGGATCAAGGTATGTTTGTGTGTTCTTACACTTGTTGAGCGGTGATGGTGAACTCATGCAAGGAGCAGCTGGTGTCATCAGCCTTATTGACCACTAGCATCTACGAGAGACAGAAGTTAGACAAGGAGAGAGACAGCATGAGAAACACATGCAGATTAATGAAAGAGACTGCACTTCAAGGTTCACACTTTGTTTGGACAAAACATTTCTATGACTTTTTTGTTCATGATAACTGAATAAAGATGTTTTGTTTTAAGAAGAATGCATTTAGAACATTTCAAGATAAAGAAACATTTCACATTTGGCCAAATGATCTGACAGGAGAAGAAAATCTTACTTTTAAGCCTTTTATTAATTTCCGTAACATCCACAGGCCAATAAATGTACATTTTAAAATGATTTGATATAGGAAATCCTGGCACATAGAGCTCTAAATGCTCATAAGTTTACCAACTAAGAAGTGGTTATTGTAATTGAAGTTGGAAAAATAACGGACTCCACAAATGTTCCCAAGAAACATGCTTTTGAAAAGAAAAGCAAATAAGTTCTAAGGCATCTGAAAATAGTTACAAGCCCCAATTGCATAAACAAGAAAAGAAAAAAACCACCAACAGACAGTTATTACTCCACCCAATCGGCTCTGGGGTTTCCCTTATCCTCCATCCAATCAGAGGCAGAGCAATGATGTCATCATGCACTGGCAGTGGGTAGGTTCCTGTGTTTAGTGACCTGGCATGATCTCTTCCCTGTCTGAACCAACACACTTACACAACTGCCAACAGACAACAGGGACTACAATAAACTACTGCCTCCTACTGAAATGTCTGCTTTCACTGGACCAAAAGAAAACAGATGAGGTGAAAGAGTGACAATCACGTTACCCCTATTTTGGCTGATATTTGTATATATTTTATTTTTTATAATTAACCTCAGGTGTTGTATTGTCTTGTGTGCACAACCAAGGCCAAATTCGACTACATGACTGAAGCAAATAAAGCGATTCTGGTTGTTAGAATAAACAACAAAAAAAGTGTCCAAGAGAGTTGGACAACATGAAGAGGTAAAGACGAGTTCAGTCTGACAACATCAGACAAATCAGCCAAACCCATAATGCAATGCTTTTTCTTTTGCTATGACATCCGTCATGCTGAAATGAGCCAGCAGGAGAAGTGGCAGCTCTGGGCAAGTTTCAGCAGAGAGAAGAGAGATCTTATTTCCGCATTATACCCTTCCTCCAGTATGTGGGCGTAGGGGCAGATGAACCAGGTGGATGGTGGAATGAAACTAATAAAGCCAATTTGGCGAATGCCATTGATCGCAGACCAAACCTTTCTGTTCAGATGACAGGTCTGAAATGGAGGTGGGTGCTGGGAAAAATGAATCCTGATCTTACGAGGTGTCGTAAATGTTGATTATGCAGTAGGTGGACAGAAATATGTTTTATCATGATGAAAAGCCAGTGCGGTCGAGCTCAATAGTTGCATGGAAGCTAGAACACACACACACACACACACACACACCTCATTAAAGTCCAGCGAGGAGTCGTTGCACAAGGAGCAGATAGTAGCCAGTTCCACCAGACCATCATATTCTCCACACTGCACCGGCTTGTCAGCTTTAAGCCTAAGGGAGAGGAGGGATGTAAATACAAACAAGTATCCAGAATGAGCATTGAAAGAGGTAAAAATGAGATGATGTTTTGGGAAGGATCAAGGGCTCTGAGTATGTTTGTGTGTTCTTACACTTGTCCCTCCGGAGCATAGGTTGAGCCGGTGATGGTGAACTCATGCAAGGAGCAGCTGGTGTCATCAGCCTTATTGACCACTAGCATCTACGAGAGACAGAAGTTAAACAAGGAGAGAGACAGCATGAGAAACACATGCAGATTAATGAAAGAGACTGCACTTCAAGGTTCACACTTTGTTTGGACAAAACATTTCTATGACTTTTTTGTTCATGATAACTGAATAAAGATGTTTTGTTTTAAGAAGAATGCATTTAGAACATTTCAAGATAAAGAAACATTTCACATTTGGCCAAATGATCTGACAGGAGAAGAAAAAAAGCCTCATTTTTTGATCGTAACATCCACATGAGAATAAATGTACATTTAAAATGATTTGATATAGGTAGGCTGGCACATAGATTCTAAATGCTCATAAGTTTACCAACTAAGTGGTTATCTGTAATTAAGTTGGAAAAATAACGGACTCCACAAATGTTCCCAAGAAACATGCTTAAAAAAAAAAAATAAGTTCTAAGGCATCTGAAAATAGTTACAAGCCCCAATTGCATAAACAAGAAAAAAAAAACCACCAACAGACAGTTATTACTCCACCCAATCGGCTCTGGGGTTTCCCTTATCCTCCATCCAATCAGAGGCAGAGCAATGATGTCATCATGAAATGTCATAGGTTCCTGTGTTTAGTGACCTGCATGATCTCTTCCCTGTCTGAACCAACACACTTACACAACACATGCCATCAGACAACAGGGACTACAATAAAACTGCCTCCTACTGAAATGTCTGCTTTCACTACAAAAGAAAACAGATGAGGTTGAAAGAGTGACAATCACGTTACCCCTATTTTGGCTGATATTTATATATTTTATTTTAACCCATTAACCTCAGGTGTTGTATTGCTCTTGTTCACAAAATAAGAAAACACTATCTACATGACTGAAGCAAATAAAGCGACACTGGTTGTTAGAATAATCTACAGAAAAAAGTGTCCAAAATAGTTGGACAACATGAAGAAATTATAGTTTACGAGTTCAGTCTGACAACATCAGACTAAATCAAAATGACAAACCCATAATGCAATGCTTTTACTTTTGCTATGACATCCGTCATGCTGAAATGAGCCAGCAGGAGATATGTGGCAGCTTTAAAAGTTTCAGCAGAGAAGAGAGATCTTATTTCCGCAAAGTATACCCTTCCTCCAGTATGTGAGGCTGGGGCAGATGAACCAGGTGGATGGTGGAAATGAAACTACAGTAAATTTGGCGAATGCCAATTGATCGCAGACCAAACCTTTCTGTTCAGATGACAGGTCTGAAATGGAGGTGGGTGCTGGGAAAATGAATCCTGAGTCTTCAGTGTCACATTATCATTCAGAAATCATTTGAATAGTAGGTGGACAGAAATATGTTTTATCATGATGAAAAGCCAGTTCGACTCAATAGTTGCATGGAAGCTAGAACACACACAAGTTATACTGTCTGTTGCTGCTTATATTTTGTACACACACACACACGTGATGCATTCCAGAAGTAGGTTCTTATCAGCATCAGCCTCGTCTCCATAATAAACATCTAAACTTAGATATACAACACTTGCCAAACAGCAATGTATGGACACTTCCTTAAAAGGAGGTCACATGAAAGGTCGTCTCAAACATACACAAACATAGAGAGGAAAAACATTCTCTCTTGCCATGACATCACTCAGAGAAAGACTCGATTAAATGTGTCTGATTATAGAATTAATGAAGCACCGACTATGCAACATCTTTAAAACATTTTACAATATTTAAATTCAGTCCCAAATTTCCTGTAAATTTGAAACGGACGCACATACACAAAACTTAATTGTGGAAAACACAAAGCGGGCGGCAGGCAGCAGCAATCAGAAGGCTGGATCATGCACTAAGCCCTTAAAATAAACGGATTATTGAGTTGCTAGCCTGTTTTGTTTGTTTATAGTCATTTATAAAGTAATGACCAAATTATCATAACAACCATACCTGCAACTTGGCAGTACCATTTCTGTTGGCATTCGTTGTCAAGTACAGAGTGGTTTTTACTCCATAAAGTTAACATGAAAAAAAACAGAATCATTTTTTGATGCATGTATTTGAGAACATTACAGCATGAGGTTGTTTTATATTATTTGAACTGAAGAGTAGGCTGGCTGATTCTAAACATGAGTTACAAAAGTGGCAGATTCTCTTTTCTGAAGAACACTATTTTTGGAGCCTGCTTCTCTAGTCTTTGGCCACACAGGAATCTGTGCCGCTCGATTTCAACAGTCAAACACCATGCAATCAGACAATGTCAACAGGGAAAATGAGATCCAGTTGCCTGCTCACTATCACAATGTACTCCTTGACCTTGGAATGCTTTGCTCTGACATGTTCATTTAGTGAAGTTTTTTTGTTTGGTTGAAATGTCATCTTTAGGTATTTAGTATTTATAGGCCTGCATGTTGCACCAATAACTCTACAGAAACCTCAGCAGAATTCACATGGCCATCATCAACCATGTTATACAAACACCCTCCCATTCCATTTGATTATTTTACTTTACTCAATATTTTGGCTAGTGTTGAGCTTGTTAGATCAAAGAAGGATCACAGTTTTATCACATACAGTATTTTAACCCATCCTGCAGAATACCTAAGATTTGCTCCTACAATCAGTTCAGAAAATAAGAAAACACTATCTGGCCATTCTGAACATATCGACACTGGTGGGGAGTTAAAAATCTACTTTGGAATATTATTAAAATAGTAATGCATAATAATATTTACAATTAGTTTTCTAATTTTTAACAAACTAAATAAAATGCAATGTATAATATTTTGTGCAAAAACATTACTTTATTTCAGCAATGTAGTTTTCATCTCATTTAACCATTGTAATATGTGTACACTATCATTTAAATATTTGGGGTCAGTAAGATTTTCTTAAAGTAGAAGTATCTTATGCTCACAGAGGCTGCATTTATTTGATCATAAATACAATAAAAACAGTAATATTAAATAGTATTACAATTTAATATAACAATTTTCCAATTTAATATATTTAAAAATGCAATTAACTCCTGTAATGACAAAGCTCAATTGCAGAAGCCATTACTCCAGTCTTCAGTGTCACATTATCATTCAGAAATCATTATAATATGCTGCTATAGTTCTCAAAAAATATTTCTTATTATCATCATCAATGTTTTATTATTATTATTATTATTATTATTGTTATCAAGTCTTATTATTAAAGTTATACTGTCTGTTGTGCTACTTAATATTTTTGTAGACCTCGTGATGCATTTTTTTCTGGATACTTTAGAAAAAAATCAATCAACCAAACAAACAAATTGAAAATAGAAACAAATCTATAATGTGTCACTTTTGGCCAATTTAATGTATTCTCACTTAATAAAATGTATTTATTTCAAAATAATACACAAAAAAATACTGACCATAACTTTTGAACATTTATATTGTGTAAATCAACATTATATTGATAATTAAAAAACCCACTATGCAACATCTTTAAAAACATTTTACAATATTTAAATTCAGTCCCCCAAATTCTGTAAATTTACACCCACAGTGAGCAGAAATTCAAATATGACACAATGTACTGAAATTACCACAAGCAGCAGAGATGCATCAGTAGCATAAAAGAATCGAAAGGAAAACATCATGATAAGGGTTGTTGCTAGCCTGTTTTGTTTGTTTATAGTCATTTATAAATCAGATCTGCACCAAAAACACCAACAACCATCCTGCAACTTGGCAGGCATGGAATTCTGTTGCTACACGTTGTCATAGCAACAGATACCAAGGAACAGGGTAGCAAGCAGTGATATGCAATGATGAGCCTCTGATAAGAATGTGTGTGTGCGCGTGCATTTCACAATAGTGGAAAAGGATTTTAGGCACCCGTATTTCCTCCTGATTTAGCCAAAGTGTCTTCTGCATTAGTGACGGTGACTCTTAAATGATGTCTGGCCTCATCAAGGCACACGGTAAATTGATTGGCTTAGGTCATCCTGAACAACACTGGGCTTTAGTGACAGCACTAATTCCAAGCCCAGGATAAGCATCTCCTGTCCCTATAATAAGCCTCTCAGCACTACGCTTTTAGTACTTAACATTACAAGGCACAGGAAGTTTAACAGAATGTCGAATCCATTTGGGACGCATTTCCACAAGCTCAATTTTAAATGAACCAGGTCTTAGTGATAATGTTCGATGAAGAATGGGAGTTTAGTGCTGAAGCGATTAATCGCACATATAACTCAATTTCAATTTAGAAGCAAACTTTGTTTTATAACTTTTTTCTCACTGTCTTCCTATGTGACAGTACTATGCATTCAAATGTGTATGAAATTTGGTAATGTCTCATATTAATTTACATGTATTATTAATATTGATGGAAAAAGGCAACCAAAACATGCACTACTCTCTTCAAAATAAAAAGTAACATGAAAGGCACCAGGTATACCAAACAGTGTTCAGCATACAGTACATTGCAGTGAATTGTCCGCATTAGGCTTCCTATACACGTGTGACTCGGCTCCCTAGGCATTCTTGGATGATGCTGCAGCAGGAGCAGACGCAAGGAAGAGCGTGAGAGGAATAGAAATGACAGAGCACAAAAATATGAGGGAAATTAAAGATGGCAGGCGGGAATCCCTTACTGGGTGAGATGCAGAAGGAAAGGCTATGACGGGAAAAGGATGAGAAGGTTGCTTATTAGCATGCCTATTATTAACATATTTGCTGTTTGTTAGTACTTATAAAGCACATATTCTGCAAGACCATATTCTACATTTCTAATCCTACCCAATACCTAAAATTAACAACTATCTTACTAAAAACTTACTATATAGAAATATTTAGCAATATATATTTTCTTATGGCAGTTTATTTAGCAATAATATCTGGCCGACTTTATATTATTGTGGCTAATTCACAGCTGCTCGACAAATAAAGCCATTTATTTATACACAAATGGATATGAAATGTTAGTGGTATACCATATATACACATCTCTGTCTCTCTCTATCTATGTATATGTGTGTACACCGTGTATATATATGGTCTATATATTGGAGTTTTTGTTTCCAAGATACAGGTGAACCTTCTTAATTTAAAAAGTGTTTTAATTATGGATGGCCTTAAATAGGATGTATTAGGTTTAATCTGTGTTCAGGAAGAGCTGGTAAAGCGAATGTCGTGGTGTTTGACTACAGTGCTCGCCCTTATTGTTTGAGCTCTGATCGTTGCAGGTCTGGGATCAGGGTGCAGACTGCGGAGTGTGTAAATATTTACCACTCTTTCCGGAAGGTTCCGGTACTTGCAGGGAATTAAGCAGCTTCTGAACAGAGGGAACACCCTACTGTTAAACATAGGAGAGACCTCGGGCAGACACACACACAGCCAGACGTTCAGTGTACACACACACACACACACACATGCAGTGAGGCATTGAAACCAGGAATATAGCATCGCCAACCAATGGGACTTAGCAAAAAAGCACATACAAACACGCATAGGGGTTTCTTTGTAAACAGAGAAAACAATAGAGTAGCTCACAATGAAAATGCTAGTGGCTGCTTTATGAACATGTGCAGCACCACAGAAAAAATAAATAAAATGATTTGATATGACTTCAATATTGTAATCATGATTTTCCAATTGAAATCATAAAGGTCACAAAACTAGAAGCGGGAGATGCAAGGAGTCTGATTAATGAATAAAGGGAGGGACAGATGGTGGAAAATAAAACAAAGAATTCATTCTCCAAACCTTTCCTGCTCTCTACTTTTGAAATAGCACAGGCATTAAACGAGAAATGACAAATAGCCATGTATATAAGGCCTGAATTCTGACTATAAATGGCCTGAATTGAGAACCAGGTCTTGTGATAATGTAAATCGATGAGGGGTTTAGTGCTGTCAAACGATTAATCGCATCCAAAATAAATGTTTTTGTTCACATAATATATGTGTGTGTGTACTGTGCAGATTTATTATATATATATATATATATATATAAATACAAACACATGCATGTAGGGCCTATATATTTAAGAAAACTGTGTTATGCTTATATATTAAATATATTTATGCATAAATTATATGAATATAAATATATACATGTAAATACATGTACATATTTTAAAAATATATACTGTATATGTGTGTGATTTTATATAGACTATGGGTGGCACGGTATGCGTACCGAACCGTACGGTTCACTGGGCAAATTCCAAATGGAAGTGATCATCCCTATCCCCTTGGAGTGAATAGGGCACGTGCGTGCAATTATTTCATGGTTTGAAATGCACTTGACAAAGGGATCGATCTAATTTCCTCATAATCTTCAGCTGGGATGTTTCCGAGACGACGCAGCATGGTGCGCGTCACCAGATTCGCTGACGGACACCGGCATAAAAATAATTAAGAATTTTTTTTAATAAAATATTTTAGAAAGTTGTATACATATTAGTTTTTTATATATTATATAGCAAAAAAAAACTTTATTTGCAACAGTTCTGCTTACAACAATAAAAACACAAATTACATTAAAACAGCGACATCCATGCTGGGTTGTCATGGGAACATCCCAGCTGAAGATTATGAGGAAATTAGATCGCTCTCTTTGCCAAGTGCATTTCAAACGACAAAATAATTGCACGCACGTGCTCTGTTCACTCCAAAGTCCCCACTCCAAGGGGATAGGGATGATCACTTCCATTTGGAATTTGCCCCGTGAACCGTACGGTTCGGTACGTGTACCGTGCCACCCCTAATATATACATAATAAATATACACAGTACACAAACATATATTATGCAAACAAAAACTTTTATTTTGGATGCGATTAATCGTTTGACAGCACTAGAGGGGTTTGACAGAAAGCCTGTGACTTTGATGGATCCATGTCTGCAGCTGTAGAAGAATTTAACGTAAAAGATGTTGCAATCACGTCCTGCCGACTTGCCTGTACAAGTTAAGGATTTTCCATTGCGTAGTGCGTACAAACAAACATACACCTTGAGTGTCTCAGAGTGAATTCCACATAGAGGACTTCAACACGTCCTGACTCTCAGAAAACAACAACATAAAAGAGACCACAACACTGCATCACTCTTCAAGGATACAATGAAAGGATCTATGCCCATCACCTCAAAACCCAGAATGGTGCTGAATAATGCTCGCACGTTCAAACTATCCTGCTTTAGAATAGTAGAAAACCTCAGTAATAACCAGAACAGCCTCTAGACCAGAGTGATGGCACTGAAATGATGACACAACACCTTAAAACATAAAAGATCAAGTAAATAAAATACATGGCGGTTCTTGGCTGTGCTGTGAGTCAGGTTACTCTGTGTCACACACCTACCTGAATACAGGTGGTACAGTCATGCCAATAAAAAAACAACAACATGGGCACTTGATTTTCTCTCTTTTGTGAACATGAAGATATGACAGTGGGAAAAATGAAAGAAACGAATTCTACAGAAAACAAGTTAAAACCAGTGGCAGTTCAGTAGATAACAGTTCAGTGGTAGTTCATAAGGGTGTGATTGCTTAACCGGATCAAGAAGCTTCAAGGTGAAGTGTGTACTTTCTGCACCATTAATGGCACCAAATACAACTGCAAAAATAACTGTTTTCACAACAGTTTCTCAAAAACTCTGCCTGGCTTCCATTGGACAAACATGTAGTCCTGCCCTAAACGTACACAACTGGCTGAGACAAACACAGCAACATCTAAACAGCTGCAGTACATCATTCTGAATGGTCAGCCTACCAATATAAACTTACACTACTATTCTAAAGTTTGGATTAGAAAGATGTTTATTTATTTATTTAGCTATTTTTGCTGTTATTTTAAACTGTTTTATTTTAATCTGTTCAACAAAGAATTCTGAAAAAAACAATGTTTCTTGAACACCAATTCAGTATATTAGAAAGGATCATGTGACACTGAAGACTGGATTAATGGATTTTTCAGCTTTACAAAGTTTTTAAAAAGTTATATACATTTTCTGGTTTAAATTACATTTTTTTATATATCTAAATAGAAAACTGTTATTTTAAATTGTAATATTTTACTATATGATTGCATTATCAAATAAATGCAGCCTTGGTGAGCATAAGAGACTTCAAAATATAAAAAAAACTTAGACCCCAAACTTCTGAATGGTAGTCTATCTCTGCTGAATAATCTACTATACACGTGGAACTAGTAGTTTGTATGCATTTCTATAAACATAATAAATGAGCATTTAAACGGTTTTACTTTAGTGCTCTGCTGAGGACCATTGTGAATCTGGCTATTCAGAAGATAGTTTAGTTTCTGTTTTCATGTACTAATGTAAAATAAAACAATAAAGACAGCATGAAGTAAACATTTTGATAGTCTTTTTCTCCCTGTTGTGACATATATTCATGTAAAACACTTCTCAAATGAGAAAAAAAATAAACTCGGATTGCACTTTATTTTGTCCATGGGAATTGATTGGGTAATTCTCATTTTCTAATTGCTGTGATTACATGTGAGTGGTTGCTAGAGAGGCTGGATTAATGCCCAACCCTCACACTGGTACACACATCACAGACATCATTAGAAAAGACTAGATATTGTTTTTAAGTAAAGATTACAAGGGCACGTGTATATATATAGAAAAATAATATACTGGACAAGAACCTAATAAACATGACATGTCTCTAAGCACTTACAAAGTGCATCTGAGTCTTTGAACTGGCTCTGGACTGCTACTCAGCATCCGACCAAGTCTAGTTCTTCCAAGTATCTCTCTCTCTCACCTCTCGTGTTGTGCCTGGTATGTTTCTGTGGTCTTCCATATGGCAGGCAGAGAAAGCTGCTGCTGTTGCATCACTCAACTCTGTATGAGAGGCCCTGGCACAGCATCAAAGACCCGCTCTGATGGTAAACACCACTGTAGTATCCAGGCCTGTGAAACCACCTGCCAGTGCACCAGAAACCACAGTAACACGGTACACACACACACAGGCCTGGAATCAGTGGGAAAGAATTCCGAGATGTTGTCTAAAAGGAATTCATATGATGCTCTCTAGCCTCATGAGTCTCCCAAAAAAGGGGTATTCCTCAGGGGAATCTATCTTGAGTTTGAAAATAAAACGGCAACCTCCATTTTCTTTATGACAGTTTGAAAATGGTTCTGGCTAGGGTTATAGACATAGTGCATAATAAATCACCTCTTGTGAATGTACGAAAAAAAGAGGTTCGAATCTGTGTTGTTTCACTTCTATATAAAAAGAAAAAAAGCTCACACAGGACTATATGTCAACAGACGACTGAGAATGAAAAATGAAATGGTCATCTACCCAGACTTAAAATCAAGATCTGC
Organism: Gymnocypris eckloni scoliostomus; assembly: GCA_027564155.1. Taxonomy (NCBI): domain Eukaryota; kingdom Metazoa; phylum Chordata; class Actinopteri; order Cypriniformes; family Cyprinidae; genus Gymnocypris; species Gymnocypris eckloni. The sequence goes on from CM050414.1 coordinate 19,775,926, forward strand.
CCACTAGGGATGTAACGGTGTGAAAATGTATCATCACGATTATAGCGACCAAAATTATCACGTTATCAGTATTATCACGGTATTGTTAAAATGTGCTGGAGATGTTCAAAAAGTTACACATAAATTACTTAAAGTTTTATATAAAAAAAATCAACAAACAAAATTACTTTGTTTGCATAATCACTAAAACAATAACATTACCAATGATGTCCGGATATTAATGACAACTTGACTGACAACAGTTTAATATTATGTTCAAATTTCTAATGTAAATGTTCAAATAAACCTTTGAAAAAGATTAATAAAAATGTAAATCTCACATTGCAGTCTTTAAATAAAAAAAAACCCTGCTAAAAAAACAATAGAAGCCCAATAGAAACCATCACAGAAATCCCACTGGTTCCAATAAAATACCATTATAAACCATTAGCTTTTTCCAGTAAAAGCATTACAAAATTCCTTTTTGTAGTGTGTTTTGGGCATTTTTCCAATAGGCTTTAACATCCCACCAATAGAATCCATCACATACCAGTAGACACCATTATAGTTTCCATTAAAACCAATGCAATTCCCAGTATAACCATTAAACCCATTACATTTTCTATTGTGTTTTGGGCAGGGTTCTATTGTTTTTTTTTAGCAGGGATGGGTTAAGTCAAAATGATAATTGGTTAATAAATGATTTTATGTATTTTATCTGCTCCAAAAATAATCCTAGATAACTTATCTGAATTGTTTAAATGTGTAGAATCCGCATACGCTTGTTTTTCCTCAAATGGTCAAAATGTACAGCAGGACATGCAAATTCGGTCCGTTTATGGCCAGATAGAAACTGCACACAGGCAATATGAGTCTCTGTAAATCTACTTACTGACACAAAAGGGCGCTTTATATGGAGATGCGGCGCTTTACAGGGAGAAGCTGAATTACAGCTGTTTCCCGTGAACTACGTGCGCAAAGCAGCATTGCGATTAAGAACACTTCTTTAGTTATTACATGGAGCGAAGATGAAAACAAAATGCCATCGAATCATTTCTGAGGACTGTCAGAACCTTCAGAGGTACATTCACATAATTAATTAATTCATATGTTCATGTGTATAATTCCCTCAGCACTCTTTTAAAACCTCCCAGCTTTTCCGCCCTGTTTTCACTCAAAACGAAATTACTCTGCTGCTGTGCGCACGTGAGACTGTTACTGAAAACTCTGATTTACGCTGGACAGTATTTATTTATCGTGAGTTGTTCAAATTGTGGTAATCGAATAAGGTTTTATTTATAAAAAATGAAACGGTAATACTAACGGTCAGGAATTTTATCATGATTTATCATCAAACCGGTAATCGTTCCATCCCTACTGCCCACAGGCATCAGTTCTGATGCTGAATGAGACACCAACATCACTTACCCTGCAGACAGACATCTGGTTGGTTGTCAGGGTCCCCGTCTTGTCTGAGCAGATAACGGAGGTGCAACCCAGCGTTTCCACTGAGGGCAGAGAACGGACAATGGCATTTTTCTTGGCCATGCGACGTGTCCCCAATGCCAGGCAGGTGGTGATGACAGCTGGAAGACCCTCCGGGATGGCTGCCACTGCCAAGGCCACGGCTATTTTGAAATAGTAGATGGCACCTCGAATCCACGAGCCACCGTGTACCGGGTCGGCGAAATGGCTGATGTTAATGACCCAGACGGCGATGCAGACAAGGGTGATGACCTTTGAGAGCTGTTGGCCAAACTCATCCAGCTTCTGTTGCAGCGGGGTCTTCTCTTGTTCGGTTGATACCATCTGGTTGCGGATCTTGCCGATTTCGGTGGAAACAGCGGTGGAGACAACGATACCGATAGCTCGACCTGCAGCAATGTTTGTGCCCTTTTGGAAAACATGAGAACATGCATATATAAACACACTTAAATAGAACAAAGCCACCAAAAGTCCTTTAAAATCTAAATTTACACGTTTGCAGACTTGGAAACAACAACAGCAACATCAGAAGTTCCTCAGTCCCATATAGTTGTATAAAACGTAGCTTGGAAAAATCATTGACTTGTGTGGAGTTGGCTATAATGTCATTAGGAATATTTTCCCCTGATAGGAAACTACATCTTTCATTACCATGGTGTGTTGGAAAATGCATAAAGCTGGACTATTAAATGCACATAGGCCATGTACAGTTTATTTTAAACGACTAAAGAAGAAAGCAGGCAGACTACATTAACTCTGACGTTATACTATCACTCACTATGCCAATAACGTCACCTGGGGTGTTCCCTATCCTCAGAGGATGTTAACGCAACCTAAGTGGATTGAGAGCGGACAAATGCATGCCTACTTATAGCATCAGAATGACCGCAAACGAACGTATACAGGAAGAGCATGTTTAGACTGAACAGAATACTTAAGTCTTATTATACCCTACAGTATAATGACATTCTGCAAACTAGAGAGACAAAGAAAAAAGCAAGAACACATTTTAAAGAGACAAATAATGCAAAGAATAATTACGTAATGCATAACAAGACAAAAAATGCTATGAGGTAGGTAATTCTTATATGCAAATATACAGCTTATATGCACATGAAACAAAGTTCTTCTCTCAAAATAGGAAGTGAAATGCTTACAGAAAACAGCATGTTCTTTTTGTCTTGATTGACAGCTCGTGGATCTGGCACAGGATCAGTGTGTTTGATAATAGACACAGACTCGCCTAAAGGACACATTGGTAGTTTTAAATCAAGACATACTGAGAACTGAGCAGTGAAATGCTAAGCTGTTCATCTCAGACGTCCACAGTACCTGTGAGAATTGACTGGTCCACTCTCAGGGTGGTGGATTTGATTGAAGTGATCCTGATATCTGCTGGCACCTTGTCTCCAACTAGAAAACAAAATGTGTTAAGAGTTACTTCATCATAAAACAGGCAAAGAAACTCCTACACTACAGATGAATGTGAGACAAGTCGAAAAACGGTGCGTAGGACATTTGTCTGAAGCAGGGGTAGGCAACGTCGGCCCTGGAGTGCCTCTGTCCTGTAGAGTTTAGCTCCAACCCTAATCAAACACACCTGAATCAGCTAATCATGGTCTTCAGAATTACTACAGGCAGGTGAGATTTTTTTTTCAGGGTTGGAGCTAAACTCTGCAGGACATCGACACTCGGACGTTGCCTACCCCTGGTCTGAAGGGTCAAAACTGCAATCATAAACATGAAATAAGACAGGCCACTGCACAGACATCATTTAAGGCTGTTTGAGCTCTTGTTTTCCAGGTAAACACTTAATTACAACAGATCGAAGCCGAGCTACTAGGACACAAAGCCTAAAGCAAAGCAAAAAAGTAACTGAAACGGGAAAAAAAGAGAAAGAGCGAGAGAGAAACCACCTCGAAGACTAACTGCAGACACACTGGAACACCGCTCGATAGCCAGTTGATGAGAGTACACAGAGTGATCAATATTCGGTTCATGCACTATGTTTACAAGAAAAAAAGTGTATAATTCAAAAGAATAGAAAAAACTAGTTGGGAAAAGCCCAGCCAGTTAGATGAGACAGAGTCAGTCAATATGTGTCATTTTCAACTGGGCTTTGTGAGCTATTGCAGCCATTTATGCTTTGAGGAATAGATATTGTGTAGTGGCTTGACTTTGTGAAACTTTGCTCCTTCCTACCAGAGTCATCAAACAAAGTTTCATATACACTCATCACACAAGCTGCAGGGATCTGCTTGTGCATTCACATCTCAAACAAAGGATGATACAGCAAATCACAAATCGAGCATATTAATAATGAATCTGTGAGCCTCTTTTTTATTCTGAAAACTGTAATTAAGCAAAAGCCTTGACAATTTGTTGCGAGCTATGGCATGGCATATACACAACAACAACTGCATAGAATCTGAACACAAATTTTCAACAGAAAGCTCCAGAGATTTCCTCTGAATTCATACCATCATTCAACATATACCAAAACTCTACTTTGTATTCTTCAGAAAACATTCTAATACACTGATTTGGTGCTCAAAAAACTTTTATTATTATAATCAATGTTAAAAACAGTTGCTCTGCTTAATACTTTTCCTGTAAACTGATTTTTTTTCAGGATTCTTTGACAAATTGAAAGTTTAAAACATCAGCTGATACATATATTTACACTGGATGGATGGATGAATATTTTCTATATTCTCATCCCCATGTCATATAGCTCCTGGACTAGGACTGCGGGGGCACTTAAAGGTGTTCGACCGATATAGTTTTTTTTTATAACCGATACCCATACCAATTATTTGCATGTTTATGTACCCGATAACCGATATGCATAACCGATATTTATTAACTGTTATAAAGTAAATAAATAACTGAGTGAAGCTTTGGTTTTTCCTCCTTTCAGTCATCTTAACAACAACAAAAAACTGTTGAAAATTAACATTCTTTCATGTTAAATTTAATCTTCAAATTACAAAAGAAAGAATGTCTAATGTTTTCAAATGAAGAAAATAAAGGACAGAAATCATATCAACTTCATTTTAAACTACAGTTTTAGGTTTATAAGCTGTTTAATAGACTAAAGAGTGAATAATAATTCACTGAATAATGTTAATTCACTGAATAATATTCTCTGGAATATTGAAATAAGCTATAACAAACAAAACATAGTGTTTTATTGCATTTCTCAACTGGCATGTTATATCAGAATTATTAAAATGTTTTTGTCATTCTAAATTATGAAATTCCTGCTGACAACGCGGTTTATCTATGCATTTACACAGAACTATACTCAAACTGCGATAGACGGAAAGACTCCGGCTTTCACGAGACTAACGATGAGCATAGACAATAGAGAGAGACTTAAATTCAGCACTTTTATTTCCAACATGCCCTCATTCATGGCTGCATATGACTACATTCAGGCAAAGTTACGTCTTTATTGGGAAAGAGTGACAGATTATCTTACGTGACTCAGTGAGTTTGTCTCTATTTTTAGAGCCCAGCTGCATAAACTGCATATAAGGCATTTATTTAATACATCCAATGTGTGCATTAATGGCTGTTATGTTAAATAAAGTTTACTAACTACAGCAAATTAAGTACCAGTGCACGCCGCCATTGTTGTTGTCTTGTCTCCCCTCAGACGCGCTGCAATTGCGATCCTGCGCACAATTCTCAAAACAACCACAAGACTGCGCCATTTATCGGTGAATCCGATATTACAAAAACATGTCCGATTATGGTAAAATACTTAAATATCAGGAAAAATATCGGGAAACCGATATATCGGTCGATCCCTACTTAAAGGATATTTTACAGAAATTAGAGACCCTTAGTGTTGTAATTATACTCAATTTAAACCCTTAGGCTGAGCTGGAAGTGCCTGGGGGCAGCAAGTCATGCAAGAGAGTAGCCACACTTCCCATTAGTCCCTTACACACTGTTAGGCAGCTAGTGGAGGAGCGGTCCAGACAGTCTAGAAAGAATCATGCTTAAGTGAAACTCTGAAGAAGGTTTTAATGTCATCTTTTTCACAGGACAAAAAAAAAAGTTATCGTCAGTCTGTGTTTTTGTTGTTTTGCTGCACAATAAATCATTTGTTAGTTATAGTCACATGATGTTGCATAATACTATCATGTACATAAAAACATTCTCTCATCCCATCTTTCTTTTCCATTCTTTCTGCTCCAAACCTTTGGACATGATTTCTCAACCGTGCGGTTTCTCTTCCTCCCACATCGTAGGAATGGTTCACATCAGCCTTGGGGGTCTCTGGCGAGGAAAACAACACCCCCATCAGGGGCTGCTCTGCGTGGGAGTTGGGATGGAGAGGGCACGGTGGGCAGTAGCCTGTTTTTGCTCCCAGAACGACAGACCTTTCTCTTCTCTTTCTTAGATTTTATCGCTCTCTCTCCCCCCTCAGCGGTGTCTCCCACCCACACTGTGAATGGGTACTGAACCCATCTAAATGCTAATGCGAACTGCTTTTCGCCATATCAAGCCACAACAATGCAAAGTGAGCTAAATATACATAGACATTATGACAGTAGATGGCAAGCATCTGATAGCAGGGAACAGGCCTCCATGAATATCGTGCATAAACTTGATTAGAACGGATGACGCATGCTTACTTGTAAATGTGGAATGGAGTAATAACAGAGGCTGGTCAGTTCAAGATGTTTGCAAATGCTGATCAAAACGGTCTCTAACAGCCTGTGGGTATGACTAAAAGATAATTGGACTGAAGTGAATTTATAAAAGAAAAAACACAGTCGATGCTTCACTGTGGGCAGCTGTGGCCTAATGGATAGAGCGTTGGACTTGTAACCCGAGGTTGTGGGTTCGAATCTCGGCTCCGGCAGGAATTGTCCACGACTGAGGTGAGACCCTTGAGCAAGGCACCGAACCCCCAACTGCTCCCCGGGCACCGCAACGTCGGCTGCCCACTGCTCCAAGTGTGTGTGCACTTGGATGGGTTAAATGCAGAGAACACATTTCACTGCTGGTTATACTCTGTAATTGTGTGTGACAAATAAAACATTCTTCTTCTGTTACTCATCCCAAAGAGTGTGAAAAAACAACTAAAGTATTTCCAAATCTGAAGGCTTTCTGTAAACCCTTCTGGTTCTTTGGATATTCTAATGGAGTGAGAATGTCATTTTTCAGTCTCCGCAACAGTCGAGGGAAAGTTCCATATTAATCGCAAACATTATGTTGGCTGAACACTGACACAATGCTGGGCTGACTGGAAATTAAAAAGTGTAAATAACCTATAAATATCCATAGTACTCATGCATGCAAAAAAATGTCTGAACACTGTTTTCCGACCTCCAATTCTCTTGGTTGTCCACGCCAAAAGTTCCGATGGAATTGCCACTCACGAATGGCGGGAACAGGAAAGACTCTGAAGCGAGGAGAAGGGAATGGGTGTTGTGGGTTATATTTTTGGTTGCCATTTGTTTTGATTTTGTTTTTCTGTAGTAACCAGTTTATAGTTCTCACAAGTGCCTTTTCCGATGTGCAATTTTCATTCAACCTCCAGCGAAAGTGAAAGGATTTTTAGGTTGGGGTTGTGTGTTTGCTTACACTTGTTTGATAGAGCTTAGCAACAAGATTATGTCATCGGCATAGTCAGTTTAGACAGAAATTGAGAAATATTTCAGCAGATGCAGCTGACAACACCTCCGTGCTTCCCACTTACCGAACAGGACTTATTAAATACGACTATAACCAATGAACTAAGCACAAGCAGCTCAGCATGTGTGTGAATGTGTCTACACCTCGTTAGTGGATTCTCGTGGCTATAAACCAGCGGACAGATCTTAAACCTAAGTGCATTCTCGCTTTCCCCCACTACCAATGATAACAAAATACAGAAGATACATAGACTGCAAGCCATTTCCACTCTTGCAGACCTCTGGAGTGGAAACACCTCTCCTCTTCTCCCCGGACTGATTCACCTTGTCTAGTTTTTTGTTCAGCTTACAGGCTGGGAAGTGCTCAAGGCTAAAGGAAAATGCCAAAAATCTCACTCACAATCCAAAAATATCTGTCAAACTAGCTATGGTGTTGTTTAACTACACAGCAACAAAAATCTAAATAGTTTGTTCAAAATGCTCTAGGTTCATGATTCCTAGATACAATGAACTCCTTTGCAAAGGACCACCTTTCTAAAACACAAAGCAGTTATACAAACAACAACAAATTAAGCTTGGATGAGCTTTATTTGTCACATACACAATTATACAGAGTATAATGAGGAGTGAAATGTGTTCTCTGCATTTTGGAGCAGTGGGCAGCCGACTGTGCAGCGCCCGGGGAGCAGTCGTGGACTTCCTGCCGGAGCCGGGATTCGAACCCACAACCTTGGGTTACCTCGGGTTTCAAGTCCAACTCTCTATCCATTAGGCCAACGACTGCCCAATAACGACTGCCCATATATATATATATATATATATATGTACATATATTTTATATATACTGTACATGTTTAAATATACATCTACATGAAAATAAACATTTAGTAAAATGTGGTAAATATTTAATTTGTGTAAACCCAAAGAATGGGCTATTAATTTAACGATAATTCTTATTTATAATAATAAAAATGAATCCTATTTCTTATATGAAAAGCTGATTTACTTTCTTTTCCAGGCACAAACCACGATGCACAAGTTTTGTTGGTTGCATTATTTTTATTTTATTGCATTTTGTTTGTTACTTCCCCCAGTTACATCTCACTCGTTCAGAATCCCATTCGACATAGCTGTATATTAACATAGCTGTGCATGACTTCAAATATGGACCGATTGGGTGCAATTTCATCACGCTGTGGCTAAATTTTTGCTTTCAGGAAGGACAGAAACTCGATGCTGGAAACATCTGGACTGACAGTCATGTGGGGTAGTTACTTTACATGTTTGTCAGTTTGACCTTGACATGGGAGGGACTCTGGGGCCGGTTACCATGGTGACATGGCCAACAGTTGTCAAGGCATTAAGTCTGACAGCGGGAGTGTGTGTACGTGCGTGGAGAAGCGAATCTGGCCACAGGAATGTGGACTTGTCAAGGCATAAGACCAAATGGTGCACCTGAATAAAGAGACGCTTGTTACCACCGTGCTAAGACAGGTAATGCAACCCACATCCCATCCACATCTCTTTAATCCCGCCTGTCTCTCTTTCTCTCTGCATTTATCGCTCCATCCTGCTCATCTGTCTTTCACGCTTTCACGCTCTTGCACTGCTCTCTCTTCTCCACCTCTCTTACATTTTGTATCTCTCCATACACACGTTCCCTCTCACTCTCACCCCTCCCACCAGTCTCATCTTTCACTCCCATTCACAGCGATGTGGCCGCATCCATGTTTCTGAATGAATGCAGATGCTCTTGAATCTGAATCTGGAAACCTTGCGGTGTAACACAGGAATTATTAGTCTGACATTTCTTTTGTTTTTACTGTAATAGTGAAAAGCAGATCCTTGCTGTCGTCTCCTTTCCCTTCACCTCTTCTACTCCACCCTTGGCTGATGCTGACTGGAGATCGTTAGCAAGCAGGGGTTTAAAGAAGCAAACAATGATTACTTTGAAGCTGAGACTAGCTTTATATGTGTGCGTCTGATGCACAGATTTGGTAAAGCCATAACAGAAAGACAACAGGTCTATTTTTATCTAAGTGTCTACATATACATTGGCAGGATCCCTAACAGAGTGGGCACATTTGTATGTGTGAAGGAGTCATTGGCAAACCTATAGTCACATGAAGGTGGAGAACGGGGGGACTGACAGTGTGGAAAAAAGCTACGCGTTTCAAAAAGAGGTAAGAGAGAAGGGGTGAAAGAGTACTATAGTCACTTTTCAGCATGGTACAATGAACAGAATACGCACACACACACTGATTTTTCCTGCATGTCTCTGCTTGGCACCATCATACTCACAGGAAAGCCACTTACGTAAGACAGGCTGGGATATTCCTGCTCTGCTTTCAAGATTTTGGCAAGGAGCCCACACACACACACACACACACACACACACACACACACACAGAAAGAGAAACCCTGAAGGGCTTCAGAGCACAGTTGCGGTGAAATGCACACAAACACACACTCTGGGCAGCCACACATAGGCCAACAGGAAGACTAGGGAAAACGACAGCCAGTGTTTGTGTATTTTGGGTACAGCGAGAGGTGGTGATGACTTGAAGGAGAAAAAAAAACGGGCCACCTCTACTGCGTATTATGTCAGACCACATGGGTAATATGTTCAGCAGAAACCTTCAAATGTCCACAGGACTCTGGAGCTGGTGGCTGTGGAGCATCCGTATTGTTTCACAAACAAATTATCTCTGCAGATTTGAGTACCTCTCTTTACTCAAGAAAGAGACTTAGAGGAGATGAGGTTTTATCAAATACACAGAGAGAGTAGGAAAAATGATCAGAGGGAACAGGAAAGAGTAGAAACAAGTCCAAGCTTACCAGAAACCTCCACAATATCTCCAGGCACAATGTCTCGAGCTTTGATCCTCTGGACGGCAGTGCGGTTCATACGGTAGACTTTGCCCATCTCTGGCTCGTATTCCTTCAGAGCCTCGATGGCATTCTCTGCATTTCGCTCCTGAGACCATACAAAACCACACAAAGGGATCAGCAAGGATACACATGCATTGCATCGGTAACAGCCCCGTATTTCATGTTGTTTAATTAATGTCATTGGTCTGATTAGGCTATACAACAGTAGCCTACTCCTTCAGGTTTCAAAATAAATAAATGGTTATCTAGTTCTCTTGCTGTACATTTAAATGTTCTGATAAAAGTTTTAAAATAATAGATAATTTATACAATTTATTAAAATGAATATTAGAATGTAAAAATAACAGATTTAAAAATATACTATAATTAATTATATTAAAATGTATATTATAAATCAAATATTTAAAAAAAATAAAGTACTGGCCATCATATCGATTGTCAGCCACAGAATTATCAGACAAAAATTCGACAGATGCATCATTAATATCAATAGTTCTAATAGGGTGTAACAGGCATAGCACATTTGTGAACATGCACAACATTTCCTCTTTAATCCATTTCCCAGAATTTAGAAATGATTTGTAAATTCCAATAGAAGTCAAATATAACATTATTATATTAATATATTAATTAGGTAAATCTCTTAGCACTGTCAACGCTGTCCATTGCTGTATCCAGATATTGCGTTATAAATGTAAATGACATGCCACATCCTTAAGTATGCACTAATAAACAAATATGAACACCTGATAATCACTTGTCATGTTTAGGAAAAGAATACTGTTGTAGTGATTGAACATACTGACAAAACAATGTATAGCCTGAATGCACTGTAAGTCGCTTTGGATAAAAGCCTCTGCTAAATGCATAAATGTAAATGTAGTGATAGTAGTATAAGTAGTAGTAGTAGTAAAGTATCTAATGCTTAACAGTAGGACATCAAGCAGACTCGCTCTTCGTCATCGAGAAGATAGATTTGATCATTAGTTGAAATTCTTTGTGGTCCTTCAGTTTTCTCAGCCCACACACCCACCCACCTGCCAGACTCCAATGACTGCGTTGGCCACCAGAATGAGCAGGATGACAATGGGCTCCACGAAGGCTGTGGTCGACTCCTCCCCATCCTCAAACAGTGCCAACACCTAATGAACAAACACAACATAAATTAATCCAACCTCACATTCAGAGCTCAGTTCTGTTAAGGTTACTGAAGTGAGAATTCAAGTATTCATAAATACTCTTAAAAAATCAATTAAATGATAGACACACTATATTAATGCACGGTTCATCATTCTGTCCACTCACATAAGTTTGGAAAGGAAATTAATTAATACATTAATTTTAAATTGTATTTTAAGGACACATTGCATTGATCAAAAGTGTCAGTAAAGACATTTATAAATGTTACAAGTTATGGCTTCTGAAAATTAAATTTTCCATTACAGGAATAAATTACATTTCAAAATATATTCAAATAGAAAACAGTTATTTTAAATTGTGAAAATATTTCACAACATAACTGCTTTTACTGCACTTTTTCTGATCAAACAAATGCAGCATTGGAGAGTGGACTTCTTTTTTAAACATAAAAAAGAAATAGAAATCATAGAAAGGAAAGTATTAAAACTAATAAACAACTGAAAATGTCCTTTTGTTGAACCCCAAGTGCCCGACAGTACCACTGTTAAATAAATAGCACAATTCTAAATAAAACATTCCAATTATACTTGCATTTAAAAGGCATAATTTCTGTTAGGGAGAAAAAAGCTTTTGGCTTCTCTCCTGAGGCCACAAGGGTGCATCGAGCTAAATATTACCGTACTAATGCAGGTTTCTTCAAAGCAATAAAAAACAGGACTATCTTTGAAAAAAAGTGCATAATGTTTAAAATAATGTTTATAAACCATTTACAATTAATTGCGTTGTTTAATTAGAAACAACAACCATCATGTAAGTATGTATAATTTAATACCGAAAACCAATCACAAAGAGTAGCCTACTTTTATCATTTAAAACCATGATGCAGTGGGATGCAGAAAAACCCGCCATAAAGTCTCGAGACATGTTTTTAAAAAGTTGAACTTTAACATTAATTTTACATGGCTTTCTAAACATGCGGTTTACTCTGGTTCTGTGTGAACGGCTTTTTTGTGTTGTTTTGACTTAAACAACATCTTCGCATTCATGTTCTCTTTTTCCGCTATATTTTAAATGAGCAGCGCCGCATTCAGCTAAAAAAAGCATTAAATTGCAACGACACCTACATCGTCATCGCATCTTGTGTGCCACATATAAGGTTGCCTGACGCGCATTTCAAATTTGAATGCAGCGTTTTGCATTAAAATGTGGATTTTAATTTTTAATTTGACGAATATTTGAAATTCTGGAAAAAATTGACAGCCCTACTATGAATACACTAATGATTTTAGGCACTTCATGTACTTTTTTACAGACAAGTTTTCCTGGTGTCCTCCACAGTCCTCTTTCATATTAGGCATTCATTCAGCGCTCTCTCTCCTTCCACCTAATTTTTAGCAACTTAGATACAGATCAGTCATAGAGCAGTCTGTCTTTAACCTTTCATTACAAACTGATGGGTCCCAAGCAGAGGCTTATTTAAGTCACTGAGTAACCGTGAAATAAGATGGGCAGGCGAATACAAAGACCAAAAATAGCCAAGGAGGCAGAATGAGAAAGTGATGAAGAGCAAAAAGGAGTTCATAAAACAAAATGGGTGGAAAGATGACAATTACCGAAATATTGAGGAAAGCCACACAGATGAGTGGCTTAGAGTTTAGAACACAGCGCTCAGCTAAATCCTGTCAAGTCATGGCTCTGGGTAACTTGTCTGACTGAGGTCTATTCACACATAAATATCAGTAGACTGTAGATCCTCTCTGCATTCCCTCGAGTTTTTACACTTCAAACAGAAGACAAATGGACTGACTAGATCAGTTCCACTTATAAACAATAGCAAACAAACCGCTTTTAGTTTGAACATTTTTCAAAGACTTCAAAGTGTCTTCTTTTGTGTTCCACAGAGGAAAGTCAGTCATTCAAGTTCTAAAAGATATGTAGGGTAAGTATATGATGAAAGAAATGAACTATCCCTTTAAAATACCATGAAATCATTCCCCTACAATTACAAGACAACCGGTTTATTTTGCGGTTTTAGTATCTGATGGTCTACACAACCTCCCAACTTCACTTTTTTTTAACTGAAAGTGTACAGTGAATTTTATACCACAAACATAAATAAGTGTTCATGCCATCACTAGCTAAAAGTTATTCACAGTGACCAAAATACAACCTTAGGAAAGGTTTCTGATAATACATTTTGACATGTTGAAGTGGTAACCAAAATTCATGACTTCTCACTCCTAGAAGTATAAAAACTCGGCTCCACTGAGAAGCTTTTCTCAAATCATCAAATGGAAGAGCCTCTCGGTGGGCATACTCTTTACTATTTAAAGACAGGAAGTCTATCCATTGTTCAAGTGACCTTTTCTCTGATGACATTCAGAGCTGTGCTGGAGTCTCAAGTGTGAAATATTCTCATTTTATATTGAGGTCTAATAGAAAATAGCTAAATGACATTATACTGATGTACAATCTGCCAGAGATCTTCTAAAGCCTTGACTGATAATGCGGAGAGCGCTGTACACCAGTAATGCACCGACAAGATCTACGCAAGAAGGATGTTTGAAACAGCTGACCTGAAAAATGAAAGGTGACAGAAAAGGAATGAAAAACTTAATCAGGACAGAAGCAATACAGCTAGTTATCTGAAATGAAAAGAAAATGGGCAACCATTTCAGGCATTTTGGAACCAACAGTCGCATGGCTGCACATGTAGATCTGTTTGTTTCCATCCAACAGCTCTCATTCCTAGCACATGCTGTTCTAGAATGAGTCAGACTATCATACCATCATAACACAAGACTTCACAAAATAAATACATTAAAAAAAAACATTACATTTTTGCCCCGTTGCTTAGATACCGACGGCTTTGTTCTCATAACATGCCAAAAATTCTGGAAATCTGAATGCTAAAGATTTTAATATATTCAAAAAGGCACACAAATGAGTTCCAACATTGGGCTGATCTCCCCGGAGTATTTCCATTGCACCATTGTATTTGTCCAGCACACAAACAGACACAAGGCTTTCTGGGAGGTCTAATGCAATATTTTTTTTATCAGTATCAAGTGTTCCACAGGACTCCAGTGGTCGGAAGACTGGTGCTCGCCTCATAGAATTTAACCACGGTTAAGACAATAAAAATATGGATGAAAGACAAAACGATAGATTACATGAGCAGAGCTCCAAATGCTGATGTACTTGAAGAAGACAGTGAACGCAGATGTCTGGAAACAAAAAGCATGTACACAAATACCACAGCAGTGTGTCTGACTGTCCGTTCCACTGCGGGTGAGCAAGAGCGTGTGCGCTCTCATGTTAAATTCACTTTTACAGAACGGCGGGGGGCTGGAGTGGTTCGACCATAGTCGTCAAGTCAGACGGAAAGTTCATAAAAAGGTAAATTCATAAAAGCCAATAAGAAAAACAGACTGTGCACACCAGTTTAACAAGTCAGAGTTTTGGAAAGTCTGGTGTCCTGCTCAACAGAACCACAGCAACACAATCATTACATCACAGCATAAGGATAGTTTATCTACTTTAGTTTACTACTCATGTCTAATCTACTCAAATCTGACCCTAGTTTAGAGACAGTAAGATAAAGTTAGCAAGGATGCAATAAAATGATCAAAAGTCACAAATATGTTTTAAATCAAATTAAGATTTCAATAAGAGAAGACAATAAGATTTCACAATACCACGCTTTTCACTGTATTTTGATCAAATCAATGTAGTCTTGATGAGCATAAGAGTTTCTTTCAAAAGCATTAAAAGTATATCTGACCTCAAACTTTTATAAGCTAGTACATATTATTATAGCTATGATTATTCTAAATATTTTTAGCTGTGGTTCTTTAACTGGCATGAATTTACAGACATAACTTCTCAGAGAAAATTTCAGCCAGCTGAGAGGGTGAGATGGCTGTTAGATGATTTGTGTTTCTAAATTAATCCTATTTGCACCCTGTCTCACAGTTTTTTCTGCATCTTGCACCATGATCATTGCATTTTTAGGATGACATGTCAATTTAAAAATACTTCATCTTTGAAAATTATTGTTCAGTTCACACATACGTGTGTATGCTCCATATTACATGTTTGATAAATCAGATCCTAAATGAGTCGTACTGTACAGTGCTTCCTCAATTGTGTAGTCGATAATGAAAGTATGTAGTTTTACACATATCTAATACAAAGATTCAAGTATACCTGACGTAACACCATTGAGATAAGCTGCTATACCAGGGGTGGCGAACTCCGGTCCTGGAGAGCTGCAGCCCTGCAGAGTTCAGCTCCAACCCTAATTAAAACTCACCTGCCTGTAGCTTCCTAATAATTGTTCAGACCTTGATTAGCTTGTTCAGATGTGTTTGATTAGGGTTGAAGCAAAAGTCTGCAGGGCTGCGGCTCTCCAGGACCGACGTTCGCCACCCCTGTGCTATACAAATCTAGCAGTTGAGAAATGTGCAGCGCTGAAGATGTTTTATTTCCAAGGCCAAACTGAAAAGAATGCTGAGTGCACATCTAGTTTCTTTGAAGTTTTCTGACATGGTTTATGGACAAATGAGTTTTGACTTTAAGTCACCTCATTCATTTACCTGTGTTCTCTAGTGAAAGCACAAGACACTCAGGTAAATGACCTTAAACCACACAAATGAGTCCTGGCGAGGGTTTTACATAAATCATTTGACTACAAAGAGAGATTTTAAAAACGAAAAGGGGAGATTAAAAAATCCTTCTCTCACTTAATCTCTCTTCCGTTCTTTGATTATTGACAATCATTTAGTGAAATTTGAGGTTTAGCACACCAGAATGCAAACTGGATATGATAGATGGTGATGGCAATTCCTTCAGTCTTGTTTTCTGCATTACCTCACCAACTGCATGAACTATAACTGCTATCAAACTTATGGTGGGGTCAAGCTGTCATACTATATATTGTGCTGGGAATAAAATACCATTTCTGAATCGCATTTAAACCAGAAAGAAAGTAACTTACGAAAGACACGCAGGCTGCCAGCAGCAGAATCCTCACCAGAAGGTCCTCAAACTGCTCCACCACCAACTCCCACAGTGATTTACCTGGGAGAGAGACAAATATGAGAATGACAAACAGACCGATAGACAGACAAAATGTTTAAGTATTCAATGACAAGTGGGTGTTAGGTTAAACCACACAGCTGTAACGCAGTGCATGTGTTTGTGCATGTGTGCATAGTTTAAAGTAAGTCTTAAAGTCTAACTCTCTCTAGTAAAACTGAATGACTGAGCCCGTGCTAACGGTGCAACCGTTAGAGAGCAGTAACAACATGATGGAAAGATCAATATTTACCTTCTTCGGCTGGGAGCTCTGTCAGTCAAAACACGGCGAGGCAATCCGTTGTGGAATGTGATGCAGGGTACAAGAGAGAGAGAGAGAGAAAGAGAGGACAAAACAGAGGGCATTCTGTTAGAAAGGCCATACGGTAAAACGGTGTTTACACAGTTTCTTTTACATCACACTGCATTGCCAGTGATAGTGCGAGTTAGCTTCATTTTTTGCCTGAATGTTAAATACACAGAGACATGCAGCGCAATACTAAACCAGAAGATTACAGATTAGCTCAGACAATTATTGATTTAGGAGTGTCTGAGCCATTCCCTGCAAAGATTCCTGCATTGCAAAACAAGCTGCAACAACTTTGCAGCATCTAACATTCACTTAAAGCTAATCTTTAAAAACACAGAAAAATGGGCAACAATGATGTTATATCTCAAAATATATAATTTTTCAATACTGTATACATTTTTATGTTGTTTTTAAATGACAATATAAATACACTACCATAAATAAACTTGTACACATCAACTTTTTATATAAAATTATAATTTTTTATGTATTTTATGTGACAAAATACTATAGGATTTTAATATCAGATATTTATAATTTATTGGCCAATAAAGTTATCAGCTTATAGGTATGGGCCGGAATTAGAATATCAGTGCATCCTCAAATGAACGTACAAAATATTTATTAAAAAAAAACACTTCTACTGCGATGTAATAAAATCCATAACTGGTACATTCACAAACGGCTCACTAAATGTAAACCACAACCTTTGCATGCAAAGACTATCATCTGGGGTGGAAAATGTACAGATGGACCACCAACTGTGATGGCGTTTGCTTATTGAATGTGCTTCCTTTCTCAAAGAGGGAGAATTTCATGATGAAACAAACATGTCTGGCATTGTACAAGAGTCATACGACATAGATGCGCTCTGTGGCCTACACACTGCTGTTTAGTCAGTTCTAGAAGGTTCTCGAGTCAGAGCGTGTGGGAGCCGAAGAGCATGTGGAGAGTGGGAGGGGGCGGAGCTTCACGGACCTCTCTCTTTCACACACACGCATCATAATTACAACACAGATGCCCTCTTTGTTGAGGCTCTACTCTGAAATCTTGAGGATCCGCAGCCGTTTAGCATGCATGTCCGTCTGTGAGGGGAAAGAGTGGTCTCATTAATAATCAGTTCAGACTGATTGCTACTATAGGTGCGATTACGACACTCTATTAGAGCATCTGACTATTAAGTGCTTTCCTTAACTAATCACAACTGACAAAATGTATGCCGAACTGTACAAGAACAGTTTGTTTCTGGGAGACTGTTCATGAATGGACCTAGAGAAAGCACAATGGAAAATCCTTGGAACTGACCCAAAAGATAGCGAGAGAAAAAACAGGGTGTTCCTGAATTCCAACAAGCATGTGTTTGTGTGTACTTAGGTCAAGTTTAGCCTTGCGTTGTGCGGATACTATCAGCAGTTTCCCCTGCCATTCAGCTCAAAGTGAAAGCCTGCATCCACATCAGTTCTGATAACCAAGAACAACTTGATTGCACTTGCCTCTATGGAATGTGGGCTTCCCTGCCTTATTGAGACAAATATCTGATTCCTTTTGTCTCACAATCATACATTCGGGAAAGGCTTGAACAGGTCATGCAAGTCATGACGACTTCATAGTTCTGCAGTTGGGAACAGGCTCGATGCATGTGCAGTTTGTGCAGTGGAAACCAAAATGAAATTGGCTCATGGCAGAAGACCTGCAGCAGTGAAATTACACAGCGGTAAAGCATCAAGATTTTCATTTCCCTTTAAAAAAGGCGGCACACATCCAAACAGTCTTAACGCACACATTTGGCCCATCAATGACTGAATTTCCAGCAACACTTAGAAAAAACAAGAGAATTCTTCAGATATAAAAGTGAATGAGAGGGAGGGTGAAAGGCATGAAAGAGTATGTTCTGCTTTGAAGAACAGAGCAGATTCTTCTCTTCATCTTTCCTCAGTCTATGAGATCTGTCTGTAGAGAGCCAGAGAATTTACAGTCGAGAGCTCAGTCTGTGATATAAGTGTAGTGATGTACTTCAAATGCTCTGATGTTATTACCGTTTTAGATTTTAACATACATTAAAATGTAATTTACTCATGTGAACTTTCAGAAGCCATTACACAGTGTCATTCATTCAGAAATCATGCCAAATCTTGATTTGGTGATTCTTTGAAAAAATAAAAATAAAATTATTCTGCAACATATAAATGTTTTACTGTTTCTGTTTAATGCATCCTTAATACATCCTTGCTGAATTCAAGTTTTCATTTCAGAACGGTATATTTCTGAGAATGCGAGTAGTTCATTCAGAACATTAACAAAAAAAGTAAACTGCAAACTCCTAAAATATCATCAAACTATTTTATGGTATATCTGCTGTGTATTTTACTTGACACTGACCTCAATAAGACGTCAGTGACCATTCGTTGAGCAATTGAAAATCATCCTCTTCCTGTATACTTTTTCGAATAGAATTCAATTTCAGCATCTGCACTGAGACACCTGGTCAGCTTAGAACCATGTATTTCTCAAATTAATCTTGAGGCACCTTTCTCTTCACAGCATCAAAAGACAGCAGGTCTCTGTTTTTAATCCTGAACCCACTGGCACACTCCGCAGCTCATGATAACTGTAGCGGCTTCAGCTCTATTTCAATATGATATTATGTAAGAGGAATATTAACTCATCTGAAGTCTGTTGTGGAAAGTAATCACCTAGCAGAGCAGCAGCATGTTCCTACAGTGGTGTGGAAAAAGTGGGTGGCAGGACAGGGAGAGTAATGGCCCTGAGTTTCCCTCTCTTTCCAGCTCTGTGTGTGTGTGTGTGTGTGAGAGAGTGTGCGTTTATCATGCTGTCCTGTCGCTTTACCTCATTAGTTCTAGGTGCAGGTTTCTGCTTATCTAGTTGCATTTTGCCTCACACATATTGAGGAAATTGCTAAACTGACCTCAAACCAGAGAACAAGAGTGAATCTCAATTCTCAGTGAGAAACCAATACGCTGTAGGCATTTCTGCACCCGACCGTTGGCCTGAACACAAACACAACCTTTGTGGGAAGGAGGAGGATGGGAAAGACAGAGAAAGAGAGAAGGGATGGAAGGGGTTCCCTGTTAGGGTGTGCCAAGGATTCCCTCAGAGTCATCTGGGCCATGTCTGCTGGTCTGGCCTAGGCACATTCCTACATCGTGACTTCACCCTCCCCTTATGCATAACAAACACACACACAAGCTCACTTTTGTTGTCCCTCTTTAAATTCATCTTGCTCTACTTTTCCACCCTCTTTTTCAACTATCTTTCTCTCCCTCTCTTTTACTCTACAACCACACAGTAAGTGAAAACAAGTGGTAGTCTGTTTACACACCAGTCAGTGGGAGAGGGGAAACACTTCCTGGAAACAGTTGCCAACAACTCACTGACTCTGTAACTTCTGTCCCCAGGGAAGTAGGATTACAAGCGAGAGCATGGCAGCACACGGTAGGATGCAGTCAAAGTGTGACCCAGCTGAGCTCACATCTAACCTGAACTTGTTTACTTCCTAAATTAAATGAGCACAGTCTTACTACTGCATACGATTCCAAAGTGCCATAAAATTGTTTAAAAAATATTTTAACTTTTTCGACCTCTAAACCAACAATGGGTGGGGAAAAATAATAATAACCATTACACAACATAGTATTTTTCAATTCCACTGATTATAAACAAATTGAAACAAAAGTGTCAACATATACTTTCTTCTGTATTGAAAGAGCTTAAAACCAGAAAAAATATAGGGCTCTGAGCTCTGCACTCAAAAACAGAGGCAGATGAATGAATCGACTTATGATACTTTGAATATTATGAGGTCAAAATTAAATAAACGAACAAACATAAGCATGGATGAATTTGTTCACAATATACGGAGTCGAAAATATTAAAGTGAAATGTAATGATGCACCAATTTTACAATTCTGGCTGATAATTATACCATCAGTTGTACCATATGGACAAAATTACAATTACATACTATATACAGGTGCATCTCAATAAATTAGAATGTCGTGGAAAAGTTAATTTATTTCAGTAATTCAACTCAAATTGTGAAACTCGTGTATTAAATGTATTCAATGGCCACAGACTGAAGTAGTTTAAGTCTTTGGTTCTTTTAATTGTGATGATTTTGGCTCACATTTAACAAAAGCAACCCAATTTACAATCTCAACAAATTAGAATATGGTGACATGCCAATCAGCTAATCAACTCAAAAAAACCTGCAAAGGTTTCCTGAGCCTTCAAAATGGTGTCTCAGTTTGGTTCACTAGGCTACACAATCACGGGGAAGACTGCTGATCTGACAGTTGTCCAGAAGATAATCATTGACACCCTTCACAAGGAGGGTAAACCACAAACATTCAATGCCAAAGAAGCTGGCTGTTCACAGAGTGCTGTATCCAAGCATGTTAACAGAAAGTTGAGTGAGAGAACCGCAGCCTTATGAGGATTGTCAAGCAAAATCGATTCAAGAATTTGGGTGAACTTCACAAGGAATGGACTGAGGCTGGGGTCAAGGTATCAAGAGCCACCACACACAGACGTGTTAAGGAATTTGGCTTCAGTTGTCATCAGAGGCGTCTTACCTGGGCTAAGGAGAAGAAGAACTGGACTGTTGCCCAGTGGTCCAAAGTAGGGCTGGCTCTGCCTTTCTTTCATAGATAACAGCAATAATGATATTATAGCATTAGAAATAGCCTACTACTGTTACTAAAGAGCTTACGCATTTTGGAGGACTAACCAATACAGAAAGCTAAACAGGATTTTGGTAATCACCAGTGCTGTTAGTTTAGAGCAGCAGTGGCACAAACCTTACATAATTAGTTAAAAACCTTACATAAATGTGTTTTAATAAATTTGTTAAGCACTGTAATAGTGAATATAGTTTAAATCTCTTTTAAAAATGTAATTAATAATAAATATAATAAAGACTCAGTGTTAACCAACAAGTGAGGAATGTTCTGCAGGAACACACGTTCACTTTGATCACAGCCCTGTCTTACTGTCATTTCTTTATCCTGTAAAAGGCGGTTATGGAGCGTCTCATATTTATATTCAGACAATTACATGCAGTTACCCCATTAAAGTTCCTACTCTCATAAAATATTCACACTGCATGTTGACTTTTAAACCTAATTCAGCACGATGGATATTTTGGCGCTGCATATCCTGTTAATGGTCTCCCTCTCTGTGTTCCGTCTGTCTGACGTGCGTGCACACGCCGCAGGTGCTCACTCGGTATTTTAAACTTAACATAGGCTGTCAGGACGGACCTTTATGCAAAAATGCTCGCATGAATTTGTGACATTTCTAGATAAGGATATGACCGTAAACTGAACGCTTTTTGCGCTGAGGACGCACACGCATGTGTCACAGCGCCTGACAGGGCAAGCCTTTACACTAATGAATAAACTTAAAGATCAAAATAAAAGAATTATCATGTTTTGGGCAGCTTGGATCACGGACTTCTCCCGCGGCATCTCATTCTGTTTCCTCCACTATTTTTAGATGCATTTTGTCCATATAAATGCGTTATTCGTTAAATGAAAGAAAAAAAATGTATATATTGCTCTTTGTATTGTTGTAAAATACATTAATGGAAAACAAGTAATATATTTATATAGAAATATATATGCTGTAAAATTAAAATACATTTATTTTAAACGTACTGCACAGTAATGAGGCAGCACCATATAACAGATGAGACGGACAAGAAAGGCTATTGATAATCTTTCAAAAATATAATACGAAAGGCTCCAATACAGAGCGGCATAAAGCACTTATGCACATCCCGTGACTTTTCCACGACATTCAAATTTGAGATGCACCTGTACATCTAAATAAAAGCAAAATAAAAATCTAACAGATTAATGGCACAAGTGAATGTCGGCATCTCAATGCAGTATGAAAAAATGTAAATAGCCTATTTTAAGACTTTTTAGTGCCTTTGAAGATTACCTATAAGTAAACATTAGATGGCAGCAAGAGTCATCTAAATGTAAAAATAGAAGAAAATAAGCATGCACAATTATGTATCCAATACTAAACATATTGGTTAAAAAAAATTCACCACCTACGAAAATCTCTATCCTATTCAACTATATAGACCGTATTGTGTATTCTGGTCTCTAGATCGGAGTCAAGTCCCTCCTTCAAATGTAAGCCTATTTTTTGCCTTATTTATCATCCACCAGACAAAGATCAGATTGCTCAGAAAAGCACACAACCATTCAACATGGCAAATTAATTAAAGTACCATTCAAGTCCATGGCTCAAACACTGCAATACCAGCCAATGTAAAATATTCAAGGTTAGGGATTTGTACATTTATAAAAAAATATATATATATATAACCATTATGGGATGCAACATTTGTTGGATGTTTCAGATCTACTTTTTCTGTCAGTTTCTGTCTCTTTCAACCATGAAAACATGAAGTTTTAAGAGTAGTTGCCATGACCACCTGGCTTGTGGACATGACTGGAACAGCATCTCTCTGTCACCGTGCAGTGCACCCAAAATAAATGTTACATAACATAAATCCTACTCTTGATTTATACGCACTTCAATTAACACAACAACACTCTACTACTATAAATCAGAAGTGACTCTCTAAATACATAAAGGCGATGTTTGAATTTATGCGAACATGTCTTATGATCAAAGTACTGTGCGCTGAAGGCAGAAAATAATTCCTTGCTTTAAGTGCCATTTTAGCAGGCTTTAAAACAGAAGTTCCAAGCCTCCTTCAGCTTCTCAAAATAACTTGGAAGGAATTCTAATGCAGTCGTGATGGAGTTATTGACTACTGCTCAAGAAAATCATGATGGAAACTACAATGAAAAGACACCATAATGTCAATGAAAGAGTAGCCTAACTGTTGATTATTGTGAATAAATCATTAATAATACACTCATATGTAATTTGTATGACTGCAGGACAATGTGTACATACAGTAAACACTTCTAAACATTACAGGAGTAAACATGTTAATTACTAAGTTAAACATCAAATTGGGAGCCAGAATGCCCGGAAAACCTTTGCATAAAGAGGTGTTCACACATTCAGTGATTAAGGAGTTTGCCAGGTCTCTGTTAGTTTCTTGCAGGCGTTCCTACTCCAAATGTAAAAGGCAATGTATTACGTGAGCTCCAGTGTCTCTCCCACCACTGTAAGTGGATACTCATTTGTATGAAGTTGAACTCTGCTTTTACTCACACTTCCAGACTGACATTGCCAACTCTCACTGAAAATGAGAATGAGTTTAAGTCACTTTGCCACTGTATGTATGGACGCCCATGAGTCGACATCATTAGCATAGTAAGCATCCTAGTAACGTTTATGCACAATACTTGATACTATATGAAGCTGGGATGTAGAGTATCAAGTTAATGGAAAATGTATTATGAGTGATGAATACAGGGATGTAACTATTTGGCACATAACACTGCATAAAAAAGAGAGGGAAATACAGTGCTCACTAGAAATGCTCATATTATAAGGCCAATTTGTACATTTTCCTTCATTTCACGAGAAGATCATTAATCTCTGGAATAAGGCATAAGCAAAAGGTTTCTATTTATAGCTCATAGTGAGTTTAATAATAACCAGTTATATAAACACATATACACACACAATGTAATTAAATATACCTCAAAGTCATTCAAGCACACCTGGAATACATTTTTTCTCACACTCACTAATTTTAAACGTATATTTAATGTTATTTAATTGCCTACATCATGGCCAGCACAAAGCATTGTTATTGGCTGTCTGAGGTGTTACGTAACAATATGATTTCTCTCTGAATGGGAAGCTCTGGTCTCACAGCAACCGTACCTACATCACTCACAGTGATCCTCAGTTTTACAGAACAACCTTCACATCTGCAACACACATACACGTACAACATAAATCATTTCTCACTCAGATACATTTTTTTCGGATGTTTCCATTTAAAAACACAGCACAGTTACCAGCAATAGTGAATATGAAGTTCACAAACACACTAAAAAAAGAAAGAACAGCCAACAAGCCAGTGGACTGCCTGAACAACTAGCTGACGAATGGGTATTAAAGGGATAGTTCACCCAAAATGTTTTAATTCTGTCATCATTTCAATTTCAAGTTGTTCCAAACCTTTATGAATTTATTTTGCAGAACACAGAGGAAGATATTTTAAAGAATATTTGACCACTGACCATTGTATGGACAAAAAAAAAATCAGATACATTTCTCAAAATATCTTCTTTTATGTTCCAGAAACGAAAGAGTCATGCAGGTTTGGAACGACATGAGGGAGGGAAAATGACAGAATTTTCATTTTTGGCTAAATCATCTCTTTAAAAAAGCAAGATTCTGTAGCAAGAGTTAAAGTCTTGAACAGTGCTGGATATTTCTTGGGTTTCCACTGCAGGGTTACTTGACCTATAGATCTGGGAAAACACAACAGCTGAAAAGACATAACCATGTCTGCAAAAACACATGCACTTTCACTCATTCATAAACAAACAGACAGGCAAACATAACACATAGCATTTTCTCTTGCAGTGCATGCAACCTAGCTACTTATCAGCATAGCATGAAAGAAAAGATAAATTATTACGATTAATAAAAACACTACACTCATACAGGCAGAGTCAAATGAGCGGTTTGCCACAAGGAGGTGATGCTGTGAGCAAGAGTGGGAGGTGAGAATGATAGCTTAGTGACAAGATAGAAGCAGATCACAAACACACAGACACAAGATGTGCTAATGATAACTCTCCAGCCTCAGTTTACTTCCTTTTCTCAAACAAGCAAGAACATTTTTTAAATAAAAACAGCTATTAGCTAGCAGATAGCTATTAGCTTTTGACAAACAAACAAACATATTCTGCATTGTGATGATTCAATGTGTGCAGTATTGCAGTGGGTGTGCTGGAGTTAAGTTTTTTTTTTATAGTACAATGATGTATCAACGCAGCATGACATTAAAAAAAAAAGATTTCAATGTATGTTGCATGTATAAAAGCAGAATTGATGTGGTCACATTTGAACTTGCAACATTAATGTAATGTAAATGGCTTTAGATGTAATGGTAAGAGAAGTAGGGAGGTGGGGTGAGGGACATTTTCTATGGTTAGCACTAGCTGATTATATTTGCTTGTGTCTATGCTAATACATTCTACCTACAGAAAGTGTTTAAGTGTGTACCCTAACCCTAACCCTGTTGAAACAGTTCACTATTAAATAAAAAAACGAGTGGTCAACGTACACGATGTGCCTTTTCTGATGTGACAGGATGACTTTGTCAAACATTACAGTATAAACGTTGGGGATCAGTATGATTTTATAAGAGAAATTAATACTTGAATTCAACAATGATGATTTGAACTGATCAAAAGTAAAAGTAAATAATTTTACATTGGAGGTCGACCAATATGAGTTTTTCTCTGGCCGATGCCGATATTTAGAAATCAGGGCAGCCGATAGGCCGATATATGATGCCGATTTTTAGGCCAATATGTTTGTCCGATTTAAAATATTTATTCATTAAATAATAAATACACAACAGGTAATCAAAAATCTAGAAAAAAAAAAAGTTTTTTTTGTGCACCAAAAAAAAACATGTGCAAATGTATAAATGCTTTTGCAGGCTGTCATTCACCATTCTTTATTTTGCATCATATATTAATCAGATCGTGTTCACTTGTCTGGTTGTTTGGCTGCATTTAATTCTGAAGAATTCAATTATGTATATATCTCTGGCTTTGAGAAGTTAGATATATATATATTGGATGTCAACGATTAATCAACGATCGATTAATTGTCGATAAGAGATTTAATCGCTAAAAGCTATCGATGGTCGATTAAGCAGTTTCATTTTTGGGTGCGTGCAGCTCATGTGCAAAACACATGCAAACAGGCTGTGAGTGACGGTGAAGGGGCTGGATCTTACAAGAAAATAATTTACTAATGTACAAACTACGCTTTTAATATGATCCAAACTTTAAAAGTGTATTAAAACAGATACAGTACAAAGTTCTTTTGTATTGAAATGTAGTAATAAGTCATGTTCAATTATAATTTCCCAAGATAATTGTTGCATATCGGGCACTTCGCTTTGACAGGGCTGCGGACGCAAGCAGGACAGATATAGGTTATTCTTTCCTACAACTTGTTAATTCGTTCCTACGACATTAATTTGTGGCAGTTGTCCATGTTTCATTAATTTGTTCCCTAGAAAACCCATGATTTAACTTAAATGCGGGAACAATTTAAGTCATAGTAACGAATTCTTAATCCATGGCCACGAAATCTTTCATTTCCCCCCACACGTTTACCACAGTAAGAGATGTGAAAAGAGATGTGAAAACTGCACATTAAAATGCACATTAAAATGTTTAAAATGGGTAACAGTGTGTTTTGCTGTAGCAACGCCGGTGGTTCTGGAAGCGGATCATTGGTCACCTCGGGACCCACAGCTCTGCACATTTTGCATGTCTCCCTTATCTGACACATTCATTTGAGTTCATGGAGCTCTTTCCTAATGAGCTGATGATCTGAATCAGGTGTGTAAATTAGGGAGACATGCAAAATGTGCAGAGCAGTGGGTCCCAAGAAACAGGATTGAAAACCACTGGCTTAGCCTATTGCACAGATTCTCGAACCAGCAAATTACCAAAGGGCATCTTGGGTTGAGCGAGCGGTGCAGAGCGTATTGAGCGAGTGGAGCGGAATCTTAAGAAAGGCGCTCTCCGCTCTGAAGGAAATATGACCGCTCCGCTCCCCGCTACGCTCCGCTCCACTCCGCTCACATGCTCTGGGCACAACTCATAGCTTCTGGTCTCTCAACTGAGGTTGTTGAGACTAGAGATCGACCGATATATCGGTTTACCGATATTTTTCCCGATATTTAAGCATTTTACCATAATCGGATATCGGTTTTGAAAAAAAAACGATATATATATATTTTTTGTCACATACACAATTATACAGAGTTTAACCAGCAGTGAAATGTGTTCTCTGCATTTAACCCATCCAAGAACACACACAAACACACACACACTTGGAGCAGTGGGCACTGTTCATTCAGGAGAAGCTCCAGCACGGCCACCGCATGTAACTTTATACAAGATTCACTTGTTTGAAACGTGCTAAATTATATTAACATTTACTATAGAACCATTATTTCACCAATAAACATCTAAATAAATACATCTCTATCGAAATGTATTATTTATTATCTCCGCAAGTGATCGCAGTTTGAGTATAGTTCTGTGTAAATGCATAGATAAACCGCGTTGCCAGCAGTTTTCATAATTTAGAATGACAAAAACATTTTAATAATTCTAATAAAACATGCCAGTTAAGAAAAGCAATAAAATACGCTGTTTTGTTTGTTATAGCTTATTTCAATATTCCAGAGAATATTATTAATTGAATTAACATTATTCAGTGAATTATTATTCACTCTTTAGTCTATTAAACAGTTTATAAACCTACTAAAACTGTAGTTTAAAATGAAGTTGATATGATTTCTGTCCTTTATTTTCTCCATTTGAAAACGTTAGACATTCTTTTGCTTATTGTTAATGTCAGTGTTGCTGAGGATGCTTTTTATAAATAAAATGTTTTTATTGTTGTTGTTAAGATGACTGAAAGGAGGAAAAACCAAAGTGAAGAATGGACTTACTTCACTCTGTTATTTATGTACTTTATAACAGTAAATAAATATCGGTTCTGAATATCGGTTATCGGGTACATAAAACTTACAAATAATCGGTATCGGTTCTAAAAAATCAATATCGGTCGATCACTAGTTGAGACCGTACTACTGTCCAGAGCTCCCTCAACGAGGAAACTGTCCTTGAAGTGGATGGTTCACTTCATGGTGCGGAAATCGTCAGCTGCTCCCAGTTAACTGCCCTTTTGGTTAGTTCTGGAGTTCCTGCAGTAATAATTTCCCACAGGTTGGACCCCCTCCACCTTTAGAGTGTTCATGGCAGCCATAACTGCTTACCACGTCCCTTTGGGTGGTCAGTCATTAGGGGTTTTACCCGTTGGTACAAGTTTCTTTCTTTGTACTTGAGGCCAGGAGAAATATGGTACCGCTCCAGATTTTCAGGTGCATCTGTCTTAGCTGTGCTCGCCGGGATTTCACACTAGACAGGCATTTGTCAGTATGGTGGCGTGGGCATTGTCGTTTCCAAAGCGTTTCTGACGCAGCTCGAGTTCCCGAAGGGGAACGTCCCAGGTTACGTATGTAACCATGGAACCAGACACTGCGTCGCATGCCATACTTCCTGCATCCCTGTGAGAGACTTGCTTCAACTGACGTTGCTCATTTCGGATGTGCTTTTAAGCTCTCTGGTCTCTATGTTACCCCGCCCATAACGTTTCGCCATTCCGTTGAATTGATTACACACATATTTCAGAGTGTGGGAACACAGGGGCGTTCCCAAAGCGTTTCCGACGCAGCATATATCCTCGGGGAACCATGGTTACATACGTAACCTGGGACATTCTTGAACATTCGATTTATAAAAAACAAAAACATAAGAATAATAATATAATAAGAAATGTTTCTTAAGCATCAAATAAGGATAATGCAATGATTTCTGAAGCAATTCAGCTTTACCATTTACAACAGATTAAAACAGAAAACCGTTATTTTTAAATAAAAAAAATATTTCTCAATATTACCATATAACTATTTTTTATCATATATGCAGCCTAAATGTCTTCTTTCAAAAACAATAATGAATCTTCCTTAACCCAACATTTTGAATGATGAGTGTACTCACAGTATACTAAAGACGGCCTACAGAAGTTAGAACTCAGTGCTGTTTTCATGAGTCCATAGAAAATTTAGAAATCCTGACAATAATACACTTCACTTCTTATACTGTAGCTTCACTTGATCATGACTGTGGCATTTTAAAAAACATCGAACAACGAAAAACTCTGAATCAAACACACAGTACAACTATTAGTAGGCTTTAAGAGCTGCTGTTGTATGAGTAATAAGTATTTTAGTATTCTGGTCTGGTAAAACTGAGGAGTTCTGGCAAAGAGGAAACAAAACCATTCAAGCATAAGTTTCACACAGATGATATGCCATACCAAACAAATGCAACTATTTGAAAGCATCTCCATTACAACACATTTTGAGAGAGAGGGAGACAAAAGAGCAGTAAAATGAATAGGGTCCTCTAAAAATGGCCACTGCTAAGTGTGTGTCTTTCTGGTGTTTACATGCGAGCCAGTTGTGTGTGTGACCTGTGTGTGTGTATGTATAGTAGCAGTCATTTACCCATGCCAACTGCCTGAATGACAAAAACACATGCATGTGCACAATCGCATACAAAAAGCTCTTCAGCAAGGCGCGCAAAACTCTGCACCACAAAGAACGAAACACCAAACATCCTCTTATAGAGTCCTTAGATCGCAGCTGTAAGTGAGAAAGCTGCATCTTCCACACACACACACACACACACACACACACACACACACACACACACACACACACACACCATTACATTGTTTAGAATCTACTATGAGTTTAAAAAAATAAAAAATATTTAAACAAATAAACACACACACACACACACACACACACACACACAATATCTGTTTTAGCAGTGTTGGCCATTACATTGTTTAGTATCTACTATGAGTTTAAAATTAAAAAAATAAAATATTTAAAAAAATAAAATAAAAAAACTGGACAGTCCTCAACGGCAAATCATAAAGACATGTCATTTCAAACACAGTATGACCACTACAACTAAAGCAAATCTGGACCTCTCTACTCCCAACCACAATAACTCTGTGGGAAACACTTAACTAGCTAGCAGACAATGAATTTAACCCCAGAGGGATTAATCCACCACAGTTACAACAGCATCTAACCATTGGCCTCCTTTTGCACACAGGTGAAATACATGCTAGAGATGGCCTCAATTCAAACAACCCAAAACCGAGCAGAATATTATCATCTATGCTGATTGTTTGTCCTACTTGGTGTTAAACAGAGCATTTATGATTGTTAATGAAGACCACAGAAGTGTTCGTAAGGTCATAAAACTACTGAATGAAGAGAGAGGCTGAATATTAAGTCACAGTTCCTAGACCTACAGCACAGATCAGGAAGGATAATGTCTAAACATCTCCTAGATGAGAATTGGGTCACGGGTTCTGTCATTATTTACTAATTTCAACCAAGTAGTTTTTTTTCAGTGAAAAACAAAAGGAGATATTCAGATGAAAGTAGAAAATGAATGAAAGTGGATGGTGACAAGTAAAAGTAGTCCAGGTTTCTTGTAAGTCATTGATGACAAACGCCACTAGTTGTCTCTATTTGTTGCATAAGCTGATGCAATATCTTAAATAATAATGTTTTAAATCCCTTAGGACAACTGATCATATTTTCATAAATAATTTTTGAGAACTGCTTACTCTCATTTAAAACAAAACTGACTAATGTTTATATCTTATAAAGTTGGCATGAAATTAATATTTAACCTATCTATTTTTGTAAATAAATGTTATACTGTCGATTAGAAAGATTCATCATCCTCTAGGTTTCATTTTTTTCCATTTTAAAAACATTTACAATCTACAGTTTAACCGCAACTTAAATTATATTCAAACATTCAGATCTACATACAATGTGGCACTCGTATATCTGCTACAGTACGCCATACACAAACAATAGCTCTAAATTCGGAGGATCATTTATGCTATTGTTATATGTCATCATCACATCGTAACAGCTCTGTGTTACATAATAGCATGTCGTATGGACAATTTTCGTGACGCTTTTTACCAAATGTTATGTCATTTTTTTTAAATGTCCTGATTTGGACAATTAGCTACTAACTACATTAATTGAAGGAAAAGCACTGCTCGCTCTCTGCCGGAGATCTCATTTTGTGTTTCACTGAAGAAAAATGTTAAAGGCAGGCTAGGAGATTTGCTTCAAAAACATTTTTATGTTATGCTTTGTTGAAAGTCTCTTAATAACATCCCGATAGCAATCACTAAGTTAAGTTGTACAAATGTATTATTATATGCATTTATATCAAATCTGGAAGGCATAGGACCATAAAATATTCGTCCCATCATATCCCTCGGTCTTAGGGATACTATATGCTATCCTACCTGACTGTCAACATATGTATTTTCAACCACATGTCATTGATGTATGACCTTGTTTCTTTTGCGAAATATAAAATAAGCTTTTTTGAAGAATGCTAACTAAACTGTTGCAACTGACTTGTTTTGTATAAACAAAACATTTCTCAAAAAATCTCCTATGTTCCACCAAAAAAAAGGTCCTGACAACAATTACAATTTTGGGGTGAACTATCACTCCTAGCACTCCTTTTACGGAAAATAAAAGATGTAAAGTGCAAAGTGCTACAGCAAAACAGTTTATACTGCTATTAGTGTGTTATGCCGAGGTCTGAATGATCTAGTCATATATCATTACAAGGAATGTTGCTGTAACTTTATAAGGGATTTCCCAAAGAACAGAAAGAGAGGAATAGATTATGTTTTCTGACGGTTTCTGATGTTGGATGCATCATGCAAGAGTCTGTGTCAGAATTACCTCTGGGGGAAAACAACATGTGGGTGCTAATATACAATAATAATTAATGGCTTAATGGTAAACAAAACCTCCTGTTCGCCTGCATTAATAAAGTGCCAGCGTGTCAGAGTAATCTCAAAAGGGTTTGGAGCATTTCCCACCCACACATAAAACAGGCTCAGAGGCTTTGGACAAAAGCACTCTGCTACATACACAAAATGCATAAACAAGGGGGTGAGACAAAATTTGAAAAGAAAAATAGCACCAAAGAACACAGGTAAATCAGTTAATTACTTAAAGTGAAACAAGAGTCAAAAGGCATTACTGTTAAGAGCAAAACCTGTCACTTTAAAGCTCAACGTCAAATTGAGATCAAACTAATTTGATTAATAAATGCATTTCTGAATTCATTTAGAAAGCAGACGTACATAAACAAAATACAAACCAGCTAATTCACACAGCAATGTTAAACACTGAGTGCAATAATGTCAAAGAGGGAAGGGTATTCCCTGCAGCATTCAGCTGCATATCAAACAGGAAGTTGACAGCTCAAAGCGAGAGAGACCATCTATAACAAGAGGTTACTTTTTCCATTAAGTAAACGTCGGCCTCAGGGCTGCTATGATGTCTCAACCAAATCACACAAACTACCACGCAAATATACACTCTACTGTTTACTTCCTCTTGCACGTTTGTGTGGTTGAAGTTGTTGCAAAGGACATTTCCTCTGGATAAATTCATACCTAATCTTTGTCCATCTTAAAGTAGAACCTTCTTCAAACATCTAAAGTCGAGCAGTCCTATACAACAAAGAAAGGCCAGCTAAAATTGAGTGTGTATGTAATGAGTTAATGTGTCTGTCACTTTAACTGACCCAAGTGGAAAGTCACGGGACGTTGTGCTTATGCAGCAGTGGAGTCTGCAGGGAGATCTTATGCGATGGGGATTGTTTATTAATCGCTGATGGGTTGTCACACTGACAGTAGCTCATTCGGTAATAAATTACAGTTGATACGATATCTTCTGTGTGTTCATTTAAACGTGCCACTGTTCTTATTTGAATATCAAGCATGTAGTTATTGTATGTGTCATGTGTCAAAGTACAAATTCTGTCATGGAGATTGACATGATAAGTAATAACGGCAAGCTAAACTGCTTTTCAATAACTTTCTGACAAAGTGTTCAGAGTCACTTCTGTCAAGTGCAAGATTACACATCAGAAAAACTATACTGATAGATAGAAAGAAACGAGTGCCTGGGTAACTTGGGTATCAAAACCATG
The DNA here is from genome assembly GCA_027564155.1 of Gymnocypris eckloni scoliostomus. Lineage (NCBI taxonomy): Eukaryota > Metazoa > Chordata > Actinopteri > Cypriniformes > Cyprinidae > Gymnocypris > Gymnocypris eckloni. Next base: position 19,809,330 of record CM050414.1, read on the forward strand.
ACACATGTGACAAACACACTTTCATGCTTGTTCATGTCATTATTATATAATGCTCTCAATTACTCAACCCTCCAACACAAATCATGCGATGCACAGCTGTGAAATGAACAAATAAAGCTGCCAGTGCCACTACAGATGACAGGAAGAAAAAAAACAGTAAGAATAATATATATATATATATATATATATATATATATATATACCATCATCATTGTAACGGCCTGGACATGTAAAGATTGTTATCTTATTAGATACACAGCTTGTGCCACTATTCTTAAGAGCAGCTCACATTCCTTAAAATACAGCAGAATACTTTACTACAGTACATTCTTACGTAACAAAAAGCTCTCTTTAAGTGTCCTCTGAAACAAACAGTAGTAGGGCAACGTAACCTGATGCGCACTGTTTCTACATGAACATTTTGTCTCACCGAGGAAGCAGAAAACAGGTTTCTCAAGTTCTATAATGCTGGCCACTGGGACATTATCTAGCTCTTTATCTCTTGAAACAATATTTCCTTTTCAATGGGAAGGCTATTCCCTGCACATGCCTTTGAGACAAAAACTTCTGCGGCTCAATGAGTGCGTGAGATGGTGGCTCATAATGAGGGGTGTCTAAAATCCAGCAGTGAACACTTACATCTCAATCCTGCAAGCCACATCAACAGACGGTTGTCTACTCTGAGGCTCACGGCCAGGTGCATTACAGAGCGCAGATCAGTTTGGATTTGCCTGAATTCAAACTAAGGGTCATAAAAGAGGGCGAATGGAAAATGCCGGTCTCTTTGGTCATGATGTACCATGTCATAAAAGACAGCAAGGCTGATATGAGTTCATGATTATACATTAGCCAACCAAACTATCCATGACTTACAGAAATAAGACATTTCTCTTCATAGTCCGACTTGTGCATATAGCAAAAGCGTCATACTATGTGCTTATGATGTCAAGGTTACTCTCAGTCCAAAATGTAGAGGCTGTATCATAATTCATAATTTCAGAGATCTCATCAGCAATTGACCTCGCCAAGCTGGAAACTCCTCTTCTCATATTTTTTAAGATTTAAGAGAGATAAAAGCCTATGAAAATAAAGAACAACTTTCTTCCGCTGTAAGGAAAGCGTGTTCTGCCTAACGTACGTTCAACTCTATGTTAAACACTTAGAAACAGCCAGGTACTGTAAATACACGAGAGTTTACTTACCGTTTGGTCCATATTTTTCAAAATTAATTTTCACTTGTTCCAGCGTGAGTCCAGTGTTTTCGTTCACACCGAAGTTTGCTAAAACTTCTGATGCAGATTTAGTGTGGGCGTTTTCCATCTTGAGGAACTGTTTACAACGAGCACTTGAACGGCATGTATTTGTGATAAATGACACCGAGATTACTAACGGGCTGCGAGAAGTGGCCAAATTTCCACCGAGGTGCTTTCAGACCGCCAAGCGGAGGTGGTAGTCTGCGCAGACGTCCACCTGCCCCTTCTGCAAGCCGTCGGTTTGAGCCCCGTGAAGCTGCTGCTCTGTTTGCGCTCGAGCGATGTGCAAGAGTGTGTACGCACGCGCTCCGCGTTCTCTGAAGGTGCGCGAGGTTCCCGCCTCTTTTTCCGTGAGCTCGCTTGTTTGAGCACCGACCGCGAGCGCTTATTGGCTCGTGTTACCTGAGAGAAGAGAAAGGCTGCAGCTCACGTTCTCTGTGTGTGTGTATGAAAAAGAATAACCGCCGTAATAGAGAACTGCGCCAACCTAGTTTCCGCGTCAGGAGGAGAATAAAACGGTGAGCAGTTTGTCGTGGATGAAGGAAGCTGTCGAGGTGACTCCGAGCGCGTCATCTGTGAGATTCTCAATCCGTCATAGCTCAACCTTGTGTCAAGATTGCCTCTGAATCTGATGATTAATATATATTTGGAAGATATTAACCATTAACTGGCCGTAACATATGAAACAAAAGTATCCACAGAGAAGCCTTTTGCGTCTGCTTATACTATCGTTAGATGCATAGCAGTGCGTAGTGTGTACAGTATAGGCTAAGGCAAACAGTTTAGCGATTTAGTTTAGTTCTAGTTTATTTAACCTTTCCTTTATTGATTTTTATCTGAATCACAACATTTACTAATGTTGCAAACTGCAACATTATCATCAAATTATTTACCTGTTAAGCATCATAAAGCACCGTGAGCCGCCTCACAAGGAAAACAGGGTAACGTTACTGCACAGAGGTGGAGATGGTTTTAGAACAAGGTGCTCCAGTTCTTTCCTGGCTCATGGTTTCTCATCTGTCCCTGTTCAAAGCCTATATATAGAGAATATACACTGCTAAACTCATGTTAAAACAAGAAACTTTATAGGTTACATCATCCTTGCCTGCAGAAGTGATAGGAGATATTTGGGAAAATTAGGTAATGGTTAGGTCAATGCTGGCATCATGAAAATGGCAGCTCCATCTGGCTTGGCTTTTCACCTCTCAAGACTGTTTTCACACTTGTTTAATTGCGTTGTCTGAACCTGAGTTAAGTTCCACCAACCTCACCCTGCACTCGCTGGTCTCTTTTCACATTGAACTTCTGGGTCGAACCGTAGTGCGTCATGAATGACCCCTCCCCCAAGCTGATTTCATTGGTCAATGTAATCACGCAATCGTGTCAAGAAAATTTCCGTTCTGAATTCAGAAATATGGATCGTGACAGAGACTAATGCTGTTTTTAGTAATGCGATACCAATGCGATAATGTTAAAGTTAGGGTTAGGTCAGAGGCTTTCAAACTTTTCCCAAACTCCCCTTTTTTTATATATATATATTTGTTGTATATTCTTATATTTAGATTTTACATCAATTAGAATGTCTACATTATAATTACATTCTGAGGGTGAATTACATTTATAAATATGCATTTTACATTGCAATCAGCACAGGGCTGATCAAATCTTTCAAACTGGCTACAGGGTGGGCTAACTGGTTTGGAGAAAAATGGGTCAGTACAGGCATTGTTAACTACTGTAAGGTAACCAGTTAGAATGAGATGATGCCAGCTTCACAACTCTATTGTTTTTATTTTGACAGATTGTCCACCACAATTTCTCCCGTACTGTAGTGATTGGAGAAGCGACTCTTCTTGTAACTTTGAATCAATTGTTTTGCAATGTGATTCACTTGTCCAATGTGCTTGGAAATATCACACATTAAAAACATTTGCTGCTTAAATCCAGTGCAAAAATATGCTGTGTGGCATGTTCTACAAAACATATTAGTAAACACCAAGAAGTTTAATGATAAATTATTAGTTTATTTCTATTTTTCATTTGTGTGTGTTTTTGTGTTAAGTTACTGAAAACTTGAACTTAAATTATAAACTGTAAAATGAAGTACACCTTGCATCAAAAAAGCAACATACATTTTAATCTGCATGTAGCTCTGTCCAATAGTTAAGCTTCTGCAGAGTAATGCTGTCATAGCAAAGCCCTCACAGAGAACACTGCGGATACCCTACTTTAAAACCATTGCCTCTAGAACACAATGTGCTTTTGAGGACTATATTTATCTGAAAATGGCCCAGGTCTCTTTCCACCTATCCAGGTCATGATCAGCTTCCACCCAAGAACAGGAGCTCTGTTTAGACATAAGCTTTGTGTGCGGATAGAACCAGCTTTCAACGCTGAAAAACATAACCTTCATCATTATGTTCAGAAGCAAAGGGCAACAGCCCTGTTTTCAATAATGATGTTCTTAGAAGTTACACTTCATAAATTGAACTTGAAAACCACCTACTTTACTTCATCAGCGCACCACACTGATGATCAGTATTCAGACCACTTTCTGTATTTGATCAATTCAGATATTGACTCCCTTCTTGACTCCACAGAGTTGGATAGAGGTCTCCTTGGGTTAAGATAGTGGCTTAAGGCAGCACGCTAATGCAAATTGATGGAACATATTGCCTTGATGGAAGGAATGGTAATAGGACATAATTCGCATCATTTGCTACTTACATTTACATTTATGCATTTAGCCATTTAGCAGATGCTTTTATCCAAAGCGACTTTCAGTGCATTCAGGCTATACATTTTGTTTTCCAGTATGTGTGTTCTCTGGGAAATGAACCCACAGCCTTTTGCGCTGCTAACGCAATGCTCTACCACTGAGCCACAGGAACACTACTTCCTACTTCCTATTTTCAATATACAGATTTAGCATTGGGTGTGATGCATCTTTTTCAGGCGTCCCATCTAAAGTGACTCAGCATGAAGCTGCAGATATCTCATTATGTTGACAGTTAAAATGGGACAGTTCTCTCCCTTGCCATTTAAAAAAAATATATATATATATATATATAATTTGGGATGAAGAAAGTTACCCCAGTCTCATCACTACACATTGACTGTAAATTTATTGGCCACACAATCTCACTACATAAAACCAGTGTGACTATTTTATTTTTGACATCAAACCCAAGCCACCCTCTCCTTCTAAAGAAGAAAAAATAGAAGGGAGACCCTTGAATGCCAAAGTCCTTACGGAAAGGAAATCCTTCCCCCTTTTCCCTGACTCTTTTACCACAATGGCATACAATGGATGTCTGTGCGAGTTACAGTTTCAGACACCAAATTTTCCACTCGGGTCTTTGAGCCTCCCAGCTGCATTTGCCTTCAAGCCTGGCTGGTCTCACATCAATTTGCATTATGGAAATCAGTTCCTAAATAGGTTTAATTTTCTTTTTTAGTAGTAAATAATAATAATAGTAGACATATGTTGTTGTTGTTTTTTTCCAAAAAGGTATCCTCTTGTCTCTCTCTTTTCTCATGCTATTTCATGTGTAAAGAAAGGAATCCACCAATTTGCCATCAATACTAAACATATGTACTAATGACAAAATATAGTTATAAAATAAAAGTAACAAGTAATAACTTTCATTGTTTTAATTCTCAGCTGTGTTGTGATGGGAGAGAGGCACTGTGATATCTGCAACAGGCAGACTGTACTGCGGTACCTTCATTGACTTTGACTCAAGGAGATCTGGAGTGAGACTAATCCCCAGACTGCAGCAGCTGCACCTGACACAGAGAAAGAATGAGAGAAAGAGAAAGAGAGATTGTTCCCGTGCTAGCATCCCCTACACTCCATCCCAATCAAATACAATGTACTTCATCTTCCTTTCTCTCTTTCTATTACACACACAGACTCGAAGCCCATTACATCTGTGACGCAGTAGTCATTTCACAGGATTGTACCAGGGGATGCCGGTGCACCTTCTGCTGATCTGCCTGACGGGAATAACAGATGAGAGAGGGAAAAAGGGAGGAGGAAGAAAAGAGGTTTGTCTAAATTGCAGTGTAACATTATGTGCAATACATTCATATCTAATATCCATTTAAGCCAATCAGATCACAAAACCAAGGAATCTTTTGACTCAGAATTTAATTCAAATAAAATAAATAAAAATATATCATATAAAGGGGTGAGAGGAAACCAGTGGGGATTTCTTTAAGACTGCAAGGGAAGCTCGGCTTCCCCTATAATGTCAAAAAAATTAATGGTCAAATGTGTACTATTGTGTTAACATTTTATTGACTAAAAATACGTTAGAGCACGTTCATCTCGAAGACAAGTTTGTTCAGAATCAGCTACATATAACAGGTCGGCTGACTCGATTTCCTTCTCATACATTCCCGTAGCATTTCCCTGTTGAAGCCTAGCATCTATTGACTTTAATGGGGCTGATTTGAACAGTTTTTTTCAGTGCTTCGAAACTAGACGGTCATTGGATAAATGCTGCGATTATGTCCCGCCTACGGACGTTCAGTGTCTCTGGGGTGAATAGAGGAGTGGGCTGGCCTAAACTCCGGGCTTCTGCGTGATGATTGGAGGGTCTGTCGAAAGACTGCATCTCCTTTTGATTGACAGCGATTTTGTACTATAAAAAGTCGCTGACGCTGAAGCTATTGGAGCTCAGTCCCATCGCGGATTTTGCAAGTGTAGTCAAAAGACAAACTGCTGCAACCTATTTCTTGGTATTTGCTTGGCGAAATTGCTAGCCAATTTTCATCATACATTTCACACAATTATACACCACATTCCTTTTTTCAGTTTAACTTAAATCCCACATTTTCTCTGTCGAGTTTAATCTTTTTTTAGATTGTTTGTTCATTCATTCATACAGTAGGCTAGAGCATTTTCTTGAAAAGGAACGTAGGGCAGAATTTACGTATAAATAAATAGACAATTTGTATGATGTTGGTCGAAAATGAGCTTCCCCTCTTTGAAAGCACAACAGATGCCACTGGAGGAAACGTGTCTTATATTTTGACATTGCTTGACCTTTTCAAATATTTCCAAGTGTGGTTTATGTTCAAATATGAACATTTAAACAATGTCAGAACACATAAACACAATTCTGCCTTTTTTCTTGCTCCATATTATACTTGCACAAAAGAGTCACATCTCAGTGCTTTGCCAATCTTCATCTATCAGTCACCACCTAATGGAATCAAACGGTCTATAATTAACCAATTACTATGCAGTGAAAGTTGTTGACTGCTAAAATGCCAGTCAGCCAGGTGGCCTATTCAAGTGACATCACTAAACATAACTTGTGCACTCATCTCATTATGATCTTATTCACTTCAATCTATTGCAAGTGACATGCTTTCCTAGAAGCTGTTGATACTTCCTTTAGAGGAAATTATGAATATTTACATACAAAAGGATTGAACAATGCATCAAAAATATGTATTTTTCCAAATATCAGAAGGCTGCTGATTTTTTTTCTGTAGTTCCAGTCATTTTTACTCCCAACGTTCGCAACATATCGCAGCCACTGCAGAGTTATGCCTCACTCTGTGAAGGGTTTGTCAGACATGAAGCATTGTAATAAATGCTGTCAGTGCTTCAGCACATGTACTAATGTTCCATGCAAATATAAACCACAGAGTGATGTAAAGTATTTGCAACACAGCAAGAGCAAAAGACGGAAGGATGATGTATTGTGTTGGAAAACATTACTGAAATATTGTAACACAGTTCGTACATTTAAAAACTTTAATAAATAAAATAAACACAAAAATAAAGCGGTAGCCTCTCATGAATAACTGCCGCACACAAAAGAAAGTCCAGGTCTGGTCCTCTCTCGTCTTCCACTGTTGTCACTCATCCTTTTATCTTTCAGGAGCTCCTCCGTGGACTCAAGACCGGTGAGTGGCGCAGGTGTTGTTCATTATCATTAACTCCACCGGCCTCGCTCCATTCCCATGGCTCTCGGCCCCGACCCACTCGTCACAAATATATTATTTCATAATGCACTGAAACATGATACACACTAACCTCCAAAAAGCACCTCCATTAAACATGAAAGGAACATGATAAACTCAGCACCAAACAAATCAGTAAATTAAATCAGCATTAATTACTCACATAAAGATGTACGTAGCATGGATGCAGAAGGAAAGCATGCATGCAGCACCTTGAGTGTTATTCTGAATCAAAGTAATTATCCTCTCAGAGGAAAAATAACAAACAACCTTCAGTGAGCGATACTGTGCTCCAGAACAGTGTTCTGAATTGGTTGATCCCATCTGTACTTATTGTGTGAAATAATGCTTATAAATTATCTAACTATATCAGGGCAATAATTCCTTCCCTCCAGCAACCTGTGAATGTAACTTATCAAATAACAAAATCAAGTCCATTTTTACATGTGCGAGAAGCAGCTACATGTTTGAATTTGGATTTATTACTGTGCGTCACAATAAAGAAGAAAATACATTTCATGCCGACTTTTAAACAGTCCCAGACTACTCTCCTTGTCTTAGAAATGTCTTCAGTCATTCCCAGCCTAAGGTCTGTGATCTTTTTAAAAAATTGTTCATTCAACTGGTCATTTCATCATGGGCATTCTGGGTTGTCAGTCAGCAACAACAACTAAATATAGCTTGTACTGCTCTGTTTTCTGCTCTATTATAGTCTTAATTAGTGTGCACAGGTCTAAACTACTAACTTGATCTTATTTACTTTGTCACTGTGACAAAAAAAGAAGGTTTGGATCAATGCTGTTATGCTAAACAGCTGTAGTTCAACCTGTCCATTCATTGTACTGGTATGTTTTATAATAAAGGTAAATACACTAACACTGTTGTTAAGCTGGTGTGCATTGAGAAACTAACCAATAGGCAGAGGGAGAAAAGGAATAGGCAGTAAGACACAGTAAAAGAAAAAAGATAGGGAGAGAGAATGAATAATCCAAATTGAAAGAGACACAGATGAAGTGGAAAAAGGGCAGCTGAGAGAAAATAAAAGTTAGGCCAGGCAAAATCAGGGATGCAAAGAGAATGTGTGAATGAGAAGTGCAGAGAGAGAGATTGAATTGGAGCTGGTGTCATTGATGGCTCAGCTCCTACTGACAGAATGGTCCTGGGGTAAAGAAAAGGCTTAGGTAGCTATCGATTTTGAGAGCAGACTGGGCTTGATTTACAAAGCCAAAGCTGCTTAAGCTGGCCAGTGTTTTTTTGTTTTGTTTGTTTGTTTTTTGGTATAAACAAAAGCACACTGCGCTGCCAAAGAAAAAGAAAGGCAAAGAAGGGCCTTTCAGAAACGGGCAGATGAAAAGGATACAAGGAAATGCAGCACACTAACTGACCAACTAAAATGAATTCAACTTAAACAAATACAGCACTGGATAATACTTTAGTATTAGTGTATGTCCATGTAGCAAAAGATACAATTCATAATCAGTCTCAATTGTTTATTAAAATGGCTGGTACTACATATAGATAAATATCTCTATTAAAGTTGCCAAGAAGCCTTGCTGTTTATCACCTTGCTCAGTGGGCAAATTCAATGAGATTAACAAATGCCATATAAAAGTCACACTTTAAATTGTTTGTCTAATTAGACAAAAAAGTGAAACACAACAAAAAAGCATTATATTATATTATTTACAAGTTAATAATAAGTTTAAAAGGTCATAATAACAATACTTTTTCGTGTCTATAGAACTTTTCATAAAGCCAGGGACACTTTGTGGAACAAAAGAAAGAATACCAAAAGAAAGAAAGTACCATATAACAGACAGAAATAAAACAGAGAAATGTGCTCATGGTCAGTCATATTTTTTTCTGACTCTTGAAATATTAATTTATTTTCAATTGAAAGCTCTAGAGTTTAAAAAAACAACAACAACGCTATATAGCCCAATGCAAAAGTCATTAGCTTGTATATCAAAGCTCCAGAGACTGGGACTTATAGGAAACAGATCTGACTCTCTAATTACACTCTACCTCCCTTTGATCACCTGCACTATGAGCCGAGCACGCTCACATGGGCGCTGATCTTGAAGTCCCCCCTTGATGAAGTACCCAAAGGAGAGATCATGTCCAAGTGATTAGTGAATCACATTCAGGCTTTTGAGCAGAGCATACACACCTGACAACTTGTTGCCAGCTTGTTCGGTTCAAGGATCACTGCATTTCCTCTTAAAATGCCTCTAATCCTTCTCTGTTTTAAATTTGATGTACTCTCCTGTCACTCGTTTCCTTTATCCTTTTTCCATTTCCACTTTCTCTCTGAGTGTTTCTTCAGTCATATCATTTGTAATAAGGAACCGACAGCTGCTTCAGTGAATGTCTTTTTTTCTCCCTTACTGTCCGCAAGGTAGCCACTAGGGAAGTATCTGGCATTACAATATTATATAGATTTGATTATATCCAGGTCACGATACTAGGACTTTGTTATTCTTTTCCCTCTCCCCTTGTAACCACAGAAGAAACAGGTCTTTAAAGGGGTCATATTATACTGTTTTCCATTTATTTATTCTCCCTGAGGTCCACTTACATTGTTAGTAACTTTTTTGCACCAAAACAGTCACTATTTAGATTTCATGACCACTTTCTCGCTGGAATTACACTGGCCATGTCTTGCGGCTGTGTGTTTAAGATGAATCGTTTCTCACATAAAATGTGAAACACTATGACAGGTTCACAAAACAGTCCAAGCTCAAACGTGCCTCTCCAAACAAAGGATCAGGGACATTGTTAGACTTCTTTTCTAATATTGTCTAATCCATGAAAATAAAATGCTTCTATTCTGAACACTTTATAGGCATTTTGATGCGGGTGGTCATACATTATTACAATTAAATTATACTTTTTCATTGTGGAGGAAGTTGTGAGTTCTGAAAGTCAAAGTAATGTATGTTTTCATTAAACAACTCTTATCTCAAAAGATCAAGGAAATATTAGTTGCTCAACATTTGACCCCCTTTAATAATGCAGCTCATCTATTTATAACTCAGTCAGATTGTGTGTGCAGCACTTATTCACTGTAAACTGACTTCATGGGAAAGTTCAGCCAAAAATAAAAACTGGCACATCATTTACTCGCACAACATTTCCAAACATGTATCACTTTCTTTCTGCTGAACAACATAAACGAATATTAAAGTCTTAGTGTTGTTGTTGTTTTTGTCCTTGCAATGAAAAACAATCTATCCCATAAAGGATTTCCTTTTTAAAGTAAACCATATTACTATCAATCTCTCTCACTTTCTCCCTCTATGTGGAAAATGACAGCTTTAAAATAGCATTTTGGAAATGTGTTTTCCACCATTCCGTTGCTCTTTTGTAAAAGCTGAACTCTTAAACATGAACAGAACTGTGCATCATAAATATTCGGTTATAACAAATCTGCTGTGCAGCTTTAGGAGAGAATCATTTGACATATAAATGCATCAATGTGTTAATTTGGACAGGATTATTGGATATTTTCACTCTATTCCTCCTTTTTCCTCTATTCTGACAGAACTCGAATTCGTCTTTCTCTACTCTCATGGTACAGCGTGATCATCTGCACAGTCCAAACTAAACATCCAGCTAACTAAATAGGTATGAACTCTGTCTTGCGGCTGTCTTGGTGACAAGGATTAAGTATTGGGGTCATGTGTAAAAAGCATTTACATTCCACTGAATAAAACAGACTGTAAAGTCCAAGTATGTATTTTTTTCTATAGCACATATACACTACCATTCAACAGTTTAGGTTTGGTAAGATTTTATGTTTCTCACATTATTGTCACCAAGACTGCATTTATTTGATGAAAATATTAAGCTGATTTAGTGCTGATATTATACATATTATGATAAACTGATTTCGTACTCAATAAATATTTCTTATTAATGTTGAAAACAGCTGTGCTGCTTAATTTTTTGTAGAAATGGTGATACATTTTTTCAAGGATTATTTGATGAATCAAAGGTTGAATATATATGTTATTGAATTAAAATATGAACATAAATAACAATATTTCTGAATGAAAATATTAATAAATACAAAATCTCACTGACCCGAAACGGTCGCATAGATATTTGATAATTCCCCAAATTTCTACACATTGTCACTTTTTATAGTGCACAATAATCCACATTTCTCAGTTCATAAGGTAATAATGACAATATAACTTAAGGCCTTAAATACTCAAAATAAACAATGGTTTGGAATTAGAGCTCTAGAGAGTTAGATATGGAACATCTGGTGCAGATGCGAGATCTGTCCAGACGCAGATCCGGTCCTCTGGGATGTGTCATTTCCGTGCCTGTTTGACCTTTTAAAAAAATGGTATCTGATTGATGCCTGCACTGGGATGAGAGATTGATCAAAAGAAACATGAAGGGATTTCAAAATGTAAGATGTCCTACAGTGTTTTCATAAAATGAAAAACTGAATGCCTTAAGTAAATCTCCAGCTAGTTTTGATCAGTATCACTGGCATTTCATATTATTCTGTTTCATATAAATGCATCAAATATAACTAACAGCATTTCTGGCTATCTCCAATATAACACTGTAGTAAGCACTATTTTAAATGAAATGGCATGATCCTAAAAGGATGAGATGACTCAACGTTGGAACTGACTTTAGATTAATATCATTTCATCTTAATTTGGTTGTTTCCATTATGATCATGAGAACAAAATCCTTTGACATTAGTTTACCAAAGATGGAACTCACAAACTGGAAAGAAATACCATACTGAGTAATGTTAGCTGTACTCAATCTAATTCCAATGATTAAAACAGAATTAGGAATGTGAAGCAGAAGCCCCAAACTGCTCTCTTCATTTATCTGTAGTCTGGCAGCATATGTTATAAATGCTGCAGAGAGGAAATGTCAAACAAACAGCCCTCCGCACCTTATCAACAGGAAGTGTAGAACATTTTCTCACACACCATGCCTTTGAATCGCTTCTTTCAGAGAAACACACATGCACAGAAACAGCAGAAATCTCTTCTCTGTGAAGAAGGTACAGATGAATGATTTTTCCACTCTGCTGATATGAGCTGTGAACTATCCAGACTGATGATGCAAACTTTATATCTGTCATACAACCATCAAGTGCCATATTTATTCAGGCTGTGCAGAAGTCAGTGAATGAACGAATGAGTGATCAATCAATCAATGCCAACATTAAATGTATTTTTAAATTATGAATGAGTTCATCCAAGGTTCACACTAGAGTTATGGAAGAGGGCAGATATGCTTGGCTTGCTTTCCATAATGAAACTAGACAGAAGCTTCAAGTTCCCCACTGGAAATAACTGTGGATAAAGAAGAGGGACTGCATGGGAAGAATGAATTTCAATAAGTAAAATGGGGTATGCGCCTATTTATATATTCTTGAAGTTATGAGTGGCATGATAATGAATCGAGCCAACTTAATAAATCATTAATAATAAATCATAAAAAAGCACACATGAAACTATGTATACTATATGCACATACCTTATATATTACGAAGGCACTAAGGCAGCGATGGAATGAACATTAGAAACAAAACACAGGGAAACTGAATTTAATTCAAATCAAACATACGAGATCCAGACCGGACTTTCAGGTCTGCAGAAATTTGTTTATGCTACAAGGCAAAGAGCTCCTCCTAGAGAGGATGTGACCCTCTGCAAACAGGATTCAAGATGGAAAATCAAACAAAGATTAGCATGCAAATGTATAAAGCTGAAGATGGCAGCTGGGAATATTCATATCATTGACTGATAATTCTTATTGTCATGGTTTTTCTACAGTATGTCTCAGTATCTCTAAAGAGTTAAAGTTTGATTTTGGAAAACGATTAATGTAAATATAGTGTATGAATGATTTATGCATTTATATAGCACTTTATTGTGTATTGCTGTACACCCAAAGCGCTTTACAATCATAGGGGGGTCTCTCCTCAACCACCACCAGTTTGTAGCATCCACTTGGATGATGCGACGGATGCCACAGGACATCGGCGCCAGTGCGCTCACCACACACCAGCTACAGGTGGAGTCAATTGGATTATTGGGAGGCCATGATTGACAAGGGCCAGTGGTGGGAATTTGGCCAGGACACCGGTGTTACACCCCTGCTCTTTACGAGAAGTGCCATGGGATTTTTATATCCATAATAAGTAAACTAGACTTGTCTGAAGTCTTATAAAATAAGATTTATGTTCATTAATAAGACTTTATGAAGTCAATAAAATGAAATAGACACAAAGTGATAATAGACATTACATAAAAAACTCACAGAAGGGCAATAACACCAATCTGTTTACTGTATATTTAAAATATAGTTATATAAGATATAAGTCATCATACATCATACTTAGTCATCATACACTACTGTTATTTGGTTATTTGGACAGCAGTCTGCTCTAGTCATGATTACAGCTGCACTCTTTACTGCATTAGAGAATATGTTCGTATGAGTCAGCTATAGTACAGTATGTTAGGAAGCATGGTGTTGTTGTTGTTTTCAGTCATGAGCCTGCATTGCTTTTAGTTCAAGAATTTTAACATTCACTACAATCTGACAAGGCTCAAAGGATTACCCCATCAACTGACAACAGATGCATTTACAAGCCACTAAACCCACAGCTAACAATGTTAACAGCCAGTCAGCAGCCATATTACCTTGCAGCCCAAGATTGGTTACTCACTGAATCTAAGCAGGGCTGAGCCTGGTCAGTACCTGGATGGGAGACCTCCTGGGAAAACTAGGTTGCTGCTGTACGAGGTGTTATTGAGGCCAGCAGGGGGTGCTCACCCTGCGGTCTGTGTGGGTCCTAACGCCCCAGTGTAGTGACGGGGACACTATACTGTAAAAATCACCGTCCTTCGGATGAGATGCTAAACCGAGGTAGTGACTCTCTGTGGTCATTAAAAATCCCAGGATGTCCTTCGAAAAAGAGTAGAGGTGTGACCAAATTTGCCCACTGGCCTCTGACCATCATGGCCTCCTAATCATCCCCATGCACTGATTGGCTTCATCGCTCTGTCTCCTCTCCACCAATGAGCTGGTGTGTGGTGAGCGTTCTGGCTCAATATGGCTGCCGTCGCATCATCCAGGTGGATGCTGAACATTAGTGGTGGTTGAGGAGATTCCCCCCTTCTATGTAAAGCGCTTTGAGTACCCAGAAAAGTGCTATATAAATGTAACAAATTATTAAAACAATTTACTTCAGCTTTTAATTCAATAAGCTGGTTTAAAAGATAATGTTTCTCCTGAGATACCAATCACAGCTCACAGCCATTCACCATCTAGGGTACAGATCTTACCAACTTCAAGTACAAAACAAAGGTATTTCAGGATATGTTATGTCTCCCATTCTGTGCTATGAATCATGTAATTGTTGTCCTTTTTCCTATCTGTTTTACAGTGTACATTCAGTGTGCTGCACTCAGCGTTCAGCTTTTGGCATCAGTGGCAGGTGCTTAGTGCGGCATGGAGGTATTCGAGGGAAATAGGCATAATTATGAGTTTTGCAGGCTCAGCCGTATGTAGAGAGATATAGCTGTTAGGTAAGTGAAATTCATATAATCAAAATGAAAGGACATCCAGGGCATAGCCGGGTTTCCATCACCGTAAAAAAAAAAAAAAAGAGTTAATTAGTTGCTGTAACAACATCATTGCGCAAACATGAATGCAAATAGAGCTTTCTAAAAAGGAAATTTCATACAGAGAACTGCCATGGCTCATGAATGGCCTTCGGCACTGAGGGAGAAGTGAAGCGTTTCTCACAAAATGTGCTACTGACTGTTTTTATTTCCTAGGAAGAGAAGGAGGGGAGAAAAATAGCGATTAGTTTTTGTTGCACTTTTACACTTCAGATGCACACATACAGCTCTGCAATAAAGGGGAAATAAATCTTCATCATGACAGTTGTTCATTGAAATAGCCATCAAACTGTGCGTCATCTTCATGCCTCATTTGGTCACTCCATCCAAACACCCGCACCCCACAGCATCACGTCACCCTCTCCTCTCTTTCATACCCAGCTCGTTTCTCGTCATGTTTGTTGCTGCTTGTGATACTGAGGCAGTGGGTGGGCTTCCCTCCCTCTTTTTCTTTAAGCAGCACCCATTACCAATGCAGCACCAGTGACTCAGCCTGCTTTCTTCCATCTTTCACCTCACACACACACACACAAACAAACCAACTCACACACAAACAACTCACTCGACACATGCAAAGCACATGCCCACAGTCACCCTCTCTCCCACACACACAAATACATGCAAACGCAATTAAAACCCACACACAGCCGCTGACCTCTCAATCCCTTCAGATCCCTCAAACGTATAAATAAGGGCAGCAGATATGTCCAAACAATTAGCGCTGTTGACTACTTACATGCCTACAGTCATAATAATGTTTCAGCGCACACAAACGCAACACTTAGTCAAACCTACTGATGGGATAACAAGTAGTCACGATGTCAGCTCGCGAGTGAGCCACCTCCTGTTCTACACACAAATCATTCATATGATTGCAACAAGCACATCATCCAAGCATCAGATGTCCACATTGCGTACATTGCACATTACCTCTGTCTATTGTAGAATATTGTTACTGTAAGTCTGATATTCTGGTTTCAAACTATCATTTAGATCCCAAAAGCAAACAACAAATGTTGCTGTAGTATTAGTGAAAAATACTCAATACCGGAATCATAATTGGCCAATCTTGATTCAACTTTTCTGAATTCTTAAAATATTAGAATCAAAGACATGGTTAGCCCAGAGACTAGTGTACATAGTGAATGTTTCAAAACTTAGCTTAAAGGCATGTTATATATAAATAATGCTCATAAACGGCTGTAAGTATGAGTTGAGAGCAGGATAGTTGACAAAGCAGTTTTATCATCTAGGTCTGTCAGTCAGACAATGGAAAAACCAAACTAGTGAAATTTGTAGCAGACCAAAACATTTCCTAAAATAGAGTATGTAAAAAGTGCATATAAACACGTTTACTAAAAGGAAATTTGAGATGTTGGTCAAAGACATACTGTACAAAATGTTAAGTTTAAATATCAGAAAACCTCAAATTAAGATTACGTGAATAATCGTAAGAATAAAACCAAAGAACTGATGACTTGCATAAAGTTAGAAAGGTTAAAAATGGAACAAATATATTAAAGCTTTAATGTTGATCTGCCTATAGATGGAGAATATTCAGCACTGTTGCTACTCATTTAAAGAGTGGGCGTCCTTGCAAAGATGACTGCAAGAGCAAAGATGCAAAATGCTCAATGGTATTAAGAAAAAGAGTGTCAACTAGAGACTTACTGTACAGTACAGAAGAATCAGAAGCATGCTAACATCTCTGTTGATGTTTCTATGATACTATGATAACTAAATATGAATGAAGTTCACAAGAGGACACCATGGAGGATGCTGCTGCTATTCAAAAACAATGCACATTTTATGCACATCTGAAGCTGCAAAATAGCACCTGGATGTTCCATAGCGCTACTGGCAACATTTTCTGTGGCCTGGAAAAAACAGGATAGAAAATGAGCAAACATAACATCAAAACTTCATCCCAGCGGCCATCATGCTTTGGAGCCTCAGGGCTTGTATAGCTTGCTATCATACGCAGAAAAATTAATTCTCAACTTTTTAAGGACGTTTGCAGAGGAATGTTAGCCCATCTGATCGCCAATTAAAGCTCAACAGAAGTTGGATGATGCAACAGGAGTAATCAACAACAGAATGGCATCAGCAAAATAAAATATGCTTTCTGATGTGGCCCATGATCTCAAGAGAGCGCTTCACACCAGACATCCGAAAAATATTGCTGAACTCAAAGTTTTATAAAGAGCACTGGTGAAAATGTCCTTCTGACCGTTGTGCAGGTCCGATCTGCAATTACAGGAAACATTTGTTGGAAGTTATTGCTGCCAAACAAGGGTCAGCCAGTTATTAAATCCAAGAGTTCACATACTTTTTCCACCCTGCAAAGTTTATGCTGTGTGTTTAATAAAAGACACGAAAAAGCATCATTGCTATTGTGTTATTTATTTTAGCAGACTTGTTTGTCTGTTGTGAATTTCTTGACCATATCAAATTTTGTAGACAATTTATGCAGAAATTCCTATTAAATATACAAATACAACTTTTTTCTAGTCGCATTCGATTATTAGTACAATATACATTTTGTTCTGGAAATAGCATGTTGGTGGCCAAAACATGAGATGCATAATATTACTTTAAACTTTCCTTCCTTCATTGCATAAAATGTTTGTTCTTTCTCTTTATATCATATAAGCTGTGCCAAAATGTCCCTGTGGAACACAAAGGCAGTTGGAGGCTTTAAATAAAACGATGGCCTGATTATGAGAGAGAGGGAGAGAGAATGAAAAAGGGAATGAGGGAGAGAATGAAGCACTGGCATGCTGGACCAAAGATAGAGCACATAGTTTAGGTGATTGATATTACTAATTTTGAGTTGCAAGTGTGAGACAAAATACAATTTTTTTTGTGGACATACCAAGAATGTGATAATACTACCTTTGAAATGTTTGATAGATGCATGCAGAATTGAGAAGACGGAGAGATAATGCTGATTTGCAATGCAAAAGATCTCATACATGCAAATAGGCTTATTTGGTAGTAGGAGAGAGCAGAAGGCCACAAAGATCAATGGTTAGAGACTAGCTCGAGAGAGAGAATTATCAAGCATGCTGGGAAATGTTGTTTTAAAATAGTCATCTCCTCCTGTAGCTCAGCTAGTACAGCATGCTACTAGCAACTCCAGGGTTGTGAGTTAAAGTCTTTTTGCCTTGACCCCAGACTCAGTCCATTCCTTGTGAAGTTCACCTTGACAATCCTCATAAGGCTGCGGTTCTCTTGGTTGGTTGTGTATTTTTTTCTTCCACACTTTTTCCTTCCACTCAACTTCCTGTTAACATGCTTGGATACAGCACTCTGTGAACAGCCAGCTTCTTTAGCAATGAATGTTTGTGGCTTACCCTCCTTGTGAAGGGTGTCAATGATTGTCTTCTGGACAACTGTCAGATCAGCAGTCTTCCCCGTGATTGTGTAGCCTAGTGAACCAAACTGAGACCATTTTGAAGGCTCAGGAAACCTTTGCAGGTGTTTTGAGTTGATTAGCTGATTGGCATGTCACCATATTCTAATTTGTTGAGATTGGGGGGCTTTTGTTAAATTTGAGCCCAAATCATCACAATTAAAAGAACCAACGACTTAAACTTCTTCAGTCTGTGTGCATTGAATTTATTTAATATACAAATTTCACAATTTGAGTTGAATTACTGAAATAAATGAACTTTTCCATGACATTCTAATTTATTAAGATACACCTGTATACCTTAAATTCACTGTCAATTTGGATAGAAGCAAATACATGAAAGTAATTTTTTCCCAAATACCTATTGTCAACAAACATGAGTTTAGTTCAACAAATGGTTTGATGGTATTTTTTTATTAAATCCAGCAGTTACAATTGTGTTCAAAATAATAGCAGTACAACATCACTAAACAGATCAATCACTCTTTTTGGTTGTATTTCTACATGGCAAATATTTTACTAGTAGATGTGGTAGAGTAGAAAACCAACAGACACAACAGTCATGACATGCATGCTGTTGATTCTGTGTAATTGAATTATTAATTGAAAAGGGCGTGTTCAAAATAATAGCAGTGTGGAGTAGTTAGAGAGGTAAATCATTCTGTGAAAAACTGGTGTCAAACAAGTGGCCCTTATTTAAGGACGAATGCAGCAAATGTTGTATTGTGCATTTCTCTCTGAAAATATGAGTAAAATGGGTCGCTACAGACATTGCTCAAAAGAATAGCTTACTTTGATTAAAAAGTTGATTAGAGAGGGGAAAACATATAAAGAAGTGCAGAGAATGATAGGTTGCTCAGCTAAAATAATATCAAATGCTTTAAAATGGCAACCAAACCCAGAAAACTACCATTTGAATGGATCGAAGAATAGTCAAAATGGCAAAGACTTTGAACAGCTCCAGGGTGATCAAAGAAAGTCTAAAGTTATCTGTGAGTATAGTAACAATTAGAAAATGCCAGTGTGAAGCCAAGCTATCGGCAAGAAGCCCCGCAAAGTCCCATTGTTAAAAAAATGAAGACAGAGAAATGGCACAATATTTTGTGGACTGATGAAGCAAGATTGTTCTTTTTTGGTCTCGTCAGTTTGTCAAACGACCCCCAAACACTGAATTCAAGCCACAGTACACTGTGGAGACAGGGAAGCATGGTAGCGCAAGCATCATGATATGGATAGTCTCATACTACGCGTTGGGCCAATTTATCGCATTCCATGGATCATGGATCAGTTTAGTACATTAAAATACTTAAAGAGGTTATGTTGCCTTATGCCGAAGAGGAAATGCCCTTGAAGTGGGTTTCAACAAGACAACAGCAAACACAGCAGTAAGCAAGCAGCATCTTGGTTCCAGACCAACAAGATTAACATTATGTAGTGGCCAGCCCAATCTCCAGACCTTAATCCCCCAAAAAAATACCTGTGGGGTGACATCAAAAATGCTGTTTCTGAGGCAAAACCAAGAAATTCAGAGGAATTGTGGGCTGTAGTGCAATTGTCCTGGACTGGAATACCTGTCTACCATGCCAGACTCCATGCAACACAGATGTGAAGCAGTTTTCAGAAACCTAAACAAAAGCTATACAAAAGTTATTATAAGGATTTTGAGCTTTACTCGCTTTTTTAAACACACTGCTATTATTTTGAACACAGCTGTAAATGGCCCCAAAAACACATGCAAAAATCTACTTAACAAAGAGTTCCAGGTTAACCTGGGATTGTCAAAATTACAACTACTACAATAAAATAGTAAAATGGAATAAAAAAAATGTAATCTCTAATGGCAGCGAAAAGACATTTGCAAAAAACGTTCTTAGGTAGGTATAGTTTTGGAGTACCTTCTTAAAGACTGTTGCCTATTGATTCTATTTCCATCAACATGATTTCAGGTATGTGAAGCTGATTCAGCAGCAGTCTGAACAAACAAAAATATATAAAATGCGTAAAATGTACATCACTGTATGTTATAAAGTGTATAATATTATAAATGTATAAGTGAACAGGGTAGACACTAATATAGAAGGCCAATCTAATATAAGTCAATTCAATCACTTTAGGATCCAAGGCAGATTTGATTCAACAGGCAGAGTAAACTGTTCATGACACCGGCTCTGTCATGAGATCCCTGTGGAAAAAAAGGGGTGTACGAGGGATAACCTCACTTATTGATGGATTATAAAGACACAAACACTTTAAATGCTATTTTCCAAGAGACATTATAGACACATCATAATTATACCTTGTCAAAGTATGATGAACTCTCCAGCAAGCAGTTTATGGACAGACATGTGAAAGATACAAAATAATGAATTGTCCTGATTCAGTTCAGCTGTTTTCAGTCCATTTCGCCCTCACACAGCCCACATGTGCACGACTGTTTCAAACAAACAGGTCACTATAGCAGCTAATTGCTTTAATTTCATAGCACTCAGCGGAACTGCTGTACTTAACCAGCACTGTAACGCAGGGCAGAGCAGTGAGCTGGAAAAACCTAGCTAATGGCTAATTCACTCACAAGTCATAGGCATTAGATGAGTTACACTGGCTTTGAAAAACAACTGAACTTTACAGACTTATCTGTATTGTTTCTTATTATTAAGTGTATATGTAAAGGTAAAACGTTTTTGATTTAGACGAACATTTATTTTTACTCGTAAACAATAAAAGCAGGAGTCAGTGACACCTTTTTACCCTTTACAATGTCACAGTCATGTGCATGACATAGAGGCTGTATATTTAACTTGTTAAACATGTCTCTCTTTGTGAGCATGCAGGTGTTCTTGACAGATCCTTTACCGCTTTGAGGCCAGCTGTCCATGACTGATCACACAGACGGTTTTCACTCTTCTTCCCTCCTAAAACACATGCACATGAACCCACTGAGTACCCACTCTTATTTCCCCCACAAAACAAAGGCAACAGCACCTTCTTGGCACGTTCAAGGGTGCCGGAGTTAAACTTTCATGAAGCTGTTTCACTATCATGTTCTGTTCATCATTTTTCAAGGTCAGCACTTTATGAGCGAGACAAAGACCACAGAATAGTACATAGAGACTGAAGTCGACAGAGCGTCATGTTTCAGCATTTTTAGCCATCTCCTCTGGAGTGTGCAGTGTCAGGTTCTAGTCACGCAGCGTGAGAGCTTCAAACCCCCTGTTCACCCGTAACACTGCTGCGAAGCATGTGCTAATTAGCTCCTGTCTCTCTTCTGAGCATGAGGTGAAGTCTGTTCTGAGAGAAAGACCAATATAGTAGTAGTAGAATGTGCTTTGGAGAAAGACACAAAAGGATATTGTTGTGAAATAAAGCCAGTTTCTATCAGAAATTGAATTTTATTGCATCTGTAATGAGCTGACTTATTAAAAGGTAATCTTTCTACTGTAGAACACAAAGGAAGATATTTAGGAGAATGTTCAAGCTGCTCTTTTCTACATACAGATCACAGCAGGTTACAGGTTTGAAATAGCAAAGTTATTTATTTTGGGGTGAACTATCTCTTTAAATTACTGATGTTAAGTTGTTTCAGAGACATTTTTCTGAAGAGCATTATGTTTCAAATGAGGCCTGCAGCCAAAGGAATTGATCACGTATAAGGTGACCCCTCAACACAGCTAAGAAGAGAATATATGCTCCCTGCTTTGAGTGAGATGAAAAAACAACACACATTGTGAGCTAGTGAAGGTCATGGCCAGTGGCCACCACAGAAAACCAGTTACCATAATAGAAATGCACCAAACTCATCCTGAAAATCTTCCATTGCCTGTATTACCTCCCCCTCTCCATCCCTTATATCTTGCACTCTCCTTTCCTCCCTCCTACAATTGCTTTCTTGATATAGTCTTGTTGTCATTTGTTTGGACTCATTGCTCCCAGCAGCCCTCCAGGTGTCTTTCTCCTCCCCTGCTTTTTGTCCTCCCTGCACTGCTGAAGCTTTCAGTGATGGAACGAGGAGTGAACCACATTCTAATCAGAGGAAATATAACATCTGGATTTTTTTAATATTAAGTGTATTAAAATGTATTATCAGTAACATTAACTGAGATCAAGGGAGACAGTGCTTTAAATGTACTTTCTTAATGCACGTTCCTGTTCTTATTGTGAAAGATTCATCACTTCACATTATTCCATCATCAAAAATAGTTTGTCTTGGAAAAAAACAAAAACAAACACGTGGTCTGATTATTTTCTGGTATGTAATGCACATTTTTACCATCCAATCAATTCCCCATGAATTCCCAAAGTCCTGCCCGACGTTTTTTCTTAAAAGTGCACTGCCGTTCAATCAGTAGACAAAAACTGTGAGTTGTGAAAAGAACATGATTATGAACCTTTATACAGCAGTGCATGCCATTATAAAGACTGTCCCTCACAGCCTTGTTTGCATCTACGTTAAAATAAATATGCCGTCTAACCTGATTAAGGCTTATTAAAACAACACCAGCATTAGTAAATGTTGACTGGATTTTCATTTTTGGGTGTACTATCCCTTTAAGTAAAATGTGTTGTGCATGGCAACTCACTTTTACTAAGCAAAATAAATGATAGGTTCATGTTGGTCAAGTGGGTGTGTGCCATTTTCTTTATTTACAGATAAGGAATCAGTAGTCAAACTCAAAATAACTACTACTAATCATTATTACTAAAAGAACAAAACATTATGACTCTGAAGCCAGAAATGTTTAATTATAACCAATGTGAAATGCTCACTGCATACATGTGACTTTCAGCAAAATAGACACCCCACAGAATATACAGAAAACTCTGGTTTTCCATAAATAATAATCATAATAGTAATAATAGTGTAATATAACACTCTCAAACATGAAAAATCTCAAGAACTGAGGCAAAATACTCTCTGCTCAACTTTATGCTGTCTGTTTTAGGCTTGGTGTGATATTACTGCTGTCACGAAGCCCTACATTTCTGTAGTCCTGATGTTTTGAGGTTACCGCCCCACTACAGAGACTGCAGCGCTGCAAAGCTATCTCATATGAACATCACAATTACACCTCAAGCTCCTGTTCCAGGCATTAGCATGAGTGTAATTTTAGTATCACTGAACCATCATTTCCAAATGACACCTCGTACCACTGTCAGAGCACTGTAGTTTCATATCTAGATATCAGCTAGAGACATCATAATGACATTTGTTCACAAAGATACTTTACAGAGAAAACATAAAAAGGAATGATTTCCTAAGAGTGTAAGAGAAGCATTGGACGATCAAATACGTGTAGAATTTACTCACTATCCTGCCGTTCCCAACATACATTTATTTTTTGTGTGAAAAAATGAGATACAAAAAAGAACAAAAAATGTTCTTTCTTTCTATTTAAATTCATTTTTGCAGAATGTCTGAACAGCTCTCCATACACTTATTGCATAAAAGTCTTTTATCTAATCTTTTATTTGGGGGTAAATGAACCCTTTAAAGGCAACTTGGTGAGTTAGAAATTGCACTTTCTACTAAAATTGTGGCACAGTAAACTAATGAGTGGGTGAAGTCAACAGAAATACACAGCTCACTGAAGAGATAATAGTAAGAATTGCAGAACTTCACCTCAGCCTCCTTAACGGACATCTTTGCTTCTGAAAGCACAGAGACTCTTTAAAAAGATTGATAGTAGATTTAACCTATGAAGCATAAAAAAATATGTATTTTCCTTCAGTATTCTATGAATTTGTATGCGGTTATGAATCAAGCTCATGCAGTATAGCCCTCAAGTGTTTTAAGTTCAGGGAAGTAGGTGGCATTACACAACGCACAGTAGGGAGTCTGCAAATCAGAGGAAAAGTGAGGGAACGTGTAATGGTGAAAGAACAACCAGAGCTCTCCGAGAAGGTCTCCACCCACAGTTTTACCTTGAGCGGATAGGCATTTGTGGGCAGATGAGAAGAAAAGTTCAACAAATGTTTCTGGAATTCTTACTGGGTCTTTCTCTTTCATTAACCTCTATGCCAGTATCTCATCCCCTAATCAGCATATTCTTCCTCTATCTTCCTCTCCGCCTCCTGCTACACTTCATTCTTATGGAAAGAGGGATGGAGATAGTTGATGATTCCACTTTGCCTCTTACATTTTGACCAACCCATTCTAATGAGATGTAAAAAGATGAAAACGCAATATCACAATTTGTTTGTACAAATATAACCTAAACATGAAATTTGGAAGATTTCAATGCAAGTAGTGTTATGACACACATTTTGCCATCTTGTATGAATGATTACGGTTTATTGCCCAACCCACTCTCATGAAAAGACTTAATTTATACAAGATGGCAAATTCATAACAACTTGTGAGTTGAGGCTTACAAAAATTGCAAATCCAAACCTAATAATGATTGTTATAGGAAAAGACCTGTTGTGGGTTTACATACGATGCACATAATTTGTACTTTACGATACGTTTTGCCATCTCGTATGAATTATTGCTGGCTGTTATGAGTGTATTGCTATCTGGACCACTTTGCAGTCTTGTAAACAAGACTTAGTTTTTAGGTGGAGAACTGATCAATTTCATGCAATACACATCAGATGGTCAGTAAACGGACTGTGTATGGTTTGAGACAGCATGTTATTAGTTTCTTTCTCAACTGAAAAGCTGTGTTGTGGTCATCATACCTTCTGCTATTGAGCAGGGCTTGCGAGGGCTCATTTCCTTGACGATAAAGGACAGGAACGAAATGGATTATGACAACAGGGCCCCCATGTTAGACACAAAAGCCCTTATTAAGAATCAAACATACACTAAAGGAGAAATCAAATCTAAAATAGTCTCCTGCGTCTCTCAGAGCAATCAGACATGTCCCTCTGTGATGTCATTAAATCTGGGTTAAAAAGCTGAGAGGGGTCTCGCTCTCGTGGGTTATTTAAACAAGCCAATTAACAGGCAGGTCTCTGAAGAAGTGGCACTTGGGAAACAGGAAGTAGGTCTCATTAGTATTGCGATGGGGCATTCCTGTATAATGAAGCTCTCAGATGTCTGTAACATCTGATGTGATGTCATTTCTGCTGCAGTGGAACGCTGTTTGATTCTTTCAAAGATTCGGGGTGCCACATGTGAAACTTGGTTTAGATTTGGGCTTGTTGAGTTGGCTGAATTCATCTCATTCTGTTTGTGAAGGTATTACTATAACCTAAAATGTTGTTGTTAACTCCATCTTTACATTTATAAAACACATGTTTAAAAAGTCCTGCATGACACAGGACTGCTGCATGAAGAAGCGCTAGTAACCTCATTGCAATGTTCTGTTGAAGGACGAAACGCTGTAAAAGGACAACACCCCAAGGACGGAAGAAAGTTGGTAAAATAGCTATGAAGTCCTCAATCATATTCAGAGGCACTACTAAAAAAATAGTTCACATAGCATACTCATACATTTTTTTTCCTCAGTATGTCCATTGTGCACTGTATGCAAAATCTCTGGATGCATAGAATTCCTGGATTACTTATGCAAATGAGTACTATACAACCACACCCTGTGAGGAACACTATCCCACAATGCAACATGCTTGATATGATGGTGTATTCCTGAATAAAAAATAACTACAATTTTAGTTTTTAGAAAGATGATATTTGAATGCCATTTGCTGAACTCAACAGTCATTGCAGTGAGTTCAAGTTACAGCAATGTAGCATCAATCTGAAACGGTCACCATGACACTGCCGTTCATAATTTCATACAATCAAAAAAGGTTTACTTAACTTCTCAGCAAAGAAACATTAAGTGACAATCAAATAAAGACATTTGTAATGAGTGATTTCTGAAGGATCGTGTAATGGATGTTGAAGATTCAGCTTCGCCATTACTGGTATAAATTAAAAAATTTAAATATATTCAAATATAAAATCGTTGATTAAACTACTATGTCACAGTGTTACTGTTTTCACTGTATTTCTTAATCAAATAAATGCAGCCCTGCAAACTCATTGCAACCTCTTACCAGCCCCAAACCTATGAACAATGGTGTATGCAAATGTATTTCTTCTCGAGTGTCTCAGGAGACGAGCCACTGAGGGCAGCTGACTCCAGTGAAGCAGAGCTTAGCTTCAGATCCTCTCAGCCCGGCCGGCTCTGCCTATAGGCATTGCAATGGAGCTTGACATCTGAGAATCGAAACAAATGCAAATATACTCTCGCCAAACACACAAAACAAGCCTTTTCTTTCAGCCTCTTTCTCACATACAAGAAAATCAAACCTGCAGCATTTGACAGAAGTTAAAGGGCATATCATTGCTTTTCTCTAGTCTAGAGCACTCACAGCGATGAGATTCATTTCACACAGCTCTTCGCCTCGGTTTCATTTCGTGACTGGACATTAAAACGACATACCGCCAGGACAGTCTGAGACATGTGAAGAACAAGAAATAAACAGTCAGTTAATGAACAAGAGTATTCACTTCAACTAAGTGATCGTGAGCTGTTTAAATATCATTTTGAATATATAGTACATTGGTAAACCTTTGCAAATACATGTATATACATTTATAGCTAAAGGTCAACAACATTTAAACAACACTTCTTCCTTTAACTTTGAAAAGTTTGAGCATTTGGTAGCAAGAAATAAACGTGATATGCAACTTAGCAAAGTATTGAAATGTTGGTCCATTACCCCCCACCCTTAATGGATGTAAAATCCAATCGCACACCCATTCTCTGCAAACACTCAAGTTGTCAAAGGCCTTTGTATCCCAAAAGAACAAAATGAATCCTGTTTATGTAATAAGAATCTAATCCTCACATCCATTGGGCACAACTTCATCTATGAAACGGTCACCATTTTCCTAAGTGTGTAATGCATAAAAAGCACAGATAAAACATGTGGCATTATTATAAATACAAATGCAACTTTTTGTTCTTGTGAATCTGCCTGCCTGTAGTCTTGAGTAAGAGTTATTTCATTATACTGGAACTAGTACAATGCTAGTGGCAGACAGCCAATGACATCCACATTAGAAAAACAGTTCAGCTACAGTACCAAAGTAAAACTAGACGTGGATGTCTGAGAACACAGTTGCTAGCTAAATTGCTAACCAGATGCTACATAAGGACTACAAATACCACAAGGATGTGATTCAGTTTCTCGTGTGCTCTTGACTTTGGGTCAGAAATCTGTCATAATCATGAGTTCTGAGCGCATGAAACAAGTTTCAGTGATTTTTTTTTTTTTGCAGTGATGCCATATAGGGGTGGAGATTTCAACCGAGGGGAACAACACCCCTGGAACAATTTCAACAGACCCTGAATGCTCAGCCACCACAGACAGGTTGCAGTCCCTACCTGGCCACCCCTATAAAAATACCCTTAAGTGAACAGTTCTTAAAATAATTATTATTTCTTAGTGTGAAGAACATTTTATTGGAAACATTTTCGGTGCAAAAGGTTTTCAATGAACTATATACCAATAAAGAAGATTTTTTAAGATTGTAGTGCATTTGAGGTATGCGTGTAATTCATGTTGTTGAACAAAATGCGTAAACCTCATCAATCTCAGCGAAAATTGTTATTCTAAAAATTCCAAAGGGAACCCTTGGCTAGAAAATGCTAATTCCCTTTCAAGTATTAGTTCTATAAACCAAAGAGCTCAACCCTATAACAGGCACTCCGTATTACTGCATTCATGCAGTGGAAGCCCTTACTCCCGCATAACATGACACGGAGCCAAAACACAAATCATCTGCTGTGAAAGCACCATTAATCCGAACTCATCTTCAGCGAAGCCTGAATCCAAGCCTCCCACCCTCTCTCCAAAAACCATCGCATCTGCAGATTATCAGTTACTCCGTTTGTCACTTTCCTCATTTCCCCCCCTCACTCTCTCTTTTCTCCTTCACCCTTTTCCCATATTTGAGGTGTAGGTGTGAAGAGCAAGTTTCGTGCCATTCTGTTTTCACAGGCTATTTATACTTCTTCAAACCCACTGCCTCGCGTCCCCACCATATGACTTCATCATCATCTCCCCCCCTGTGCGTTCGCGGTTGTAGGGTCTCACTGCCGGTATCCAGCTCGTGGGAAGGTAGGAAGCCAGAGATAAGGTGGGTGGGGGGTGTGAGGAGAGCTGACTCACAGAGAATGAGGGGGATGTTACAGCTCAGAGCGCCTCTGAATCATCACCATCATCATCTTCATCAATGACACATCCGTCATTCAGTGTTTCTGTGAATGTGGAGAGAAAGAGGGAGGCAGAGAGAAATGCTGGTGGTATTATGATAAAGCAAAAGTGGTCCATATTTATATGGGAAGATGAGTTGAACTAATTCAAAAGCCAGGGTGTGGCTGTGTCACGGGGCGACCGTGTTTGAAAGCGAGTGACTATATTTATGCAAACGGTTATAATAAAACAACAGATGGTTTACATTCTGGGAGGGAAGAAAATGCTGACATGGGAGGGACTATTTGTAGTTCTAAAGGGAGGTCCATGTGTTTGCCAAGTCATAATGCAAACATAGACGTGACACCTCAGACCTCTGCTGTCTGTACTCAATTGGATCGGGATGCTGGGAATGGTGTTAATTTTCAATTGGGAATGGGGGAAAGGAGGGTAGCAAAACTATTGCTTTAATAGGCCTTATAAATGTTACATTTAATTGAAGTTATAGTCAAGTTTCATAAAAGCTGGATTGTGTGTAATTTAGTGTAACTAAGTACTACGCCACATTCGAGGCTTCAGGCTCCAAATGTAAGGCAGTTGAAGATGAATTGGTAGAATGAAGTAGATCAAACCAGAAATATCAGGAAAATGTCTTAATACCTATGTACTCACATGCGAAATGTGACGGCTTTTGTTTAACAGCTGCAAACATTATATAGAATTTTTTGTTTTGAAAAGTTGAGCAACAACAACAAAACTTTGAGGAATATGAATATGCCAGAAGTATGGTTCAAAGGGATACTCCACCATAAAATGGAAATGGTCATTTATCACTTACCCCCATTTCGTTCTGAACCCGTGAAAGCTTCGTTCCTCTTCAAAGCACAATTTAAGATATTTTGGACTTGAAAACCGGGAGGCTTGTGACTGTCCCATTGACTGTCAAGTAAATTACACTGTCAAGGTCCAGAAAAGTATGAAAAGCATCGCCGGGATACTCCATCTGCCATCAGTGGTTCAATCGTAAAGTTTTGAAGCGACGATAATACTTTTTGTATAGAAATAAAACAAAATAACTTTTTTCAACAATAAGGCACCGTAACGTCTCCTCTGAGTCAGCGTAGCGCCATTTTGGAGATAATGCCTGGACGCAAAATGCGTACACTCTTCTGTATCAGCCGGGCCACAAGGCTGCTCTGTTTGCATTCAAACCAGAGCGTAAATCGACGAAGACGACGCATCCCTGTGTCGAGGCTGATACAAAAGTGTACGCATTTTGCGTCCAGGTTATAATCTCTAAAATGCTGAAACGCTGACTCAGAAGAGACGTTACGGTGCCTAAATGTTGAATAAAGTCTTTATTTTTGTTTTATTTCCATACAAAAAAAATCTTCTTAAATATCTTAAATTGTATTCTGAAGACGAACAAACTTTTACGGGTTCGGAACGACATGAGGGTAAGTGATAAATTATCAAATTTCATTTTGGGGTGGAGTATCCCTTTAATGGGAAAATTTGAATGTTTTAAAAATAATTCTACTTCAGTTCTTCTGCCAGCACAAATGTAGTGTTAATACTAGAAAAACTGAGAAAAAATATCAACTAAATACATTATTATGACTTCAAAAATAAATACAATAAATCATAAATAGGTACACATGAATTTTCACTTTAAGTTGATGCATGGTATAAACCTTGAATCCTTTACTTTAAAATGACTTTCCTTAAAAGAGAAGGAAACCTCCAGGCACATGAATTTGCATATCTTGCTTTTTTAATTAAAAACAAATGAGCAATCAACCCAAAGCAGTTTTGTTGTTTCTTTTGTGTGTGTGTGTGTGTGACATAGCAAATCAATTCAAAAGGATCAAGTGTAAACTTACAACAATATAGTACATTATTCTGACATTTCGTTAACGTGGGGGCTGACATGAAAAATCATTTTCATATGAATTATTTATGCAATTATCCATATTCACAACTATATACATTCATGTCAAATACAAAGCAAATTGAAGCCATGAGCTTCTGAAACAAAAAAGACATTCATAAAAATAAAATAGATAGAAAATGCTTCAAATTAAACTATATAATTTTCTTTAAAAATATAGTTGAAGAGAGGACCTTTACAATGATATGAAGATTAAATTAAGATTGCTTCATTTTAAACATAGGCACATCGTTTGTTAATTTCTGAGGCTTTAGAGTGACAGGAAGTTTTCCTGGCAGACATTTTGAAACCCACCCGAGCTGAGGCTGAGCAGCGGCACCAAACGTAGCCAGTGCTCCATACTAGTACACATGTAAACAAAAACATTGAGACTAAAGGATCTGTGTCCGTCGCTGGAGCCCAATACTTCAACCTTCTTAACACCACCACCAACCACTCCAACATTACAGCCTCGTTCAGGAAGATAAATAGAAATGTCTTTGCGTTGGATGCTTCTCTTTCAAACAATAATGATTCTTTGGCATAAATAACTATCCATCTCAATTCCTTTCCACCTCAAATGAAATCAAACTGAACTAAAAAAAATCATCACAGATCTAAATACCCCTGTCAAGAACAAAAAAATACTCAAAGACTATGATATTTCATTAAAAAACTGAAATTTTTGGCTACAGGGCAAAAAAAAGAATTAATAAAATTACTATTTAGACAAACATTGGTTAGAACTACGGCAACAAATCTCTCTAGTAGACAATCAAATGCTTCACTCAAGATTCACCCAATAATGCCCCTGTAATAATAACAATAAATATATATTTTAAAGCATCACAACCATATCCATGCCACCACAGTTAAAATACTGGTGAGTCTCAAACGCTAGATTAATGAAGATTATGATTATCAAGTTCTGCACCTTAAGACCATCCACCAAACCTGCAATTCTGTGTCAATCAACCGAACAAAAAATGTCTGCAACCGCAGTAATATTACAGAATAAGTCTATAAAACACCAACCGATATGTCACTAACAGTAATGGATATCATGGTTTAGTCCAGTGTTGCATGCAGCACAACATAAAGTGATATTTCTTTACATAATGCTCTGTATTTCCTGGTGGTATGCAGCATTATAAAGGGAGTTGAGAATCTGGGACATTACCATGTAAGACACAAGCGCTGACTTTCCTCTCACTAGGACACGTTATAACTTTGCCAACTGACCCACAAATCAGTTGCGAGGTCACTTTGAGCTGCACTCGTAAGGCAAACGGCACCTCACATGGCACGTCAAACTCTTTTCTTTTAACCTGCTTACAAATATCAGCTGACATTTGCCAAGAAGCACGTGGTTTTCGAGTGTAACTGCTAGCTGCTAGTTCTGAACAAACATCAGCTAACCAGCCTGCACTGAGGGTGGGTGAACTGAGAGAAGGCCCCACGGTTTCGGATATATATTCATCATATACGTAGTCTCGGGCCACTTTGAAGGATGAGACTGTGCTGGCAGCTTCGTATTTTTAGGCAACGTGTCCAGGGAGTGTGTGAGGCAGGGAAATGTGACCTGCTTTCACTTTGATCGATTGTCTTGCCTACGGTGGCTTTTGCGGAAAAAAACAACTAAGGAATGGAGAAAGAAACATGTGCTTATTGGGTGAAAAAACTAATTTTGGCACAGCCCACTAAAAATTGTTAAAGTGGGGAAAAAAAACATCTTCGCCTAAACCAGATGAGAAATAGCGATTAAGAGACATGAGATTGCCGTGATTAAACAGCACAGGGGTGGATTTTTCTGGAAGACGATATGTGGCCCGCTCCTGCCGCAGCCGTCGAGCGCAGAAGGCCATTCCCACGGGCCTCTGGCAAGCTTCCCTTCTCTCATCTCGATCTCTCTTTCATCCCTCTTTCACGGGGACAGGTTGAGCAGCTTAGTGGATTTATTTGAGTAATTAATGGCCAGGCTGATGGCTGCGATGTTCTTCAGCGCCTGTGCAATAAAACAGGGGAGAGAACAATATAAAGAAAAGTGAATGAGTAGAGCAGGAGAAAGAGAGAGGGGGCAACAATGGCAGAAGTCAGAGAGAGAGGAAAAACCATTAAGCAAAACATTGTGGGTAATTTATCAAACCGTTTCACACACCTGTGGCCCTCAAAACTCAGCAAAAACACCCACACACAAACACACAATTATTACACTTCAAATATGTCACCGTTCAACCCATTTAAAAACTTTTTTGGCACAAAAACGCTATTTTGTTCAACATCCAACCACTTGTTTGGCCGTGATGAATATTATAAGCATGTTTTTATGAGAGCGAAAAAGGTGCTCGGGATAAGATAAATACAGAGCATTAATCCCGTCCCACACAACACAATGTGTTCCTTTAGCCGCCCCTGTGCCGGAGATGAGGCTGCGCCCCACCAAACACAATAATGGGGTTAATGACTAAATGCAATAGAGTTGCCTACAGCCCACACACAAACACACTCTCTCACACACACGTATATGGATGATGGGAACTCGTACGCCTCGTGCAAGAATCACATATGCTTTCTGATGTTCAGCTGTTTTAGCATATTTGGTTAGAGCCCCCATGTGATGAGGAGCGCAAATATTTATTTCACCAAAGGCAATTTTGTCACTAATGCCCTTATCTATCTATGTGAACTTACGGCCATACCACCCTGGGCGCCGATCTCGTCTGATCTCGGAAGCTAAGCAGGGTTGGGCCTGGTTAAAGCTTGGATGGGAGACCGCCTGGGAATACCAGGTGCTGTAAGCTTGACTCGGAGAGGGGATGGGTGCCATGAGTCAGTAAATAACCCCACTGAAATGACATGATGTATACCTCATGTCTCCCAGACGACCGAATCGGTTAAGAGATTAAATCAATTATTCATTTTATTTATATCACTGCAAAAGAAGCAATATGAAAGAAACAAAGAAATGGGATTGCTACAGTAAAGTAATAATAAAATACACCCTCATTAATTTTTCATCAAGTAGCCACACTGTACAATAACTGTCAGTCATCAGGGTTTGCTAATAAAACAAGCTTAACACACCATTAGACATAACAGGATCATTAGAACTCATCACCATATGGTGGGACATTAGATGCAGCCGTCCATTTGACAAACAGTCACC
The DNA here is from genome assembly GCA_027564155.1 of Gymnocypris eckloni scoliostomus. Classification (NCBI taxonomy): domain Eukaryota; kingdom Metazoa; phylum Chordata; class Actinopteri; order Cypriniformes; family Cyprinidae; genus Gymnocypris; species Gymnocypris eckloni. The sequence goes on from CM050414.1 coordinate 19,842,901, forward strand.
TCTCCACTGTGCTGCGGTTTCCTGTCCTTCCTCAAAGCAGCTTTATGGCAAAAGTTAATGCACTAGGCTCTGCCACGTCTCCTTTTAAGCAGTGAACCAACACCGCTGAAAACCTTTTGTGGCTCCTGGTATATATATGTGTACTCATTTGAACATGACTGCAGCAGTTTATTGTCTTAATACTGTGTGTCATCTGCAACGGCATAACTCTTACTAACTGTATACCAAAGTCTACTGTCTCTTCTCTTGTGTCCTAATGCCAAATTATTCATCGGTATACATTGATTAATCAAATTCCATAAAATGGCCTATATCTGGTGCTATTCATTTTTACTAAATGAACAAGTTAAATGGACAGGTCATATTTACTTACGTAAACCGGTTACTTACTAAATTGTAAAAATTAAATGAAATAAATTGTATAAGAACACTACAGGGACTGTGGTAGTCTTACCTGTGCAGTGCGCACTACTAGCTGTTCATTGGTAGTGAGAGCAAGAAGGTACTCCTGCAGAACGTCCTGCTCCTGAAGGACAAATGAAAAGACACGTGACAGCTTTAGTATTCAACTACAACATGAATATGACACATTTAGCCCCTTTTACAGGTCATCGATATAGAAAACAAGCTGCAAAACATGCTGAATTTATTCTCTAGCTCTTGCCAGGAAAGCAATCCGATGAATTCAAGGCCAGTTAGACTATACTGTTATTCACCAGACTGGCTCACGCTCCTGTAGCTCAACGTGAACTGTTAATCTGGGGTTTGGAACAGCACCACGCTGTAGATGACATAACTCTGAATCAAACCAGACACGATCTAAATCAGCCCTGCCTCTGCTTTCTAGGAGTATTTGCACTGTTCCAGGTATTTCACATTGATCGTGTCTAAGAGTCCAGAGTCTCCAAGAAAGTATTTTATTTATTATGCAGAGACTGCTAAACAATCTCTGGAGAACTTTTGAGGGAGTATGGTAGAGCCTACAACACGTAAAGCCCATTTAAACATGAAGTAGGCATAGCACTAAGTGCATTGTTTAAGACAATGTATTTTGGGTACTTAACTATCTTACTAATTATTAACAAGCAGCAAATTAAGAGTTTATTGTGGCAAAACTCGTAGTTAATCCTACAAATGGGGAACTGATTAAGTACAGCACCAAAGATGTGAACTGTTGTTAAACATTTAAAAGGAAGTTTGCACATAGATATCATATCAGTGTTCACTGAAATTTTCATTTTGCTGTCCTTCCTAATTTTGCTCATAGAGGTAGACCCCCACCCCTGGTAGAAATGCACAACTAAAAAGGAAAGAGTCTGCAAATAAACAAATAATGTGAATAAATTACATTATATAGTGTAGACTACTCAAAAGTTTGGGGTCAGTAAGATATGTAAAAAGAAGAAATATGATTAAATTGATCAAAAGTGACATTTATTAATGTTACACAAGATTTACATTTCAATTTTTTTTATTTTCTGTTCATCAAAGTTTCCACAAAAATATTAAGCAGCACAATTGTTTTTAGCATTGAAAACATTCACTATATTAGAGTGATTTCTGAAGGACCATGTGACACGGATCCTGCTAAAAATTCAGTTTTACTATCACCAGCATTTTAAAATATAACAGATGCAGCTATTTTAAATTGTAATAATATTTTACAACACTTATTTCACACACACAGTATACATATATATGTGTGTGTGTGTGTGCAGTACTAATTAGCTGTTTTGCAAGAACTTACAGCTTGCTTTCCTATAAATGTCTATTTTCATTAAGCAGTGATGGGAGAAAATGACATTACATTTAAGTGTTTTTTTTTACTTAAAAAAAATAAATACATCCAGCTCAGTTTTGATTACTTTATTTGAAGGAGTTATGACCGGAGTGTCAACAATGCTTTGGGTTAATAAAAGCCGGGTCTGATTGCACTCCACTTCTATACCAAAACGAACAACATCTAGACGTCTCACAACACAACTTTCTGTAGACTCTGGAGAGGCTGCAGCTTTAGTCATGTCAGAACACTTGAAACCACTTCCTCTGTGAAGGAGGGGCTTTTATCATCCTGCAGAAATGAGCGTACTACACTACAGGAGAGGACGACAGAATGAGCATGACTTCTTATCTGTTTTTTCTTCTTTCCGTCTCATTTCCGACTAGAACGGTGCAACAGCTGAGCAATGACACGCTGAGACTCTAATGTGTGTCGACAATCTCCCATTAGATCAGTGTTCTGACCCCACTGTCAAGCGTTGCCTTGCTGAAAATAAACAATGGATCAGTCATGATCACCTGGGTGCTGGGAGGTCTGAAATCTTTAAGATCAGTTCTAAGAAGTGCAGCGGCTGTGGGAGAGATTAAAGCTCTTCATAATGAGGCCAAACAGTGCTGAGCATCTACTGGTGTAACCACTCAACACTCTCACTTCATCCATTTGCCTGGCAGCCCTTGAGACTAATGCTCACTTAAACATTTCCCATTCAAACCTACACACAAACCACTTCATATTCATGTTCAACTTGGCTGTTAAAGGATTATTGCTCAAGAACGAAAGAGTATTGTCATAAAACTTTCCTCTCATTTACAGGCTCAAAGAAAGGGAGTCATTCACACAGGCCTGGTAGTCAAGGTTTTACATGACATAGCAGTTTATAAATATATATGCATCACTTACAGTGTATGTTCATAATGTGTGTGTTTCCCTGAACACTGTATGTTACTATATCTGTCCTTGAATAATATTTTGGCTTTCTTTTAATACAAGGAGCTGTGTTAGTGCCCTCTAGGGCCTGGTTTTTGGAAACTAAAGGCATTCACAAATTCCTTTGCATTATATGAAAAAATGTCAAATGAAGAGTACTAAGTGAAACACACTTTCTAAGTGAACCATTTCCCCCCAGAAAAGTTTCTGTCACTTTGTGGCTGTCAAACGTTAAGATCTGTGGTTACTCTGCAATGACACTTGAGACAAACTGAATACACACATCTACTTAAACATTACACTTGAACCAGTTGTTTGAAAGTCACTGCAAAAACAGCTAAAGAAATTAAATGGCTGATGTGTTTTAAAATGACTCTTTTTGTACATTCACAAGACAATACAAAAGAGTTAGACAAAGAAAGACTAATATAAACTCTATGTTGGCTTTCATGCATTGTTTAAGTGGACCCTGCACCAAACTTCATAAAGTGGATTTGTCAGAAATCGATTTTGGACCGTTTTTGGATTTTTGCACAGATACAAGCATACAGATTATCTAGAAGATCCAGTTCAACTAGTGTAAGCTGAGGATACTCCATCGGTAAACAGGACCAGCGTTACGAAATCGTAATAATTTATCATTCTGAAGTTTGGCAGACTCGCATGCTACACCATATAAACATAGTCCTTAAGGTTAATGTCAGGCCTGTACGTTTCTAAGTGGATGTATTATATTATTTTGGAATGTGAGTATAGCAAATGCAGTAACTCTGGGATTCAGACACATATACACTCAATAGAGAGATGTGCGGGTGGATATGAGAAACATAGTAAATCATGTGAGTTGAAAACTGACAGACACTCACACAAACCCTGATGTCAATTTATCTTAAGTAAATGCATTTAAAACGATTGGTTGTGTTTTATCATCACAATTCATGTCTGTTACCCAGGCATATGCATAATCCACATATCAAAATGAATGATCAAATAAAGATTAAGAATAAAAAAATGCATAGACATTTTGCATTTTAAATGAAACTATAAATTACTTTAGATTTCAACATTGTTGACTTATGAATTAAAACATAACGGTCCACAGGAAAAAAAAAAGTTAAAATACATTTGAATGTTTTTGATAAAATCTCTTACGCTCACTAAAGCTCCATTTATTTGATCAAAAATACAGTGAAAACAGTAATATTGAGACTAAGGATGGGTATCGTTTACATTTTATCGATACCGATAGCGATACTGCTTATCGATACCGGTACTTATCGATACTGTTATCGATACTATTTGGTGCAAAAAGATATAATGTGAAAAGTTTTATTTTATTAACATTAAAGTAATAGTTCACCCATGAATAAAATGTAGCAATTTACTCTCAAGTTGTTTTAAACCTGAATGAGTTCCTTTCTTCTGTTAAACATAAAAGTTATTCAGAAGAATGTGGAAAACCAAACAGTTGCAGGTCCCCAGTGACTTCCAAATAATATATGTAAACCTGAGGCTGGGTGATATGAGCAAAAATTCATATCTCAGGGTTTTTTTTGGCTGTCTTGCGGTATATGGTATGTATATCTCTGTTTTTTTGTATTTGGATTAAACAAACAAACAAATAAAGTGAATGTAACCATGTTGGCATATATTATGTGGGTCATCACATTGTATTCTAACATTGCATTCTAAAAACAAATATAATGATTTTAAAGCAGAAGCTAAATTTACTAAACTAAAATTTAAAAATATAAAAAGCACAGAATAATTGAGTAAAAAGGCTATTTTGATTACCTCATTACAGTCAGTTTACAGTTAGTGCTTTCATACAAATACACTTACTTGTAGGTTTAAAATTCTACATAAGTCACATTTATTGCCCAACTACAAATGTATCAAATTCAGCAAAATGTACATTAGTTATTGCGTTCCTATTTCATTGTGCTCTGTGTTTGGCGCGCGGCGGCACTCGTTCTAAAAGTCTGTTTAGCGGAGAATCGCAAAGCAAAAGCTCATGCACTACTTCTGACAGCAAAATCAGAATTTTCATGGCTTTCTAACATTTACAGACGGAGAATATACCTGTGAAATGTAAGTTATGCATTTAGGAAAACAGCACGTCTCTGTCTCGGGCCGAGCTGCTTTAAACTGACATTATAAACTATAGGCTTCTATATCTTACAAGTGTTTTAAAGCCCTTCATATAAAGCTTGTCACATGTTTAGAACAAAGTGTATTATTCACTTTCTCCGCAGCAGTTCAGCCTGTGCCCTCCTCCCTAGATATTTTTATCAGATGCACTCGTATCAAACTAGCCTACTGTTGTTTGCGAATGTGTCCCGTGAGTGTAACTCTACCGCTGAATCAACATTTGATGTGAACGTGTCTCGCGAGTTGCTGCAGTTGGAGCTGTATGATAAATAAAGCGCATTGCTTGAGGAAGTAGATGTGTTTTGTTAGTAAATGCTTCATATTACTGGTGTTGCCTCCTTTGTTCACTTTTTCACTACTGCATCTGATGCTGGAGTCGCTTAGTTCTGTAATCTGAGCCCACACTTTTGAGCGTTTCACCGCCACTGATTGGACGCAAACACACACCGCACATGTACATGAATAATCACACGTACATCGAGCAAACGACGGCCACATCATTCAATGAAAGAAAACGTCAAGCAGCTGCTTCTAATTCGTCATTAACATTGAAGTATACGGAGATAAAACAACACAAGTATCGATAACAGTATTGTTTGTCCTGAAGCTTACCGGTAGTCCGGTATTGACCCAATTATGTACCGGTACATAAAAACACCGGTTCTCGGTACCCATCCCTAATTGTGACATAATTAGAATTAGAATTAATTAAATATTATATAATAAATAACTTGTATTAAAATTGAAAGTTATTCTAAATTGTATCTTAAAACATAAACATTATGTTTTATGGCAAAGCTGAATTATCAGCATAATTACGCCAGTCTTCAGTGTCACATGATTCTTCAGAAATCATTCTAATATGCTGATATGGTGCTCAAGGAACATTTCTTCTTATTATCAATGTTGAATATTTCGCTTCTTAGGCTTCTTTGATCAATTTTGTGTATTGGCAAAATAAAAGTATTAACATCAATCTTACTGACCATTATTTTTGAGCAGTAGTGTAAAGAAATGAATTATTTACTCTACCTACTGATCTCCTGCGGCTATTCTCTATGCTTTCTCATGAATGTTCTTAAAAGAGATGCTAAAGAAAGGAGGAAGATGGTCACTCACCATGGCCTTGGCTTCAGCAATGAAGAAGAGCTCAGTGAGAGCACGATGGAGAGGAAGGAGGACCGTGATGCTGGTGGGGTCCTGAATCAAACCGCTCTCCATAGTAGTAAAGAGCTGCCACAGTGGCCGCAGAAGTGTAAGGTCACAACCCCTGTGTTAACACACACACAAATCAAAACGTGAGGTCATTACACTCTAAATAGCTTTATCATTACTCATATTTGAACTATAAGACCATCTCATTTGCACAGTTTATGTTTCCTTGCGGTGGGCAGGTGGCCATTTGCATGGGCTATTCCTCAACCTGATACCACAGGTCCATGTCTCTATTTCTCTCATACACGCTCTGTCTGCTGATGATGATGTAACTCTCCAAACACCATAGAAATCATGCAAATCTCCCTGACATGTGACCTTGTTGCCATGGGAACAATCAAGGCAGCAAGCCACCATCAGATGCGTTATGCAAACGCTGTGTAAATCTGAATACTCGCCAACACAAAGCACGCAAATGAATGAGCAGAAGTTAATATAAACCGTTCAAGAAGTGCTTCTGAGGAAAAATTTATTCAGGTTTTCTAAACTCCCCGCTCTTCAGAAACAAGACAAAAGTTGCAGAGCATAAGAAAGATCTCGTGGCTTGTTAAACTGGGCCAAGTTGCACCTGCCATCCACAGAGAGCAGAACTGACCTGACAGACCAAGTTCTGAAGGAAGTTGCTGCTTCCCCTCTTTAGAATAGTAGGGCGGCAGCACTGCAGGATGAATTGACTATCTTTTGTTGGGTTTAATAAATGCTGTCAGAGCTTTTCAGAAAGGTAAGAAGGGACACACCATTGAGACGGACACTGCAGGAGCCGCAGCAGCAGGTGAATGGCTTTCAGCCGCTGGTTTCCTGTTTGCCGACAGGCCACGCCCACCTGCCACTCCCAGATGTCAGCCAGCGGGAGGTGAGTCAACGCCTGTTCATCTGCAAGCATCTGCTTCAGGATCTCAAAACCTGTTCATAAAAGTGAATTTGTTAGCCAACTTGTGAACTGAAAAAGAATATAATAGCAAGAAGAATATAAATTCACATGTGGGGCTGCTTCTTTTGTTCACCCTCTTAAGCCTCTTCAGTGAAACAGACCCCATAAATGAGGCGCTGCTTCCTTGGCTGGGAAACCCCATTTGATATTCCATTACAGAATAGTAACATCAGAAACAGAGCAGAAGGTGCACGTCTATTAATTCTTTGATTAAAGACAGACGAGACACAGGAAAGGAGTTCAAAGCTACTCGTCACCCAGTACTGACAGACATGATCAATCGTGCAGTATGTTCAGATTAGTGATCGACCGATATTGATTTTTTTATAACCGATACCAATTATTTGCATGTTTATGTACCCGATAACCGATATGCAGAACCGATATTTATTTACTGTTATAAAGTAAATAAATAACTGAGTGAAGTCCATTCTTTGCTTTGGTTTTTCCTCCTTTCAGTCGTCTTAACAACAACAAAAAACTGTTGAAAATTAACATTCATTCATGTAATATTTAATCTTCAAATTACAAGAATAAAAACATTTTATTAATAAAAAGCATCATCAGCAACACTGATATTAACAATAAGCAAAATAATGTCTAATGTTTTCAAATGGAGAAAATAAAGGACAGAAATCATATCAACTTCATTTTAAACTACAGTTTTAGGTTTATAAGCTGTTCAATAGGCTAAAGAATGAATTATAATTCACTGGATAATATTCTCTGGAATATTGAAATAAGCTATAACAAACAAAACATTGTATTTTATAGCATTTCTTAACTGGCATGTTTTATCAGAATTATTCAAATGTTTTTGTCATTCTAAATTATGAAAACTGCTGACAGCGCGGTTTATCTATTTACACAGAACTATACTCAAACTGCGATCGCTTGCGGAGATAATAAATGATTAATTTCGATAGAGATGTATTTATTTAGATGTTTATTGGCGAAATAATGGTTCTATAGTAAATGTTAATATAATTCAGCGTGTTTCAAACAAGTCAATCTTGTATAAAGTTACATGCGGTGGCCGTGCTGGAGCTTCTCCTGAGTGAACAGTGCCCACTGCTCCAGGTGTGTGTGTGTGTGTGTGTGCCCACTGCTCCAAGTGTGTGTGTGTGTGTGTGTGTGGCCACTGCTCCAAGTGTGTGTGTGTGTGTGTGTGTGTCCACTGCTCCAAGTGTGTGTGCTCTTGGATGGGTCAAATACAGAGAACACATTTCACTGCTGGTTATATTCTGTATAATTGTGTATGTTACAAATAAATAAATAAAAATATATATTTGTTTTTTCAAAACCGATATCCGATTATGGTAAAATGCTTAAATATCTGGAAAAATTTCGGTAAACCGATATATCGGTCGACCTCTAGTTCAGATGTTTACAGACTAAGGGCCCGTCTACACTGAATGAGTTTCAGTAATCTTCGCTGCTCTTCCGTTGCTTTACTATGTAAACAAGCGCTAGACAGACATTTTTGACCAGTGCCCTCATCTCGCGTGTGAAATGGTGTTATAAAATGCTTTTGTGAGAATGGCCTAGTCAGAGCAACTGGGTTGTGGAGGAGAATTCTGTACTGGATAAACTTCACAGTAGAGAAATATATCAGTACCATATCAGTTATTGTTTTATCAGTATCGGTTGATGTACTTATTCATGCTTATTTTGCCTATTTTTACATTTACATCAACTTTGCCATCATCCAACAGGTTTATACCGTTAACTACAACTAAACTAAAAATTATTACTTGAAATATAATACAAATTAATATAAACAGACAAAGAAATTAAATATAATAATATAGAATAAAAACTTAAATCAAATAAAAACTAATCAAAATGACAAATCTAAACAACCAAATTACTAAAACGAAAATGAAAACAAAATCTATTTCAAAATATTAACAAAAAGTATAATAAATCAACAATATTAAATTAACACTGATGCACACTAATAATTAGAATGCTGCTAAATGTCATCTTAGTGTTATATTAGTGCAATTTATATACTTTATTGTATTGTAAATATTGTGAATTTGCTTATTTTTATATTTTCAATTTAGAGGAAGTTAAATTTCTTATGTGCTATTTTCAATTATACTGGATTAAATGTTTTATATTTCTGATTAACTTTAATGCATATTTGTTTTAGTTAAAGTACTTTCAAATTTTTTTTACTTTAATTTTATTTTGGCTTTATTACAATTACTGAAAATTATTTTTCAATAGTTTTAAGTTTTAGCATTTTATACTGTAAAATATTATGTTGAGATGCCTAAACGCAGAATTTAAAAATGATTGATTTTAGTTTTTAATGTTTTATTATCATGATTTTACAGTCAGCATTTATGACTTGAGGCTTTGCCTATTCACTGCCGAAACCCTGAGAGTCCACCCCACCAACTGCCTTAATTCATTTTAAACGTGTTAGGTATGATTGTAGGGTCGGCAGGGCCACCGACTCAGCAGGAAGTTGAGTTTCTGTGGCTGTTAACGCTCCCACAAGCTGAGATACACGGCCGTGCTCACAAACCCCTCTGATTCTCAAACAGCTGTGTAAATGAAGCTTACGACTGAAAACTAGCTAGTGGGACACCGACATTACAACCATAATAGACTGTAGGAATGTGATGGTCTCTAAATGAGATGGACATATCTGTTTCATGGTTCATTAGAGTGCCTGATTCTAGAGCACAATTACACAGTGGCTAGAGGACATTAGTGATAGACATCAAATAATTAAATGAGTGCAAATTACGTACCAGTCTGGAAGCGCCCTCGATGGCCACCAGTCACAGTGAACTTGTAGCCCCATTCTGTGTTACTCATATCTGATATAAATCTGTAGTAGAGAGTGTCCCCTAGAGGAGAAAGAGGAAAAACAACCATTAACCAAAAACAATCATTAACCCCAAAGCGCAAATTTATGTTCATCAGCAAATATTTGAATGTGTGGAAAGTGTGTGAAACCTTCAGATTGACCTGGATTTCTAAACTTGCCATAAAATTCAAGAGACAAACACATTTCACTTAAACCAGAGGTGGGCCACAAAAAGAGTGCCAGGGGACAGTGAGAGAAAAATGTGTTTAAGAAAGTTTGTATGATCTTTATTCAATACGTTTTATACAAAAGCACTGCTTTAGAACAATATTTATATTGTTTATAACATTATGCTATATTATTGCATTTGAATTTACCTGTAAATGTTCTCCTTCATATTTATTATAACAAAGTGTCTATTTACACTAAGTGCAAATAGTACTTGTTGGCAAAGGCTATTCACACTAACTCCACCCACTAATGTGTGATTGGGTTAGTCAACACTAAAAAAAGACACTACTTTGGCATCAGTTTGAGTGGCGTAGTTGGTAAGCAACATGCTTTTTGATGCAATCGACCAGAGTTCGAGTCCGCCCTTTGTCAAATCTCATATCACATCAGAAAGGCATTTATTTTCAATAAAAATGAAGAAAATAATCACAAAGTTAAAAATAAAAGTATCGGGTAGGGTTAGGGAGGCCTTTATTGTCCCAATAAGGTGGCATCCATTTAATAATTTGAATTAAAATGATAATTTACACTCAATGAGTTATTATTGCGTACTGTTTTATAATGTACTACAATACTGAGGTGCAGATAATTGCCACTATTTGCAATAAGTAGTATAAATATCAGAAAACCTTGCCATTTTAACAGTGTAAATAGAATATATAGCTATTTGTGTGAATAGCATATTGTTAAAAAAATACTACTATTTTCACTTGGTGTAAATAGTATCTATCACTAAAATATTATTCAAACATGTCACTTTCTCAAATTCTTACCTGGAATCTCAAAGTCGGTCCATTTCTGGTGAGAACCACTGAAAGTGTGCAGGTCCTGCAGGAAGTCACTGCTGCTGGCCATAAGGAGCTCATCACATCCTTCCTCTGTGTGACAGCGAGAGTCGAACTTCACAGACAGGAAGATGGCTCCAGGGATGTGCACCTTATCCTGAGACAACAAAAACAATGACATTGAGTGAACCAGGAAAACACGACTGTGATCCAGCGATTTGGAGTAAAAGAAAATGCAATTCATACCTCAAAGTTAGTGTTGTTGTCGTAGGGGTGCTTGGATTCACGGACCTGCACAGCCATTCCTGGCTCCTCCATAAACTGACATCCTGTCAGCGACAGATTACCCAGCATGCTCTGGCTGCAGCCCCTCAGAACCTTCTGCAAGATCTGAGATCCAACATGTGACGAATTATATGCATACCAACAATATGAGGTCTTAATTTATGTACTAATTAAATATCTATTACACGGTACATACACATTTTATATTTACTGTATTTAAAAAAAGTTCAATTTCATGGCCAGAATCTTCTCACCTTCTCCCACATGGGTCTCTCCTCTAGCTGCATGAGCATGTCCAGTATGTAGGCCATGTGAGAAGCTCCGCTCAGCTCCAGGTCTTCCTCTCTGATGGGAGTGTCAGAGGGCCAGTCGGCCAGTAGCGTCGCCAACACGTGACGTGCATACAGAATACCAATGGCTTCATTCACTTTGAAAAGGTACTGTCGCACTGCCTTGTTACTGCGAGCATCCAGCTCTTTATGCAGCAGTGCTGAGCTTTTGGTGCGCCGCTGTTTGGCATAACTCAGCTGGAGGTCGCTCTCGGTGTTGGTGATGAGTTTCTGCGTGACGACATTTGTTTCTTCTGTGGCTCGATCACACCGTGTGGGTTTAGACTGAGTGTCAAAGAAAATTGAGCGAATTAACGGTAACTTTACATCACAAAATAGAATGCATTTCATTTTAAACTTAGTCTTACCACACAGGGCACAACGATAATATCAGTATCTACAGCCTTGGTACTTCTTTCCTCAGAACGAGGTCTTTTAGATGGTTGCCACTTCTGTGCCAGAGTGCGAATAGTCTCATCGGTTTTTATAGCATCACCATCAAACCTGAAATATGATATGTTAGGGGAAAAAAATATTATTTGAGATAAAGTCTTCAAATTAATTTTATACAGTTGAGAAGTACACAAGATTAATTAGCAATTTTGTTCATAAGTTTACACAGAAAATGCAAGCTCTTTAGCACTTTGCAGATATTAAGAAGAATCGATTCAAACTGATGATGCCACCTTCAAATTTTCAAAAATACGAAGTGTAGTGATAATTATTACTTTATATTATTATTATTATGAAACTAAATAATAATAATTTTCCATTTACATAAGCAGATGCTCTTATCCAAAGTAATTTACAATAGAGAAACATAAGAATACATCACAAAGCAATCAATATTAATAGCGTATAAAGATATTATATTATTATATACATTATTAGATGTTAATAGATTTTTATATAATAAATACTATACTACTAATAATATTTTAAAAGTCACTGATGTGCAATGAGGCAACATATGCATGTACATTCCTAGAAAAAAAATATTTGCCTTGAACCTCGATTATGAAAATGAAATGATAATTCAAAATGTAACTCACCTCTTCTGCACCTCAAGGAAGAAAGAATCTGTTCTCTTCATCTGGAGCTCATACATGGCTCTCAAGATGTGCAGTGGGGCATTAAGAGCATCATGGGTAATCTAACAGTAAGACAAACGTGAGAGCTCTAATAAATGTTCCTCTACATACTGTCCCTATATTTCAGTACTGGGAATTATCTGCACCCTTTCCTAAATGCTGAGAAGCAATTACAACTCTCAATCAATCTGATCATTCAAGAGTGCAGAAAAAGACCCATGACTGACAGAAGATGTGTTTGAAGCCTGACCTGGAAACAGATCTTTGTCTCTTCATCCAGTCCTTCCAGTGGATCGGGTCTGTTTGGATCGGCATCATCAGCGCAGCAGCTGGAGTGATCGGAGTCATGCTCTTTCTCTTTCTCCTTCTCTCCATCTGTCTCGGTGTCTGCATCCTCTGCCATGGAGTGGATCTCTCGCTTGGAGGAATAAAGCATGATGGAGAGGATCTCTAGGTCTCGCAAAAGCCACATCTTGCTGAAGCCTGTGCCCTTGCTGCACTTACGGACCAGGAGCTGCATCAGACCAGAGCCCTGGATGGCCTCTTGAGCTTGATCCACCCCATGCTTCTGCAAGAAAGAGGAAAATCAACTCAATCATGACTTGTTCAAGTTGAGAATTTATGTAATGGCCAAAGAACATATTTGGAAACTAAAGTCTTAAAGGGGACCTATTATGCAAAAATCACTTTTATAAGGTGTTTGAACACGCGTTGTGTGGCGGCAGTGTGTGAAAACAACAAGCCTATAATGGTAAAAATCCACCCATTCAATTTGTTTAAAATCTAAAAAAATTTAAATAAACAGTCTATCAGAATGAACAGTTTCAGATTATCCCTCGGTTCACGTCACAGAGGGGAAAAAGTCCCGCCCATTTGTGACACTGCCCTATAAGCATACACAGAACTCTGAGTGAGAAGCTGCGGTCCGCCTCCGCCATTACGGATTACTTGCTGTAGCTGCTGGAGATATACAATGTCAGCGCCAAAGAGGCTTTTCAAGCGTTGTGTTTTGGGATGCACTAACGAACATAGGAGTCTCCATAGACTCCCTCAATCTGAGCCGCTGAGGACAATGTGGTTAAGTTTCATTGTCTAAGCAAATGTCCCGGAAAAAAACTATAAAGTCCCCAATACTTGAAGGAATCTATACAAATGCTGTGTGCACGCAGGTCAGCTCCAGACAAAGTAAAGATCATGCATTTGTTTTCCAAATCGCCTTTCTAAAAAAAAGCTTCTTGGCACTCTGTAAGCCAAAGCTAATGATGACTTTGAAACGGAGAACGTTTTCTGCAAAGATAACAGGCTTGTACTAATCGTGGAATGTTTATTTGCAAAAGGCTAGCACTGCTAATGCTGGAGCTTGAGCTCTTGAAGCTCCGCCCTCTTCTCCGGGAGAACCAGCTCATTTGCATTAAAGCAACACTCAAATTCAGAGCACTTAGGCTCATACCCTAAAAGTGGCAATTTTAACAAGCTATATAAAAATGATCTGTCTGGTATTTTGAATCAAAACTTCACATACACACTGGGGACATCAGAGACTTATTTTACATCTTGTAAAAAGGAGTATAATAGGCCCCCTTTAATTAAACATCTAAACATTTAATTGCATTAGATAAATATAATATATATATAACATAAAATATAAAAACTAAGCCTTTATTTCAAAGCAAGATAGCACATCACACTTTACAAGTAAAACATGTCACAAAAAGTCAAACAAAAACAAACTAAATAGATATCAATATACGTACACACACAACTATGCACCTTCAAAATCATTATAAACGGTATATACATTTGTATTCATATTTGTGTTTATTTATTTATTACTTCAGGATGTCACATAATCCTTCATAAATCATTCTAATATTCTAATTTGGTGCTCAAGTAACATATTATCAATGTTGAAAACAGTTGCTTAATATTTTTGTGGAAACCGTAATGCATTGTTTTTTTAGGATTCTTTGATGATCAGAAAAGTTTAATTAATCAATTATTGTGACCTCGCTCTTATTGACCCCCAACTTTTGAATGGTAGTGTATGTGAAATATATATGATATTTGAGATATAAATATGAGATATAAATATATGAGATATAATATGTAATTAAACACTCATACATTTTTATACATGCATACATTTTGTTGTCACTATATCATTTGGTTCTATGACTTTAAACTATGAACTTCAAAGCCAAACTTTTTTGCTGTACAAGGGCAAGTGTGAGGTGAATACCTTGAGAGTATTGTAGAGTCCTTTAAGAGTGAGAGAAAGCACCCAGGTGGCCTCCACAGCATCTTGGGCGCTGCTCTCCACCCCGACCTGCAGTAAGTGACTCACAATGGAGGTGAAGTTCTTCAGGTAGCGGCTCAGGTGGGTGGAGGCCGGGGACACAGCTTGCCGCTCATGAGACTCTGCATCATTCCTGTTGCTGCTCTCGTGTGCCTGGACTAACTGGTAGTCTTTCACTGAGAAAAAAGTAGAAAATAGAGATGCATTAATGCACTTTTTTCTTTTTACTATTTGAGTGACCGTGGGTGTTTCCTCAAAGCATCCACTAAATGAGGCTAGAAAGTTCCAATTGAATAGCATCCTGTCTACTGAAATGTCCTCATCAGTTTAATTTCTGAAGTTAGTAGTAAAGGGCTACTCCTAACCATTAATCCTACATATTTTTCGTGGCTGACTGAAAAAAAATAAATGAAAAGCCTGTTTAATCACAACAAATACTTACAATATTATTTTTGAAGCATATGATAGTAAAACAATTGAGAAATAATCCCTAGTGGTCATCAAATATTTGCTCTTTAAAGCTTTAGAAGCCAGTAAGTTTACTTAAGAAGTACCTTCATACATAAACCATCTGTTAAACCTGGGCAACAAGGTAAGTAAAGCCGACACACCCTTTGCAAATGAAGGTGGGTTTAAATGTCAACGACAGCCTGTGACTTTAGAAAGACTCATGCAGCTCAGGGCTATTTTACAGCTGAGAACATTTGAGAAATGAGTGTGAGCAGTGTGAAGAACCCGTTGACAGATCTTCTCGCACCTGTTCTCCTCTTACGAGTCTTGACGTCCACCACAGCAGCTCTGTTCTTCTCAGTGAAGTGTTTGAGCAGAATCACGTTGTGTTGTTCGTTGGCATTATCGATGAAGACAGCCTGAGTCCCCATACACAGCACCTAATAAACAGACATGCATCTCTTTCAAAATGTCATAATGGCTCAGATGAGTCTTGACTACAGATGGCATGTCATAACTTCATACAGGTCAATATTATGTGTGTTAGAGCGTGCACATGTGACATCTTGGTTCATACCTCAGGGAATCCCACGAGCACCAGCAAAGTGAAGAGGTTGGTTCTCTTGAGTTGCTGTGGTAACTGCTGGATGCAGTGATCAGTGAAAGCTGCCACAACAGCACACCACTGAGAAGAAATGTTCAGGTTTCGCAAGATGTCCGCCACAGAGCACGCCCAATCCAGACCGATACGACTGTTGTAATGATAACACAGATGATGGACAAAGACTCACCGTTTCGTGAAAAAACTGAACATTTGTTAATTAAAAATACAAAACATCCAACAAAGCTAAGGCTGTAAAGCTAAAGTTCTGCTAAATGTTTGACTGTCCCTTCCACGTGAAAATCTATTGTACATTTGGACAAACATTTGAGGTCTTCAGAGTCACAAGAAAAAAGAATCATTCTAATATGATGATTTGGGGCTCCAGAAACATCATCAATGTTGAAAACAGCTGTGCTGCTTCATATTTTCTGTGGAAGCTATGATTCATTACTTACATTGTAACATTATAAATGTTCTTCTGAAAAATGCATCCTTGTCAAATAAAAGTATTAATTTCTTCCAAAAACAAACAACGTTAATGTATTTGGCCTCTAAAACACATTATGCTAACCATATGTTACACATCCAATCACACTACCTGTCTAGACACACTGCTCCCAGACTGAAGAGCAATTGAGTGGTCTTCCAGCCAGGAACATCAAGCGCTGCTCCATCTCCGAGGGTAAGCAACTCAAATTTGTCTGTCAGTGCCTCTGCCACAGCTGCATCAGCCTCCAGGAGAGATCCTTAACAGAAGCTGTCCCAGAAGGCCTAGTGTCAGGTGGTATGTTTCATTCAGACAGCCGGCGTTCGAGATGACCACTCTGAATAGCAGTGGCAGGATGGGACTCAGGCTGGACAAAGACAGCGAGCTGCCCTGTGGAGGATTAAATGTGTATATTAGCATATTCTGTGTTTCTTGGATGTGAACATGAGACAAAAAAATAGGTAGTTGAACTGGCTTCATTTCAGGTTACAAATTAAACATTTTCTGAAACCAAAAGCTTATCATTACAACAGTGTTGCCAAGTGATATTTAGTGATATTTAGCCCCTGTAATGCACATTTTTATCAATGGGAACCTCACCAAAAAACATGTATTTTATCCATCGAAATGCCTTTGGGCTAGTTGAGAGTAGCTATTGGGCGGGTTTTGTAAAAACCTGGCAACCCTGCACTACAAATTAAACTGGAATCTTTGTTGTTACCGGTTTGGTTGCAGGCAACATGGCTGCCAACAATCCCAGAATCCTCTCTCTGGAGCATTCAGCAAACACATGTTCCTGTAGCGGCCCCCGGGCTATCTTTTCCTCCTGGTCCTTATATGCGTCCATGTTCTCGGAGGTTAGGAGATGTGACAGTGTCTCCACTTGACTCTGAAACTGAGGCAAAAAATGAGATAAAATTATGTCCTTCTATGTCCTGTTGTCTTCAATTAAATCCCATGAGGCATTCAAAAGCAACAAATAACTTTGAATACATAAAGATATTATAGATCTCCTTGATTATTGAAGGGTACTGAGAGACAGGCTCACCTCTGACTCCAGGGGACAGTGTGTCTTCACTAGACACAGAGGGTGTCTGACTTGCACTGGATGAGTCTGACGTATCCTGAGAGACAAGCTTCCTCCTCTTTTCATCCCCTTCTGGATCTAGCTCCTGCTTTTGTGGTTTCTTGTGAAGAGGAATAAAAACAAGAGGATTATGAGGAATTGTAAAAAAAAAAAAAACACACATTTAACAGTATGTTTATCACACTTTTGTTAGCAATAACCAGGGGATTTTAGTCACAGACTTGACAAATAAAAAGGCCAAAAGCTTCAGTAAAGTACTGACTCTGTCAATAGGTAGCAGTGGGGAGCAGATAGCTGTAGTGCTGCTGGGAAGTGAGGAGGTGTCTGTGCTGCTGATGTCCTGTAAAGAACCAGCCGTCACAGGACACTGTTCACTCTCTGTGGCTGATTCGTTTGAAGAAAGCAGCGACAGCAGGGCAGAGGCTCGCAAACCTACAGGAAACGACAGCAACCTTGATTATACAGACCCATCAACCAAGACTTCCATTTCTAATTAAGACACGCACAGCTTAATTCTTAATAGATCATGTGCATTCAGATATATTGATTACCTTTCCCAGTCTGTCCCTTCAGCAGGCAATCGTTGATGATGTCAGAGCAGTGGGTTTGCAGTGCCCTAGCGTAACCGAGGGTGACCTCATTCAAAGGCTCTCCATCCTGCACTCTCTCGCTGATCAGCTCAGATGTGAACAGGGCGAGAGCGGAAAAAAGAAGCCAGGAGTAGTTATGTATATAGGGCTGAATGAGTCTGTGGCGGTCACTGATGCGAATGGTGACCATAGGGTACACTGTGATGCGGTGGGTGGGCAGATGGCTGAAAAAAATAAAATAATAATAATAATATATACATGTGTATGAGTGTGTATATACATACATATACATACACGCATGCATGTATATATTTTCATGTCCATTGTTTAATTGCCTTTAGTGATCTCACGTGTCTTACCTGTCTGGGTATTTTTTGGCATTATAACAACCAAAGCAGAGATCGAAGTCCTCACAGACATTACAGTTAATCCTGCTACCCACGATAAGGCCCTGGCAGTGGTCACAGGCATACTCCATATTCACCATCTCATGGTCATCCTCATGGCCTTCTGGTTTAGCACCACCTGAACCAGGAGAACAGAGCTGTTCAATACATGCACTCCAACTTATCAAGTGTGCAAGAAACATGCTGCAGCAATACATTATTAATGTGAATGCAATGAAAAAAGGGAAATAATGTTTGATTAACATTTAGTTTTTCCTTCATTATAGTGTAAGCCACTGCTGACTATGATGTGTGACTCACTGAGGAAGCAGGTCTTGCACAGGTCCATATCTGTACACTGCAAGCACCGGTAGCGATGCCACGGTGCGATCCGTTCGCAGCCGTCACATGAAATCTCCACATTCAGCAGGTCGCAGTAGCGTGCAATGAACATGTGCATCTGCAAAGATCAAAAGTTAGTGAGAGAGAGCACCAAAAATGCACAAAGTTTAGTTTCATATGGGATTCTTTGCAAATACAATTATATTGAGGGCTGTTTGCAGTAAATTGTGTCCGAATATGTAAAATCTGTCTGTGCTTTTGCAGAGATCAAAAGAAACTGTTCACAGTTAAAAAAATAAATACACGTAGCAATTAAATGCTAATATTTGTTCTACCTAATATTTAGGCATTGATGGGCGCTGACATTTGCTTGTGTTTGCACAGATTAAACATTTAATCATGACGTAAAAAGGTTTGCAGGAACACATTCAATACATATTACATGCATAATAATGCTATAACTCCACCCAAAGCTAGTTTGTGTTAATTCAACTGTCTCCATTATAGAAAAAAAATTATAATTAGCCTTTTGTGAGCAACAGTTTTGTTTCCCAGGAAAGCATTGATTTGGTTTGATATCTGTACCTTTCTCTTGTCCTCCACTGAGGCCTGGCTGATCTTGTCAAACCATTTCTCAAACATGCCATCCAAACACTCATCCATCCATTCAGTGTTCCTCTCGTAGTCAGCGATCTCATCCTCCTCCGTCCACTGGCTACAACATCATGCCACATGGAGAAAAGGACAGATGAGAAGCCAACCAAAACACTGGATACTTTAAAACTTAGTTTGTGAGATCAGGATTAAGTGTAGATTAAGAGTGTCACAAGAATCACAACAACGAAGCTCACCAAATATGCCCTCAGGATATCTTCAACAAATTTACATCAGAAGTCAAATGATACTGAAACCTACTTTCTCCTCATTTTAACCCTTCTTTCATACTGCAGTCAGTATGATACATTTCACATTTATGATAGAAATCAGGGGAATTTTAAGAATAAAGTGAAATGAAATTTATATTACAACAGACCTTTCCTTACATTTGTATTTTCCCAACTGTCCCACATTTTTTCATCCCATTTAAATAAAAATGAACCCCCTGTTTGAGAAACACTTTCTTTTTTTAAGGCTGAAGTCCTTATATTCCTAGTACAGCACATGCGTTCTAATCCATATCTCATACCTGATGGCAATATCATGCACACTGATGTTTTCTTGAGACATGTTGAGCAGAAGATCAGGAAGTTTGATGTCCAGAAACAGCGACAAATCTTCTGCTTCCCAGCTTATATCCAGAAAATGCAGCAGACATGTCTGCACACATGACAGGGCGGGCAGCAGGGCTCTAAGGACAAACAGAACACACAACGGACATAAGACAAAGGACATACAGAATGCATTGGCAGTTCTTGTGTTGCATATTTATTATTACTAACTTCTAAAGCACACAATGATTTCATAATTCACATTCAATATTTAAAAACCCACTTCTCGTTCAGTGCATTGAAGCTCTGCACGGCCTCTACTAGCATGAGAACCAGCAGATGATACGAGTGTCTGACCAGCTCCCTCATCTCCTGCCCACTGCCCAACAACTGAGAAAAGTAACTGAGAAAGAAAGACAGGTCGAGTTAAAATTATGATATCAGGACAGTAGTCAGATATTAGTACCATCAGAAACTATAACATAACATACTTGGTGAAATCTTTCTGACACGCCAAGAGTTCCTGTAGAAACAAAATACAGGGTGCCTGGAAGAGGTGCGGTTTCCCCAGGGTGAGTATACACTGCTGGACGAGCTCCAGCACCTCACACACACTCAGAGCCTGGGCCTTCTTCAGAGCCAGAGTATGAAGAACACTGAAGACACACAGAAACACACTTCACTAAATTTACATTTATGCATTTAGCAGACACTTTAATCCAAAGCGACTTCTTCAGTATTTTTCATTACCGCTGGTCAGAAACAAATCACCATATTTGTGCAAGTACACATTCAAATCTGAAAATAATCAAATAAACCTAGAAATAAACAGAAAGGGTTTTTGTTGACAAAAAGACACATGAAACAAAATAAGACATATTTAAGATTCAGCACTAAGTCACTCATCAAATAAACTAATGTGTGACACTGTCCAAATTCTAAATAATCATCTTTTGACTCCGATTATATACATATATATTAAATGTAAAAACATATGTTTTGAAATATATATATATATATATATCCTGGTCAAAAGTTTGGGGTCAATGAGATCTTTTTTAAAGAAATGAATACTATTAGCCAGCACAACTGCCTTCAATAATGATAATAATAAAAACAATTGAGCACCAAATTTAATCTTAAGGATCTTGTGACTGAGACTGAGGTAATAGCTGCTGAAAATACAGATTTACCATCACAGGAATAACTTCTATTTTAAGATATATTCAAATACAAAATAACTATTTTCAATAATTATATTTTGCAGTATTACTATTTTTGCTGTTTTTTTTATAAAATAAATATACCCTTAGCTTAAAATAATGACAGCTCCCAAACTTTTGAAAGGTAGTGATTATGTACTAAAATTGATCAAATGCATTATTTTGCAATTATGCAAAAAAAAAAAGAGAAGCATTTTCACTAGAAGTCTCAAATGTACAGGAAATGCTACCAAAATCTACAGATTTTGACATGGATCAAACATACATATTATACATAAAAAAAATATACATTATATTTTAGCAACTAATGGCTGTAGTTTTAGTCACAAAGCTATCTTATTGTTTTAGAAGCAAACAAGTTTTTAGGGCTACTTTTATAATAATGGTCATTACTTTTGAAGGCCCTGATCACTATTCACCTTTATTGTGTGAAAGAGCCAACAGGACACCAGAACATCACAGAATCTACTTTTGTGTTACAGCATTACATTAAGTCATAAAGGTTTAGAACGACATGATGAATGATAACAAACTGAACTATAGCTTTAAAGGGATAATCCAACCAAAAATGAAAATTCTGTCATCATTTACTCACCTTCATGTTGTTCCAAACCTGTATTAACTTCTTGTGTGGAACATAAAAACAAATTGCTGTTAACAAAACCCCTGCTGGTCCCCAATGACTTCCACAGTAAGAGGAAAAACACTATGGAAGTCAAGGGGGACCAGAAGTGCTTTGGTTATCATCATTCTTCAAAATATCGTCTTTTGTGTTCAGCAGAATAAATACATTTATAAAGGTCTGGAACAACATGAGGGTGAACTATCCCTTTAAGCATATACATCAAAATCTGTTGAATCATAGCATCATACATCTAGCCATTCACATCATGAGGTGAACATACCTGCTCTCATTAATGACCATGTCCTTCATAAAGCTGAGGATGTGTTTGAGGATGGGGAAGCGCTCTTTAACAGGTGGTGCAATCCGAGGCTCCTCCATAGATCTTAAGGAAAGGAGCCTCAAGCGGCCCCGACTGAAAGGTGCTTTACGTGGGAAGACTGACGGGGACAGAGGCTCTCCTGTTTGAGACTGAAGACTTTCAGAGAGCCCGTGGCACCCTGAGAATTGATGGTGCCGGAAGGTCCAGCATCCACTGGTGCGGAGAATGTCTTGTCACGCTGACTGGCCCCTGGGGGCATCGCTGATTCTGCTCCCTCAGGAGTCTGGGAGATGAAGGGAACAGAGGGGCTGGGCTGGAAGTCTCCCTCTGACACGGGAACAGATTGAAGAAGAGGAGCGGCACAAGCGCCATCTTCTTGTCTGGAAGGCTCTTGTTCCAGAAGTGCAGAGGATTCTCCACTCGGGGTGAATCGGAAGAGGAACAAACCTCTACTGATGCAAATTTCAGCTGTTAAGAGTGAGAAAAAGATGAGTGAGAATGCAGAAGAATTAGTTTAAGAAACTGTGCATCAAAGGCATATTTATAAAATCAATATTTACCAAGTGACTCCATTGTAACCTCATTCTGTCCGTCTTCTTTTTCCTCAACTCCATTCACTTTACCCATAAGGTAGCGCTGTTTCATTTCCAACTACCAAAACGGATCAAAAGGGAAAACTAAATAAAAAGGAATATTATGTTATTTTAAAACCAAAAATGATAAGCTATACTAACCATCCACGTTCTGATGCCATCGGCGAGGTGGCATAGACCTGCAGAAGATCCTCGCTAAGACTGCTCTGGCCATTTTAGCAACTAATGCAGAGGAGATGAGAAAAGGAAACATGATCAAAAGGACACTTGGACTGGGATTGACATGTACGACCAACAAACTGTCCTGTTCATAAAACATCTTACAGAAACAGATCAAATACAGTCTGTATCAAGGGATCAAGGTTGATGGTTTAACATGGCCCTGGAGTTTTAGGAGCTTCACATTATGAAGCAATATGAAGTAAAATCAACAAGAAATAAGATTGTCATTATCCAAAATTGTGGCATTGACCAAATACTGGATTTAATGTTCTTTTGTACATATATACACACACACACACACACACACACACACACACACACACATTAATCAATCATATTAATAAATAATAAATTTGAAATGTTTCAAGAGGGTGTCTGCAACATTTCTTTTTAGTGTTTGCTCTCTTGAACCTGTATGAAACTCTTAAAATGTATTTAATTACCAAAGCTCCTAAGACTGTGGTGAAGTGCTGGTGTGTGATACACCATGGCCGCCCAGGTGGCGTTCACAGCCTGATCCACTTTTAAGCCTCCAGCAATCTCGTTCCTGACTGGCTGCTTCTTGCAGGTCATCAAAACGGCCCTCATTAACTCCGTCCTGCCATCAGAAGAATCCTGCGAAGGATCCCAGCAGGCAAAGTCCTTAAGGAATTCCACCAATCCATCTCCCAAACGAGCTGGCTCTTCCTGCAGCACAAAAAGATGCACAAACATGATTAGAATTTTTGGACTGAAACGCACACATAAAGTCATAATTCAGGTACTCTTACCTGGTCAGTGTCTGGGCTGGCCAGGGCTAATTTCTTTTCTCCAGGAAGTCCACTCAAACCATGTCTGAACACAGGCTTCCATAGAGGACAGGACAGGACATGGTTCATCAAGCCAGCAGGCAACTCTTTTACACCACGGATCTCTTCAAGAGGAAGGCAGACATAACACAAAAACATCATCGTAAGTCAGTGTGTTTTCACAATTATTCAACTAACTGCAATTTATACTGTGACATTTATGTACAATGTCGGTCTATGCTTTTCATTTTTTTTCTAAAACCTTTTAACAATTTTTTTATTTGAAGGAGAACACATGTATGCGCTCTCACGCATTTATAATTTAAATACAAGGGATAAAATTAGCCTTTTTAAAATAATTTAACAGATAATCAAAAGTACACTATCACACCGTAAGGTGACTTCAAAGCCATGGTGCGGGAGGCCAGGCGGCCCATTAGCCTGGACACGAGGAGCTGCAGGTCTGAGGTCCAGGACACGGTGACGTCTGGCAGGCCATATGCTGTCACGGTGAACTTGTAACCCCATTCATTATTACTGCTGTCTGAGTGGAACAGAAACTGCAGCTGGGGACCCGCTTTAAACGTCACTTTCTGAAGAAGAAAAAAGATATAAAAGATACAGAGTAAAAATAATTGAATCACATTCAAGCGAAGGCTAAAATGAGTTGCATTGCTTTTACCAAATTATTTTTATATAATTACAGAATGAACACATTTGGCAGACAACTATATTTAAAATAGTACAACAGTTTTTGTACCTTTGGCCATTTCTCCGTGCCGACCTTCATATCATATCGCACTTTTCCTCCCCTAGCATCAGTGAATTCCAGATAGTCATACCTACCCCCCAAAAAATCCCCACACCTAATTAGTGTAAATATAATGCAAACTTGAACTCAAACCATATGTATCTGTAACAGAAAAAGTGTGAGTATGATTCATGTTTTCACCAGAAGGTGGCAGTAGAATTGTAGAATAAGCTCTTCACACCTTTTCTCGGTTTCACAACGTTCATCAAACTCCACTTCGAAGGACGTGGCACCAGGACAGACAAAGACGGTGGTCTCATGTCTGCTGTTCTCATAGTTATGAGGCGACTCCATTTGCCACGTCCTTAATACAACAGGCTGCTGAGTCTGCTGACAGCCCTCCATTTCAACCTACAAACACACAGGGATGAAACTGATAAATGCATTATTCTTACCAACTTTCATTCAGTTATTAGTGGCTTGGTTATCTTACTTTTTAATTTGTATGTAGAAAAACCCAAGTGAAATGCTTTCATTAGTTTTCAGTCATTTTAATGTATTTATTTTAACATGAACGTGTCAAAATGCTTTAAGACAGAGTGAACTGACCTTGGAGAAGATGTCCTCTGTGTCACTAGGCATCTTCTTGAGCAGGTCTACCAGAGGAGAGAATCTCTTGAGCAGCACACAGTGAGGAATATCCAGAGCACACAGCTCCAGCAGGAAGATTGTCTAACAACAGCACACATTCCACACTTAATATATAAATACAAACAGAAGCATAAATTAATGAATTCATAATAATATTTAGTGGGATTGCGATCTGCTACCAGCTGTCTTGTTGCCATGGCAAGAATGGAAGAATGGAGTTTCTCTATGATGTCAGCTCCAGAGAAGCGCTTAATAAGAGGACTCAGTATGTCTGTGGTGCCTGACAGGAACTGTTCCACATCTAAAATACAAATGTATTCACACGCCGTGTTAGACTACAGCAAATAATGACTACCGTTCAAAAGTTTGGGGTCGGTCAATTTTACAGACTGCTGTAATGCTGCATAAATTAAATATAAATAGTAAAAATATCAATATTGTCTCACAGTCAAATAAAGTTGACAACAGTCTTTAGTTCTAGACAAAAAGTGTTACTGGAATGTTGTACAGCCATTTGCTGTTTTACGGAACTTAAATATCTGAAGGCAAAAACACATAAAACTGGACTAGGTCTTTACAGAGACTGCAAAAGGACAGAGAACACTTCTTCAATTCAGCTTTGCAGAATGAGAATTTTCACAAGTGGTCTCTGTATTTTGAAGGGCTCTACAAAAGCAGTCTGGCAAACCAGGAAATGCACACTAACATTTAAGGAGGATTTCCCTGGCCAGATCAGCAGAGGTGGTCGTTCCTCCTTTGAGCTGTAGGAAGCACCAGGACAGCAAGCTGCCCTGTAAAGCCCAGAACAGAGACAGCAGGACCC
Source organism: Gymnocypris eckloni scoliostomus (assembly GCA_027564155.1). Classification (NCBI taxonomy): domain Eukaryota; kingdom Metazoa; phylum Chordata; class Actinopteri; order Cypriniformes; family Cyprinidae; genus Gymnocypris; species Gymnocypris eckloni. The sequence continues at coordinate 19,868,898 of CM050414.1, forward strand.
TCCAAATGGACCCTCCTCTGGAATCCAACATCAACACCTCACACTGAACAAAGGGAGAGGGGCATTTTACATGGATCAACATCACATTTCTCCTTAAAACGCTAGACCAAGGAAAACTATTAGTGAGTTGTCATGCAATGAATTACAATACGAGGTGTCAGCTAACACACAATGTAAACATCTAAAGTATGTGTCAGCTATTTGCAGGAGCTTATATATGTGAGCAAGAGTGACCAGACGGGGTTGGCTGTCAACATGGGACAGACATACCTCTCTATTGGCCACAATGAGCAGCGTGTTCATGACGGTCAGGACAGGTGAGATGTCAAAGTCAGATGGGGCTCCTTTAGGGGGCAGCAAGAGAAGACCTTTCGGGTCCTGATCGCTGCAAACAAGACAATGCGTGAGAGCAGGAAGTAAACTATACATTTTTACAGGACAAAAAAAAGAGTGCTAGTTCAAAGGGAGGAGTTTGATACCTGAAGTAACTGCAGAGAGACTCAAACGTCAGTTTAACAGACTCTGGCTGATTTTCCTCAGTTATGTTTTTCTAAAAACAACAACAAAATTATCATACAATAGCAATTCAATAACAATATTCAGCCACGGCAAGTACACCCTCATAGTCTTACCATCATGTGGAAGAGTTTGTCCCTCCGGCTCTGTTTGTCAGGGAAGAAAATGGCAGCGCCACTGAGGATGGCTTTCACAGCTTCTTTTCTCAGAGCTTTCTCCACTGCAGTCAGTCCTTCAGGGCCGTCCACCACTGCACAGCACAAAAACTGAGTTATTCTCTCAATCACCAATCAAAATACTATGGCTTTTAACCAATTTAACTGATATATATTAAAATAAAAACCTGTAATTTAAATTGTAGTAACTTTTCACAATATTACAGATTTTCTGAATTCAAATAAATGCAACCTTGGTGAACATAAGAGAGTTCTGTAAAAAATAAAAATAAATAAAGACTTCAAACTTTTGATCTGTAATATTTGCTACAATGGAAGCACATTGACAGCAGCTACACACTTAACTTCAGCTTAAACGCCGTTCCAACAGATCATTATTTATGTTTCATGTTCTGTACTTCACTGCTTGTTCTCACATCTGGTTTCCCGCAGTTCTCAACAAACACAAATCAAACTGTACAAGCATCTACACAGCAGCAAGGCATTACAAACAAACCACCAAGTGTGTCGATTTGCCACAGTCATGCTGTTGAGTCATACAGAGCAGTTTGCAAGTCTTACCTTGACACAAGTGACTGTAGAGCTCTCTGACAGCTTCTGCAGGATCCACGTCTGTGCTGGCTGAGGGTGATGCTGATGCGGATGCTGAAGCTGAAGCTGTGATGTCTGACGACTGGGACTCTGTCAGGCTGGGCAGTATTGAGAAGCAGTTCTGGAGCAGCTGAAGCAGGAGAACTCTTGTCTTTATGGCCTCCTCTCCCTCACTGAAAGTGTATGCACACACATACATGGCAAGACATTAGAAAATATCATTTTTAAACACATTTTACCTGCCTTAGTTCATAAGAAATGTTTTACCAAATTATCATATTAGAATGGTTTCTGAAGGAATCTAGGAACATAAATGCAGCCTTAGTAAGAATAAGGGCCTCTTTTGACCAGGGCATGTTTTAGCCCGAATGTTTTATGACCATGCCTAAGTATCAATGTTTTCAGAAAAGTCAATTTTTTTATGCCATTAAAATGATGAACAGTTTACTCCCGTCAGGAACCCGCCGTCAGGAACTTACTCCTGACTGACATATATTGATAATAAACTTCATATAAACTGGCCAATCATCGATATGAAGTTATAGCAGATCTTGGATCTTTGGGCTTAGCCCCGGATATCCACTCACCCTAGAATCGCCTCTGCTTTTGACCCCAAACTTTTAAACAGTTTGTATGATTTACATGGACAAGGCCACACTACTCTAATGTCAAAGTCGAAACTTTATGTCTAGTCTTTATTTTAAAATAAAATTTATCTTCTTTACTGTCTATTTTTAAACACCTTTGCCTTCATTAGTTCATTTTAAATTATCCTTTAAATGTACAATTGTATTTTGAAAAGGTAAACATAATCCATGTAATCGCTAAATTATCATTTCTAAAATACATTTTTTATTTTTTACATAAAGAAAAGCATGTCACACCATAGAACTTTGCCATCTTGACATAAAATTTTAATGTCAAGCAGACTTCAGAAAAATCATAATCTACAGGAAGCAAGAACATCTGACCATCTGTAGAGTCACATGATCAGTGAAATGATCAGATTAGTGGCCTTGAAATAGAAAGTCAGAAAGTCTATGCCATAATGTAAAATGAAGCGCTGATTTTTAACATATAATCTCTGTAACCACACCATATGTGCAGTAAAAATTACATCCTATTTATATACCATTTAAAATAAAATCCATGCACATATTAATAGAAACAAATTCTCATTACTCACATAGATCTGAGTTTGTGGTAGAAGTCCCAGAACAGCAGCAGGCTGAGGTCACTGAAGTCCAGTAGGGACTTCTGCTTGGACAGAGACACATCCTGTAACATAGGCTCAGGGTTTATACAGCTCTCTTCAGAGAGGCATGCAGAGAAAAATGCATTACGAATTTCAGTTATAGACGGTTTCACCGAAGTTAACTTCGATCTGTGTTTGTATATCGGGCTGGTTAGTGGTGCCGGCTACAAAAACAGTTAAAGTGATGAGTAATGAAGTTGGGCTCATGTTTCTGTGCTGTGGGATGTGTTTCACATACATGTATTTGTGGTGACCCACCACAATATAAAAACTTTTCCAAAAGGCTTTGTTGAATAAATATGAGCAAATAATGCACATTTAAAAATTCAAAACGAGGCGCAGGTGTATTTATATCACTGTATTTATGAAGGAACACTGTCTTTAGAAAACGTTTTGATGTCATTTTAATTTCATCTTGCATGTTATATGTCTGATAAAGCAGCGTTTGTAAGCTCAGTTTACAGCCGTTACCGGGCGCAAACCGTTAACGTTATTTCTCCCGCTTTTAAGCGTCTCCTGCTGGCAGAGAGTGAATTTGCATTTTAATAAGTCCGTCCAAGTAGTTATCGCTGCATCTCAGTCCGTCTGATTTACGAAGCAAACATATTTAGCTTGTTATCAAAACATAATCTACTCCAGAGGGACTTAGCTGTTGTTACCAATTCTATTTGGATGTCTACAGCAAGTTAAGTTAGGGCCACAAACACTTTTATGTCTTTTATGTTTATGTTGTTGCCGTTGAAACCGTCTATATTTGAATAAATTAGGTCACTCGCGAAAGGACATGTGGTGGGTGTACCATATCTCTAGTGAGCTGCTGGATGAAATAAAGGGTTTTCTTCATGAGTGTGAGACCTGTAACCAGGCCTGAAATGCTCCCCTCGGCCTGAGTGCTCAGATCCTCCACATCCTCCAGCCGCTCAGAGTCTGGACACAAATAACCACTGAAACTCATCTGCTGAACCCCCAACCGCTCTGCTGTGTCCTGCCTAGCACACAGGAACTTCACCATCAGAAACTACACACAGAGAGACAAAAAGAATAGATGTTAATCAAGTGTGAGTAACAATTGTTTTAAAATAATTTTTCAGAATTCATTATATTTAATTAAAATATCAAAATTATAGACTTGCACTTGAAATGACCAACTGCAATCTCACATTAAAAACTGTCTCCATCGAATCAACAACTGATGGATTAAACCAAGTCTCCGCCCTACATTTCTTTTTTGATAGTCAATTTCACTCAGACAAACTCCCAGTTAACAACATACTGTAATTCCTGTGGATGTAAGTTTTTTTGCACGTTTACCTTTCTGGTTCTTTTGCACTTATTGTGGGAAAGCTACTATGTTATTTTTAATGACAAAAAAGTTCAAAGTTTGTCTCACTATATTTTATACAGTCAGTATTTTATTGTTCACTGTCAATTGGGTGTCTCCACAACCACGATTTTTGTGTTTTTGATTTTCGATTGATGTCAGGAGCAAACTATCGAAGAAAGAAAGAAAAAAATTCATACTTTTGACACCCTGCATTGCTGGAGTTTGATCTCCACGTCGTTCCAGTCCTCTTCCACCTCAAACCAGCCAATGGGCTCGTCCTCACTGGTCTCTGGTATCCTTGTGCTGGAGTGTGTGTTTGTATGTGACAGTGACAGTGTGTGAGGTAGAGGCAGATAACAGCGAGAGGTCAATTGACTCACAGAAACATTCTCACTGAATTTACAGCCATATTGGCCATGTGCAAAGACCAAAATACACTCCCACATGCACTGGACAAGACAATGCATTCTCACATTATTATTCACACAAGCTGCTCTCTCTCACTCCTAAACAAGCACCATTTCAAGTTCATGTGATCAATAAGTATTTTATGAGCAACAATATTACATTAACAAAACAACAAATCATGTGACATACCTGTCTTGGACAAATTCTTTATAGTCTTTGTAGTCCCAGCCGTCATACTTTTTGAATCTTTTGAAAGTGTTTATCTGCATCAAATGCCTCGTTGTCATTGTAGGCAAACATCAAGCCACATTTAGCACCAATAGCTCCTTTACGCACCTGAAGCATAGGGACACAGCAGTGCTTAAAACTAGGATGTGTACATCAAATCAGTTTGTATGTTTCCAACTGAAATTTGTTTTATTACCACACTGACAGAACACAGTCTAATTTCATGGCTAAGAAGTATAAAGCACAATTCTCAAATTGTACTAAAGCTTCTCTCACTTTTATCTTGATCTGTGTGACCTGGAAGCAGCTCTGGTTTTCAGTGGACAGAATAACACTGGCTTTCCTCTTTCCATTCTCTGTCAGAAAACCTGCAGGTACAAATTAAGCATTAAGAGGGTCAACTTTGCATTCGTTTCATTCTAAGCAATACAGATGACCTAAAAAGAGCTCAACCATACAGCTTTTCTCCACAGAGAAAGTTATTCTTTACAGCATTCACCCCAGCACTTTGGTGATTTATCTGTGAAGCTCTCGATTAAAATACCCATCTCTACACCAAATGAAACCAAGACCGTACCATCTCCAGTGTTGGGCTCTGTCAGCATGTTTTCTGGGCCAGACTTCTCCTCTTTACTCTTCACATCACATGCTTGCAGATGGAGCTGGATGGGTTTACCTAAATTACATGAACAGTAATAAATAAATACAAATACATCTAGATTAGAGTTATTAGTGTTAACCTTTTTATTTGATTCAAATGTATTAGTTAATAAAAATCATTTGGAACCACTGTGCATTACCATTACGATAGAGTAGTCTTAACCGGACAGACGCCATCGAGGCCAGCAGTGAGGAAGCTCTGTACTCGGAGCCCAGATGCTCACAGATACCAGACAACGAGATGAGGACTTTAGCCACGCTGCCTCGAGCCAGAGCAAACGCTAACAGAGTCAGCTCAGCGTCAGGAGACACACAGCAGCTAGAGAGAGACAGGACGGTTGAAAGCAAAGGACTTCCGTTAAGCATTCTCAGCAGAGAAGAAGGGCAGTGTCCAATTACTTTCAGATGAAACAGCTGTAATTATTCACTGATAGTGAATGTTTTCCATTATTATCAGGCTAACTCGTATAGTATAATTAAAACAGAAAGGGGTTTGCCACTATTGCCCGCCACGTCAGCATTGTTTTGACCCATTAATAACAGATTTAAACATGCCGAGTTGAGCAGAGCTTGTGCTAGTAGAGCTTGATTCTTACTGTGCTATGCGCAGTAAAAAGCCGTCCACCTCTTCCAGAATGTTTGCAGAGAGGAATTTGGGGAACTCCATTGAATATGGCGTTAAGGACAGGGGCGGCATGTGCTGTAAGGCTTTCCTAGAAAACAAAAAGCATACAAAACAGTAAAATACACTGCTCTGACCAAATTAAATGTTTCTTGATGAACAAAAATGTCAAAATAAGAACATTTGCTTGAAATAGAAATCTTTTATAACATTATAAAACACTTTAAGGTCACTTTTGATCAATTTAATGCATCACTGGTAAATAAAAGAACCAATTTATTTAAACATATATTTTTTAATGGTAGTGTACATGTCTCAAATTAAATTCAAATTTTCAAATCAAAATGCACTAATTCAATTCAAGATTATTTGTATAGCGCTTTTTACAATACAATCGTTGCAAAGCAGATCTACAGGAAATTAAGTTTCCACAATATATTTAGATTTATAACTTATGGCAATATTTGGTTAATTCTGTATATTGTCTGAGGGTTGGCATCCCCACTAGGCAAGAACGAAACATATAGCTACCATCCAGGACACAATATAAATCAAACTTGTGACTATAACACAACAAATACAGTGGTATTTCTGCCGTGCTTTTGTGAGAAGCAATATTCATTAGTCATTTCTCCTGACTTACTGCGTGCTCTGTAGGACGGTCTGCGCAAGCACAGGGTTGGTTTCCATGGAAGCGGTGACCAGAGATGTGAGGAGCGACAGATACCATATAGCTGAGGCGTCGGATACTGAAACTTCTTTATTCTTGGTAATCTGGTAGCCCATTGTCTTCAGACCATGAATACGTGTGTCACAGCCATCGCTAAGGCAGCGCTTAATGTTTATCTGAATATCTGAGACACAAAAGGAAGATCAGCGTAAGGGTTTTTTGACTCCTAACATTCATGTTGATAGGACTAGAGTAGTATATACTTAGAATAAACAGAAATCACAGTCTCTCTTTATATCCACTCACTGCATGCAACTTCTATGTACATATATATACTATTGTTCAAAAGCTTGGGTGATAGTACGTTGCATATTAGAATGGTTTCTAAAGGATCATGTGACGCTGAAGACTGAAGTAATGGCTGCTGAAAATCAGCTTTGCCCTCACAGGAATACATTACATTATAAAATATATTAAAATTGAAAAACAATTATTTTAAATTGTAGTAATATTTACCAGTTTTACTGTATTTTTCATCAAATAAATGCAGCCTTGGTGACCATAAGAGACCCCAATCTTTTGAATAGCAGTGAACAAATTTAAACTTCAAATTCTGTTATACAAGTGTATGCTCACAAGGATGGCTGATGTTGGTGTTATCCAGTAGCGGTACGTAACCCGTGACGTTACTGGGGATCCTCACATCTCTGATCTCCTGCAGAGAGTGCCGGTTCTTTCCTACAGCTATAGACACCAGCTGTGGCATGTAGCTGTGGTCATTAGACGCTACCGCAATGGCCAAGCGTCTCAAAACTATGTCTGGCTTCATCTTTAACCTGTGAAAGTCATGGGGGTAATATTTAACTAGTTATTTAGTGAATGTAATAAAATGTGTTACATCAATACAATACAATACAAATGTATAGCCTGAATGCACTGTAAGTCGCTTTGGATAAAAGCGTCTGCTAAATGCACAAATGTAAATGTAAAATGTAAATCATCAGCTATATTTTAATTCTATGAAAATACACCAATGAAATGGGCAGCTTGCCTTATCCAGTGTGAGCGAGCACTACCGTCCGACTGCCAGAAAGACACGGTCTCACCATTGGTCATCTTGTTGATATCTGCACTATTGGATGAAGCCTCAATGAAGCTGTAGCACTGGGAGACCACCTTAACTTTATCCACATCTGGGTCATGATTGAGCTCAACTCTGTACTGGATGTCTAGATCTGAGAGGAGAGTCAGTAAAATATGCAAACGAGATGGAGAAAAATGTTCTTATATTTTATCCACAGTAAACTGTACCTCTAGCAGAACGAAACCGAAATTGCTAAATTAAGTATTCTTTCCAATAGAGTACTGCAAGAATGAGTCCTATAACTAGCAAAGGAGTTAGCATTTTTGCATGCGCTTCGAAAGGGTTTTGGATTAAATGCTTTAAACTGAAAGTATTTAATGAACTGAGAAATCAAAATTCCCTTGATCTTTTGACATACGAGGTCACTGTACTATAAAAACATCCTGTAAGTTTCAGAACTCAAAATTTGTTTATCTAAACACAGCTTATATTGGAGCCAGTCTACCAAAACGACAGCTTGTAGAATGTGCCACTCTATGGTGTAATAGTGTGGCTAAACAGTCTCCGCAGATGATTATCAACGCCTGCTTCTACATCACTGCCTGTTTAGCCTCACCCACCGATTTGCACATACAGGTGCATCTCAATAAATTCGAATGTCGTGGAAAAGTTCATTTATTTCAGTAATTCAATCTCAACAAATTAGAAAACTTCATAAGACCAATAAAAAAAAAATATTTTAGTTAATTGTTGGCCTTCTGGAAAGTATGTTAATTTACTGTATTCAACTTACGTATTCATTTACTGTATTCAACTATACTCAATACTTGGTATGGGCTCCTTTTGTTTTAATTACTGCCTTAATTCGGCGTGGTATGGAGGTGATCAGTTTGTGCCACTGCTGAGGTGGTATGGAAGCCCAGGTTTCTTTAACAGTGGCCTTCAGCTCATCTGCATTTTTGGTAAATGGTGAAGTGAAGTTGGTTTTCAAAAAACACAATGGACCAACACCAGCAGATGACATTTCACCCCAAATCATCACAGACTGTGGAAACTTAACACTGGACTTCAAGCAACTTGTGCTATGAGCTTCTCCACCCTTTATCCAGACTCTAGGACCTTGGTTTCCAAATGAAATACAAAACTTGCTCTCATCTGAAAAGAAGACTTTGGACCACTGGGCAACAATCCAGTTCTTCTTCTCCTTAGCCCAGGTAAGACACCTCTGATGACAACTGAAGTCAAATTCCTTGACACGTCTGTGTGTGGTGGCTCTTGATGCCTTGACCCCAGACTCAGTCCATTCCTTGTGAAGTTCACTCAAGTTCTTGAATCGATTTTGCTTGACAATCCTCATAAGGCTGCGGTTCTCTCGGTTGGTTGTGCATCTTTTTCTTCCACACTTTTTCCTTCCACTCAACTTTCTGTTAACATGCTTGGATACAGCACTCTGTGAACAGCCAGCTTCTTTGGTGATGAATGTTTGTGGCTTACCCTCCTTGTGAAAGGTGTCAATGATTGTCTTCTGGACAACTATCAGATCAGCAGTCTTCCCCATGATTGTGTAGCCTAGTGAACCAAACTGAGAGACCATTTTGAAGGCTCAGGAAACCTTTGCAGGGGTTTTGAGTTAATTAGCATGTCACCATATTCTAATTTGTTGAGATAGTGAATTGGTTTGTTCTTGTTAAATGTGAGCCAAAATCATCACAATTAAAAGAACCAAAGACTTAAACTACTTCAGTCTGTGTGCATTGAATTTATTTAATACACGAGTTTCACAATTTGAGTTGAATTACTGAAATAAATTAACTTTCCACAACATTCAAATTTATTGAGATGCACCTGTATAGTAGGTAAATAACGAAAGGGGAAATGCACATCCATGTAGAAACCAAACTATAAAGATGCTCTGAATATAAGACGATGTTGCAGTGCCAAACAGTGGAAAAACAGTATTTGCATTGCCTTCCTTCTGATCCCAATGTTAGGAAAGAGTGGATGAACTTTATGTTTAATGAAGTTCCAGACAATGTCAGTAAGAACTCGGTCCTTTGTTCATTTCATTTTGCAGCGGATTTGTTCACAAACAAGACAATTTGATGCAAGATTTTCAGAAGATTGAAACTAAAAGACAATGCTGTGCCGACTCTATTGAATTCGACAGTAATGGCGCAACAAAGCTGTGAGTAACTGATTTTATTACAACTGCTTTGACAGTTTGTTTGATATTTACTGCTTTTAACCTACATCACAGCAGCGTCCACAGGAACCAGGGTGATTCTCACTTCTGCGTTGCTTACAAAAATATATCATACCTGCAGCACTATATAACCGCCATTTACCTTTCTCCTTCTGTAGCAGGTAATCCAGGAAGTCCTGCACTACAGATGACCTCATGGTGCAGATGCTGTTGTAGCCTTCCAGCACAGGGAATGGGATAGCGCTGCTGGGGATGCGATTCCGGTGCAAGAATTTCAGGATTTTAGAAGCATGAGCTGTGAGACGGTCCTTGGACTTGGAGAAGATATCCACAAACCCTGGATGAGCATGAAGGGTAAAAGAGGACAACAACTTGGTCAAACAATGAGAATAATTTGCATAGTTACCTGGCATGGCCAACTTTGGATATCTGAGCTTGTATCTCTATTGCATTCAAATAAACAAGAACGTTCACATCTGCTTCCCCACCTGGTGTCAAAGAGCATGCCTGAAGCTGCCTGATCACATGACTGAGTTCTCCCTGCAGGTTGGCTCCATTGGAGTTTTTCAATGCCATGAGCATGTTCTCCACATCAACAATCCCATCACCCTCAGCATCAAACTGACCAAAGGCCTAAAGAGCACAAATGGAAGAGATATATATTTTTCTGTCTGTATGCTCTGTGACACAAATATTAGGTTGAGGTATCGTACAAAAGAGAATGCAAACAAAAAACAAAAGGAGGACAAGTCTCTCTAGCTCTCACAACCCAGTTGTCCATTTCACCTAAACACACACGAGCTAGCATGTGAATCATTTGTAAAGCAAATGAAAGCGAGTCATGTTTAAATCAGTATAGCCACCACCAGAAAGCACCACACTAACAAAATGTACCATAGTACAACAATATTTTTAAATATGTCTAAAAATACCATGTAAATAACATAGTACATGAATTAAGAAATAATTTAGCAGCACCAAGATATATGTATACAAATTCCACACTATAAAGAATGGATACACTCACAGTAATGTAGTGACTGAACTACTTTAATTTGTCAGTATTCTGAAAGTGTGCGGTGAGGCAATGCCAGAAAAATAACACATTTACCCACCAATATATCAATTGCTCTGGATAGGCTTTACATTTAATCAGGGTTGGGGGGAGTGGGGACATTGTCCCGGGGCCTGTGATTATGGATGCTCACTGAAGTTCTCTATGGTTTATATAGCTTTACTAAAAATGAAATCTGTAAATCCAAAATCTAACATTTAAAATATTTCTACAGCTGAGTTTCTGACTTTTTACTGCCAATATGTATACGGAAAATAGAAAAACATTTAGTTTGCTTAAACAAATTGGCAATCAATAGTCACAACATCAACTATAGACATCTGTGTCAAAAGGTCATTTGTTATTGTCCAAATTTTATTTGCTAAAGTATTTCTTATAACCTTTTTATTTACAAGTAGTACAGCAAAGCAAGACCTATTCTACACTGACACTAGATGAGTCTGACTGCTCGGCGGTCAATATTAGACCGTGTAATCAAACCCTGTATCAACCAATAAAAAAGAAAGACAAGGCAAATCTAATACTACAGTCCTACGATGAGCTGAAATGAGGTCAAGATTGAAAGTGAACTAGGTGGGGACAGCCAATAAACAGCCTTTATCAAATGTGTGTTACAAAGAGAGATAACAGTGTAACTACTCAGAGTACAGAGCAAGCTATGTGGTCAATTACATAACTTTGAGTTGTTTGTCACAGCTAAATAGCCTTAGTCTATTATTTACTAAGAAGTCATTTAGGTGACAGGGACGTTTTGCTGATTACATACACTATAGTGAGTGTTCATGAACCACCCTTCTTTGGCCTTGATCCGATTTGTGCTACCCGCTCAGATTGTGCTAACTTACTTCCCATTAAAAAAGATAGGTAGCACAAATCGATAGCGAAAAATGTTACCTATCAGATTGTGCTACCAGCATCTTATTCATGTGGTTTGAGGCTTTTTTTTAATGTCCATACCTACCCTAAACGTACCCTTAAAAGAATACAAATATATTATTGGTAGCACAATCTGATAGGTAGCATGTTACACGGTACACAGTGAACCACTGTGCTTCGGCAGGTTGGTGCTCGTCTGAGTGACATGTCTGATCACCTCCTCGCACTCATCTCTGGGCGCGTCTCTGCTCTCCAGCATCTCACAGAACTGCTCCAGAGTGACGGCCTCCTCTCCTCGGCTCAGCCGCTCCTCCAGCCAGCGCACCAGAGCGCTCTCGTTTCGCGCCAGCACCGACTCCGAAATGGCGACCCAAGAGTCGCTCATACGGGCCGCTACCTCTCGCAGCTTCACCTGCTCCAGCAGAGCTTCAGGAGTGGGGAGTGCATAGCTCGGGGCCGGCGGGTTCGCCGAACCTCTTCCGCTTCTCCCCGGACCGGTGCCTGCCGCTGCTCCTGCTCCTGCTCCACCATCACCACCACCACCACCGCCGCTGGCCCTGTTGCCTGTAACGTTAGCCGCAGAGGCCGGGCTGCCTTCAGCGAACACGGGACTCTCCGTTTCTACGTCCTCGTCGTCGCCGCTCCCGGCACCACAGCCTCCCTCCGCGTTCCCCATGGTGTTCTGTGGCCTCGGGCTCTCTTCCGATAGCCTTCAGCCCAGGTTTCAAGCTGAGTTTTAGTGTCAGGGTTGATTAACGTTAGACCAGGGTGCTTTTCCCGTCAGTGCGCTCCTCTGCTGTCACTACCGCATTGACGGGCTCCGCCAGCTGACGTCACGTTTGTCAGCAAAAAAACTTTGATCCCTTCCGTGAGCTCAGCGACGCCCGCTGCGCTGTTAACACGCCCCCTAGCGTATCACCCCCAGTATTCGCAAATCATACCTTTTAATAAATAAATGCTCAAATTCGAAGCTGGTGTTCAGTGATTATGTCAATTTGTAGGTCACCTGGCAAGCTAATTCTTAATATACAAAAATGCAAAACAAATGTTTGTTGGTAACTAAGTTAAAGGAGTATCCAACAAAATACTACAGGATTTATTATGCATGTTTTGGAAAGCTAAACATTTCATATATACATGTCAATTCTGGTGACTGGAAAAGGCTAAGTTATTTGTTTTATAATTGTATTTAGATTGTGTTTAAGATTTTTTAGGAAAGGATTTATAAAAATAAATTAAAAGAAAACGGGTATGTGATTTGTGTATTTGATGTGATTTTTTTTCAGAATCACATTTTGGAATATGAAGAATAATACAATGACAACATTACAATAGCTTATTTTATTAGAAGAATACCACATAAAAAGAATGGGCTTTTTGAAAACCAAGTTTCTTACCTCTTAGAATTATTCGTAAACCTAACCAAACTGAAAACAAGCACACAAATAAATAAGAAAAACAAAACTCTGTAAACAAATTATGTTTGAAATATCCCTGCAATTTTTCTTCTTCTTCTTCTTTAAATTTATTGGCGGTTGACAAACAAGAAAATAGTGTATTTCCGCCACCAACTGGTATGGAGTGTGGATCAAAATGACTTACTACCTTCCCCCCTTGTTTTTTTTTTTTTTTTTTATATTCTCTCCCACAAATTTGTTATTTTAAGGTACTGAAAAATAAAACTATAGCATTCATTTCTCGAGTCATTTTGTAATATATCTCTAAGTTTAAATTGCATTTTTATTTTTTCTAAATTTTGCATTAGAATCCTTCTTTCAGTTTCGTATTTCTGACAGTACAAAATAACATGTTCCACTGATTCTTCTTGCCCACAAAATTCACACCTTCCCGTATCATGTTTACCCATTTTATAAAGTGTACTATTTAATCTTGTGTGTCTCATCCTTGATATTACTATTTCATCTCTTCTGTTTTTCCCTGCACTTCTCATCTCTCCCACTTTCCTTTGAATTCTGTAAAACCATCGACCTTTTTTCTCCTTATCCCATTGTTTTTGCCACCTTTCCTTCAGCCTTTTCTTAATAATACTCTTGATTTCACTCTTACTTAGATTAACAATTACGTTAATGTCGTTGTTCTTTACTGCTGCTTTTGCTTCTTTATTTCATTTCCTTGGATACCAATATGTGCAGGCACCCATAAAAATACCACTGTAATACCCATCATTTGAATTCTGTATAACGTTTGCATTATTTCCATTAAAATGTCTGGTCTACTTTCCGAGTGACTGTATAGTAAACTAGCCAATGATGCACATGAATCTGAACAAATAACTGATTTCAAAGGTCTTATCTCTTCTATCCACTGTATTGCTAATAATAGTGCAATCATTTCCCCTGTATAAACAGATAACTCATCACTGGTCCTTTTCCTTACCGATAAGTGAAATTCTGGAACAGTAAACGCTACTCCTATCTTATTGTCTAAACTCTTTGATGCATCTGTGTAGATCTGAACATAGCTGTAGTACTCATTAATATATTTCTGCACATTATATAAATTATACTCATTACCCTTGATTTTCTGTTCTAACAATGTAAAATCTACTATAGCATCTAAAAGTAACCAAGGTTTTATTACTGGTAACGGGACAGTTGGACTAACATTGAACTGATTAACTTTAAGTTCTGTTGCTTTCTGTATCACTGTCCATCCAAAACTTTTCATTTTCTTCCTCTCTTTTTCCCAACAGGGTTTTAAAGTATCTAGTGTTGGATGCTCTTGACTATGGCCTTGTAAATTAACCCAATAATTCACTGACAACTGTACCCTTCTCATTTCTAATGACATTTCCCCCATTTCAACCTGTAGTGCTGTCCCTGCAATTTTTGTTGTTAATAATGTGACTATGTAGGCTACCTCTTGTTCTTGTGATACTGAATGTAAAAAAACTTTATTTTAAACACTTTAAATTTCAACTGGCAAATAAAAACATTTATTTTAAGATTTGTCCTGCAAAATCTCATACATTTACTAAAATAATTTCATAGTCTTATTCTGAGAGGAACCATGCTATAATTAGACAGTTTATATATTTCAATTAAAAGGCCATCACGAGCCAAATCATTATTATTGTTATTTATTTGAATTCTGTGTAAGCCTACTTTATTTTTTAATTTGTCCGCGTGCACATTTAATCAACGTCTTTTTCTTTCGGTTGTTATCTCGACTACAGTGTTGATTAATATTCACTGAATAAAAAAACAACAACTTTGAGCTATAAATATTAAAAGCTTATATTTTACCAAAAGACTTGCGCATGCTCAGTCATACCCGGAAACGTTGACAAATGTGACATTGTTGATACCGATATGTTGTGCGGTACGGGATACTTCGTATTTTAAATGCTGACTGCTTGACATTTCGTCCTCGTCTTTAAACACTGTATACACAATGCTGAAATATTTAGTAGCTCTTATATCAATGGTCCTGGCTGTATGGACGGTGCCGGAGTGGCTCACATTCCCTATCTATGGCAGTGTTGTGAATGTGCTGGAGTCGTGGCTGCGGCAGCAGGTCAGTGATGGGCCAGCATCTGCTCCGGGGCGCATGCTGACCGAAGAAGAGCTGTCTTTATACACCGGAGAAGAGAACAGTAAAGGATTGTACCTGGCGATCTTAGGACAGGTGTTTAACGTTGAAAAGGGGCGGAAACATTACGGCCCTGGCGGCGGTTATCATTTCTTTACAGGTTAGTAGTGTTCAACCTTGCAATTTACAGGCCACTGAGTGACGCTAACGCATAGAGAGAGGTTGCTGAAATCTGTGTTGTTTGTGCAGGGAAAGACGCATCAAGGGCGTTTATTACAGGTGATTTCACAGAGGCTGGCTTAAGTAGCGATGTCTCGGATTTCTCTGACTCCCAGATTGTGGCTCTTTATGACTGGCTGTCATTTTATCAAAAGGACTACATTCCAGTAGGTGGGTACCAATGCACTTTAGTTTATTGTAACCTTCTTAGAATATGTTTGTATGTTGTCTTTATACATGTAAATATTATTGAAAAATAATCATTTATAATTTATATTTTAGAGCAAATTATGACATTTTTCATTTCAGGGCGAACGGCGAATTTAAGGTGTCTGTCTGTGTGGCTCTTGTGCTGCAGGTAAACTGATAGGCCGATTCTACACAGAAACCGGGCAGCCCACTGATGCTTTGTTACATGTTGAAGCTTTCTTGTCTGAGGGACTGAAGAAAAAGGCCCAGGCTCAGAGTGAGATGCAGCTGTACCCGGCCTGTAACTCAGAGTGGAGCGAAGCCAGTGGGGGACGGGTATGGTGCTCTACAATGAGGTACTTTTAAATCTATCAATGCTTTTGCCAACATTTGATGTTTCCTAAAAATTTAACAGCTTTATTTTTTTTTTAGTGGTGGCATTCACAGGGACTGGGTTGGAGTACCCAGGATGCTTTTCTCCCCGGGGTCTGGTCATTCCCGATGTGTGTGCATCCGACTGTCAGATCCTGTTCACGCTGAGAACCGAAACCTCAGAGAGTACAAAGACTGTCCTCCTCGTGCAGAGTCCTGTCGTATCACTAAAGACTGAGCTACAAGTATTCATCACACTATAAGAGTTACTGTATTTCATTTGACCAATTTTTTATGTTTTTGTTTTGAATGGGTTTATTGTGGCAGGCACACTCCAGGTGACTGATGCTGCTTGTTTATATAGTTATGTTTCTAATTTAATTAATTTCATTGCAGTTTGTGGCCAAGTTTATTACTTGTGCCATAAAACCAAGATAGTTCATTAAAAGACAATTTTATATAATTTTTTCAATCATCCTTTATGTAAAGTTGTCCTCCCTTTCTTGAAAAGGATACTAGAGGCGGCGACAGGCTAAATATCTGAGCATACAGATACCAAACAATGTGCAGAAAGATTAAACAGAGGCCAAATTTGAGGTTTTGTCACATAAGCAAAAACGCACAACCTGCATTAAGTACAAAACAGTTGTAGTGTTCAAAAATATTATACATTTATCTGTACAATTTATCAATACCAATAGCAGACTGTGGACTTGGCCCTCCCCCACAAACAAGCCAAAAACTCAATCAGCTTTGAAATATGATCAGAAATGTAAAAAAAAATAATAACTTTGATAAAGTGCTCCTGTTAAGCATGGACATGAAAAAACATTTAAAATATGATAGGTCACCCTAATGTGACGCTTTATGCCACCGAGAAGACTTTTGGAAACAAAGACCAAGCGAGCAGCCCCCCAGCGGTAGCTTGCAGGGCAAAAATTAACTGGAATGTATCCTTTGGTGATCAGAAATGAATAAAGTGTGATTATGATGCAATGATGACTACAAACAGGCTACAAATGATGTCATGCATATGCAAAGTAAGCATGTCAGAATTCTGCACCTGTCCGGCTTAATAGAACAATTTGAAATCCACATCAAAACACTTCCAAATCTGAAGTGTTTCTCAGATTTTAGTATGATGTAAACTAATAGATCGGTTAAAATAAAGTCCACTGAATATGCAGATTCATAAATGATTAAGTGACCATGTTACTAATAACATTAACCTAGCAAGGAATATTTCTGCATCTCTCCCTTAGTGTTTTGATTTGAACTCCAGAGAAAGAGAAATGTCAGAGAGGTTCAAATGTGTTCAAAACCTCGATACAACAACTGAAAGACCCTGCAAAGTATGATTAAGGCCTCACACTACTTAAAGCATGGCTAACTTTCACAGATCCCTTCATATCCAGCAGCATTCAACACCAAACACACTTCCTTGAAATGTTTACAAGACACTGCAAATACTTCAAACTGGGATTAATCAATCTGTAAAAAAAAAGTCAATTCGAGTACAGCATGACTGCACGTGGAAATCATGTACTAGTCTTGTCGATCTGATGGAAAATGAAGTACTAATAATAATCATATAGTGTCCATATAGCACATTAGCCCTGTATAAAACCCCTATGATTCTTTTTATAGTAGTTGCCCTTCCCCTATTACACTTGGTTTTGCCAAAAGCTGAACTCGGAACTACAATTTTCATGTGCATCAGCATTCCACTAGTTTTAGTCTGGATCCTCGACATAAAAAAGTTCGGTTCTAAGAAGTACTGCTAGAACAAACAGATTGTTATGGTTGTATTTTTTCCTTTGACAAGAATGGAATGGTTTTGTTCAATGGCTCTTTCTGTCTTACTCCATTTCTTCATCCTCCGAGTCCAAGCCTGTGGGTTCATGCTCAGCTTGGCTGGTGCCCATCCTTCACATTGCTCTCGTGTGTTAGGAAACGCCGCCCAATGTCAGCACATCAAAGCAGATGTCGCATACACGCACAGGCTTGTTCAGGTCAAATTTGATGATGGGTATCTCTTTTATAGAGCACTTATGGCAGAGAAGACGCCCACAATGGCGGCTAAAAGAGATAGAAAAAGACAATGAAGGATGAGTTATTTGGTGGCAGGACAAAGGAAGATCATCATAAACGGAGTTATGATTTGAACAGAAAGAAGGGTGTGTTCTTTATAAAAGTAAAAAGCCTGAACACCATATGTTGCCTACATACCAGTGATGTTTCCTGGTGGTGACTCCAAATTTGGTTATACATTCATAGCAGTTTGAACCATCACACCATGGGGGCTCTTTGGATAGCATATCTGAACCGTTCAAAAAGTGATACATAAGACTAGTTAGATATAACAACTACCAGCATTGTGAATGTCTTAGAAACACTAAACCTGTATCTCTTACCTAGCAGACGGAACAGAAGCTGCTTAGTGGCAACTTGATAGTTGAAGATGCTGGTGCCCTGGTTATTATTAATGCCGAGTCGGGCTCCAGCCCTCACAATGGCACGACACAGATTAGCATTTCCTTTCACATATGCCAACAGAAGCACTAGAAGGAGAAAAGCATCAACTATAATTGATCCAATGAAAATGGCATGATTGCTATTATTATGGGAAATAACCCATTTCTGTACAATCAAACTGGTTGTACTTTACCAACCTGTGTTCCCCTCATTGTCTGGTTTATCCAAGGGATACTCAGGCATGCACTCCAAAAACAGCTCAAAGATAGCTGCCGCGTTCTCCTTCCCGTACTGACCAAGGACATGCATGGGAGATTGGCCTCTAGAGAGAAGAAAACAGGCCAAAACTATTAAAGTTAGTGACTGTCAATGAATATTGCACATTTTGTGTTTTATATATTTGTGGAGTCAAACCTGAGATTATAGGCCTCTGCATCTATGTTGGACTCAGTGAGTAGACCACGCACATTATTCAGACGCCCCTGCATCACGGCCAGATGAAGTGCTATTAGAAGGAAATGATACAATGAAATTCATTGATACAGGAATAATATAAGGGTCAATATCACCATAGAGTGCCTTTCAACCCACACAATACTCAAAGATGTTGGTTTTAATTTCCCATTCCCTTTATATGTCATATCATAAATAGTAGACACCCGAGTACTATAGAAATATATTAGCTGACCTCCCACACATTTTTTTAGATAATAATGGGCTATTATTTGAAGCATAAACCATAAGATATGTCCACCCTGTCATGGACATATATATATATATATTACTGTTAAATAAGTTTTCATTGCAAAATTAAAGCATATTAGCTTACAACAAATTGTGACTAGCTAAATATTTAGTCTGGTTGTTGAAGAGAATTTGGTATATTTAAACTTACATAGTTTGAAAATACTGTATTCTAATCACTTCTGGCATATTTTATGCCGACAGGGTGGACATGTTAAGCTTGGGAAAACCAAGTAAGCAAACTCATATGAAGAAAACTTGTCAGTTGAAAGTCACAGATTTATTCACCTAAGCGGTTGAAATTCCCGCCACTGAAGAGAGACAAAATAATCTGTTGTCTTAAAGTCACTAAAGGGGACGACCTTTTCCTAAATGGGCGGACTTCTGACAGGGTGGACGACCATTCAAGGGACATGGAAAAACTCTTTTTATTATTAAATCAAAATACCGTTTTTTTATTACCAAACGATCAATACACTCAAATTAAGTTTAACAAAATATTAATCGAGAATATTTTTGTAATTTTATGATATGAATATTCTACTCATTCAAATGTAATGAGCAGTGCATGGGACAAAGCAAAATAACACATCCTCTTACACAAAACTAAAAAGCTAGAAAATGTATCTAAAGAGCCAAATAATGCTTTTGTCATGAACATAAAAACGTAGCCTAATTTGACACCATTTCATAGTAATTTTTATGTTAAGTTATCATGGCAAATTAGTTATTTATGTACAGAACATCAAAAGGCACCCTACAGTGATATTGACCCATAATAAAGGTACTTTTTGTGTTAATATTTTAATGATTTACTGAGGCCTATTACTGCAATAGTTTACCATTGTTTCCATTCTCATCTACTGCAGTGAAATCACGCCATTCTCAATCAGGACAGAGCAGATTGTGGAAAGATCCTGTTGTGCGGCGAGATGCAGCGCTGTTTGACGATGCTTGGTCAACTCGTTTACTTTAGCACCAGCCAAGAGCTGCAATCCACACATACATAGAGAAAACACAAATATATGTTTTAGTATTTAACTTGGAGAAAATTAAATAAAATGTATTAATCTTTGCTTTACCAGATTTCTGACAATGATCTCTGATCCCGCCTGTACGGCCAGGTGTAGAGGAGAGAGTTTGGCACTGTCCTGCACTCTGGAGTTCACGTTGGCCTGTACACTAATGAGGAAGAGCACACACTCTATGTCTGAGTTCTGCACGGCGACATGCAGAAAGTTGCGACCTTTGTTATCCACCTAGACACAGACAGAGAACATTGATCCAGTGGCTTGTGACATCACACATATATTTGATCTTTGTATGTAGGTATAATCAGGCCTGCGCACCTGTTCAGCAGCGCCAGACTCTCTCTTGAGGATGGCTTCGGCAGCCTTGTTGTTCTTATGAGTCATGGCACAGGCAAACGGCGTCATGCCTTGTCTGTCTCGAATATTCAACCGGATATCGGGGTGGGAGATGAGCAGCTGGATGATGATGCTTTGCTGGTTGCTGATGGCGACATGGATGGGAGCACGACCCTCTGCATCCTGCATACAGAGAAATGGATGCTGCAGCTATCAAGGCATTTAAACTGTGTGTGCATGGAACATATCTGCATAAAGCACCAGTTCAATTGCGTTCTGTCTAAAGAAGAAGAACTAGAGAGAATGTATGGATCTGTATGAACCTGTGCGTTCACATTGGCTCCAAACTCCAAAAGGCACTGTGCCACGTCCTCCAGACCCCAGGACGCAGCCAGATGCAGTGGGCTCTGTCCATCCCTCGCCTCTTCATCTCCCTCTCCGTTAGGACCAGGCCTCCTCGGGCTGTTCACATCACAGCCACTGAAAACACATGTTGAGATCAATTATATGGAAATGATATAGAAAAACATATTTTGGAATGTCTGTTCAATTAGTATTCAGCTACATTAATTTATCTATGCAAGTTATTATTCTGAATTAATTATAGTAATTTAACCAGCATAACATGCAATTATTTTGATTACATTTGTGACCAAAAAACAACAACAATTCTATCTTTTTATATATAAGATTTTAAAATCTTGTGCACTCCCAAACCAGTCTCAGCCTGTATAGAGCACTGCAGTGATAACACAGTTTTGTAGAGCAACATGGAAGTTAACATTAGCCTGGTTTCCTTGACATAAATGCAATAGGATTTCTTTCTATTGGCTTTCGAATTATTACAGAAAATAAGTTCTGTGACCAACAAAAATTTGATTCTTATACATTTTGTCATCATGATAATCTTCACAAATTAAAAGCTTGGATGAATTCTGAAGTCTAAATACAATCACTGAAGTCAAAAGTTAAATCTAGGCAATAAACAAACTACACCAATCACATGACTCCAACGATCACTAAGTTTCCGCAAACTCTTTTGGTCTTTATTAAAAATTATTTTTGCTCGAGAGTAGTTTACAAAAGTGCAGTTCTAAATACAACAAGGCTGTGAAAGCAGACTAGTGAGTAGATGTTTTTCCTGTACGTTGTGATGATGTTTAAGGCAATCAACAACCAGTGTAGTCTCGTTTAATCATTTTAAGAGGGTATAATGCAAAAATATCTTGAGCACAACTTTTTTCAGGAATTTAAATCAAAACACAATACAACTGGAAATACTAAAGTGCTAACTCATTTCTAGGTTTTGGCCAACAAAAATATGTCTATCTCTGCAGCACTCTACAGGAATGAAGCATCACCAATCAGTTGGTGTTTTGTATTGAAAATATATTTTTGATGACCCGTCATGTTCTTTTTATAATGAAATCTCTGCTAAGAAACAAAATAAAATGAGATGTTTTGCAAACCTGCGTATAAGGAAGCAGGCGGGGATCTCGTTGTTCTCATCGATGGCTCTGTGGAGAAGAGTCTGCTGGCATCCTCCAGGACCTGAACTCCAACAGGTTGCATCACACCCATGCCTGACCTAATCGATAATAAAAATTAATAATAATCTAGGTCAAATCAAGTCATCATAATCATAATTTATTTACAAAAATATGGAAAACTAAATGTTTCAAGATATAATAGAATGTTAAGCAATCACAGTTTAATGATCCAATAGGTAAATAGAAAAAAGTTCTCACCAGTGTGGAAGCGATGTCCTCCAAACCGTTTTCTAGAGCCAGCCAGAGTGGAGGATCGCCCTTCTCATCCACCACTGACGTGTCTGCTCCTCTTGTGCAGATGGCATCCACTACTAAAGGAAGCTGGTTACTGATGGCCAGCTGTAAAGCTGTCTGTCCCTCCTGTGTCCTGAAACAAAGCATGATTTGTAGCTTGAGGATTTTTGTTCACGTTTTCATAAATTATCATCTATTATGGGTCAACTCTTTCAGCAATAGCAGAGAGGGGATGGGATTGAGACACACGACAGGCAGGACTCAAACCCTCATTGCTGACATTAACACCACAGCTCAACATGTCTGGGGGATGTATGCTAACCAACGTTTTATAGCTCTATCAGGTAGGTGTAGTACCTGACGTTGATGTCGGCCTGGTGCTCCAGCAGAAAGAGGGCGCTCTTGCTGTCCTGTCTCTTTATGGCCATGTGCAGTAGAGTTTGTCCATCAGACATGGTGTCATTAATAGCTGCTCCAGAACCCAGCAGCTGTGCGGCTATAGTGTGCATACCTAGTGATGTAAATAAGATGATGCATGAAAAACTGAAAGATCTGCATGAGCAGTGAACTCAGAACTCAGATTTTAACAGAACCCACCGGTCCAGAGTGCAAGACCCAGAACGGTCTGATCCATAGAGTCTTTCAAACTGAAGTCAGGGATGATCTGCAGGTTATTGGTGGCATGTAGTGTATTAGCTATGATAGATGGAGCAAAAATACAGTTAAGAGTGACAAGAGATGGCACAGCTGCATAGATCAACAATGAAATCAAACATCCTCTCATCCCTCACCTTTCTGCTCTAGTATGACAGACACTACATCTGGGTGGTTGTGAATGATGGCCAGGTGGAGGGGACTCTGCAGGGAAACTCCTTGGCTTATCTCTACTCCGTCAGGCAAGGCGCTCTCAGTTTGCAGGTTAGGATTCGCCCCCTGCAGGAGCAGCTCTGCTGTCAGCCCTGCCAGGCCACAGCGGCAAGCCGTGTGCAGGGGGGTCTCACCCTAAAAAAGAAAATTTGATCATAAAAAAATCAGAAGGGGCAAAAAAAATAAAAATAAGAACTATTTAATTTATAATAATCTACCTCTTTACTACTACTCATGTGTTATTACATGTAATTCATAGATTTCAGATGTATATATATACTACCATTCAGATGTCTTTAAAATAAGTCTCTTATGCTCACCACGGCTGCATTTATCAATATACATGCAATGATAAAACATTTGTTTAACCGCTATGTTGTAAAATATTATTACAATTTAAAATAACTGCATTCTATTTTAATATATTTTAAAATGTAATTTATTCCTATGATGGCAAAGCTGAATTTTCAGCATCATTACTCCAGTCTTCAATGTCACATGATCCTTCAGAAATCGTTCTAATATGCTGATTTGCAGCTCAAGAAACATTTCTGATTATTATCAATGCAGAAAACTGGTTAACAATTAAGCTCTAAATAGGAGCATTTATTTGAATTGAATCTTTTATAACATCACAAATGTCTTTACTGTCACTTTTTGATACATTTAATGCATTTTTGCTAAAAAGTTATTTATCCACTCCTGCGCCCCCTCCCCCCAAAAAGAAAGAAAACACTCACTAAGCCAAACTTCTGACAAGTTAATATTTATATATTCTAAATTCTGTAAATGAGTATGTATGTTCAAACATGTGACTGACAGTGGATTTATAATTAAAGCGTATAGACTCACCCATTTGTTGGTGTGATTGACTTTAGCTCCATGTGTGGCCAGGAAGATAGTGGCTGCTTCACTTCCTGCGATAGCTGCTCTCTGCATGAGGCAGTTACCTGAGGACAAGATGTCGTGATTAACGGGTTTGAAAGGGGTAATGACTAAAAGGACACAGATAGACATTTTATAAAGTGCAAGATGTGCAGTACCGTTGGAGTCTGGTGCATCAGGATTGCTTCCTCTCTGTATGAGCCGCGCTGCGTAACTGTTCTCGTCAAATGAGGTTCCATTCACAACCGGAGCTTCATCCTCAAAAGGGTTGACGGAGGGGTCAGAGGTCACAGTGATGTACTGTAGAGCCAGCCACAGTGCAGTGCTGCCTTCGTGGTCTTTCAGCTCAAGGTCCAATCTAAGCATGAAGAGGAGGAATTACAGTGTGACACCAGGGAAACAGGAAAAGGACAGCATTACACTAAAGGGATAGAAGCAACTCTATGTTCGGAACGCTAGCATACTAAACAGTATACACTAGCTCTTTTTATAATTTTTTTAACAAACCACATACAGAATACATAATGTTTTCTTTTTTTAAACTCTTGGTAGTACAAGTCAAGATAATCAAATCACATTTTGATATTAAATTCCAGTTCCTTAATCACAATGGAAGGTTAAATAACGCAGCATGGGATACACTGTACTCGGTTGCATTTGTATATTTTAAAACACAAGTTTTAGATAATTTTGTGTATTTCATGCATACAGATATTTTACATACTGCTGAAACCGTACTAGTATACTTTTCCATTCACTTCAACAATAATTTCAGATAATTTGTTTTGAAAAAGATAAAGCATGTTTAAGCTTACTGTTTGCATTGCAGCAGCTGGTTAAAGACCGGTTCATTTCCTGAAACCACAGCCTCATGTAATGGCGTCCTAAGAATTGGACAATGAAAATATTAACTGATGAACACACTGAATAAGTTGTACACCCATAAACATAGTCATTAATGCAGAAGACTTAATGTTACCCACCGTCCTTTGCTGTTTTGCATGTTCGGGTTGGCACCAGCTTTGAGCAGAGCCTCAGCGATGTGGGCCATGCCAGCCATAACTTCACCACTATGTTTCTTTGGGCTGAAAGAGCAGACCAGGTGCAGCGGTGTCTCCACTGCCCCCACTGTGGCAGCGTTCACCTGTGCAGAGTGACGGATCAGAAAAGTGGAGGCAAATTCATCTCCTAAAAAGACAGGGAAAGAGAAACACGCAAGATGGGGAGAGTACTTAGACCACCAAATGAAAATAAAAAATGGCTCTCAATGTTTTAGCAGCAGTCTTTTTGTAAGCGAAGGCAGCTTTGTGCCAACTTCAAATTTGTTGTAAAAAAGCGCCACATTCGATTATTCCCACTGCCCAAATAAAAGCACTCGTCACCTCTCTGGATGGCCTTGTGAAGAAGACTCCAGCCGCTCTGGTCCACCATGTCAACATCTGCCTTATTGTTGACCAGTGTTGTGGCGATGCTCTCCAGCTTCTTGGACAGAGCCAGATCCAGCGCCAAGTCTCCATTATTGTCCAGCTCATTCAGCTTTACAGGTAACTTAGGAATTAAATAAAAGAAACATGAGCCGACTTTATTTTAAGGTCAAATTCTCACTATTAACTGGCATTCATATTACTAGCATATTGGCTGTTCATTGACCCTTAAAAAGCACATATTAATGCCCTTTTCTGCATGACCATTTTTCAGAGCCTTTAATCCTAACCCATACCTAAATTTCACAATCTACCTTTCTAACTTTATTTAGTTTAAATTTATTGAGGCAAAAGTCACAGCTAATATAGTTAGTTAATAGTGAGAACTGGACCTTAAAATAAAGTCTGATCAGAAACATTTATCCTAATGACTTTGCCATGCAATTAGCAAGGTTGTTAGTAGAGGATCTTACATTTATTAGTGTAGTAAATGCGACTAAATCCAGCTGAGTATGTTGTAAAATATACATAGATACATTTTGCACAAGCATTTCATATATTGTTGGGTCTATGTATGTATTTCGAAATATAATTAGGAATATTATAAATAATTTTATACTAGATTATTTAAATATCATGATTTGTAATATTGGGTGACCACTAAGTTAAAGCATTAACCATAGAAAAAGCATCATTAGATATGATTTATTTTCAATCACTGTATATATAGCAGTAACACCTCTTTGAATCAGTGCTGGCTTTTGTTACCTGTGCATCCATCTCAATTAGATAAAGGAAGACCACATCTTCTCGTTCTACTTTAATTGCTTTGTGAAGGGGGTACTCGGTCTTAGATTTGATCATCTTATAGAGCAGCTGAGCATCCATGGTACTGAAGTCCTCTTTCCGAAGATCATCCTGTTTGAGAGAGTAAAGAAAAAGAAAATATGAAACATATTTAAGCATCTATTTATTTGGAATCTCTCCATTTTACATTAACACACACTCAAAAAAAAGCATTGCGGAATAATTTCCTCCTTTAAAACAGCAGGTGACTTATTTAATAATTATGCAAATCTCAATCTCCCTCTGGTCTATATCAAGGTCTTGTTCAAGGTCTGCTGAGCCCTTATCGATGTACTCAGCAGAGAGAGCATCTGTAAACCCAGCAGGGTTTCCTTTACCATCCTGCTCATAAACATAACCTTCAGAATCAATCATTATGCCTTGTGGGGATTTACAAGGAGTCATAAAAGAGACTCCAAACATCCAAGGACAACAACAAACTCCTGCTGCTTTTAAACAGAGAGCCAAGGAGGAAGGCTTTTTCACTGTGAATCTGTCAGGTTATTAATCAATATTTATCTTAATATTGCTGATAAAGTGATGCCTTGAACTGTAGTGTATTAATGGCAAATGCAATGAACATCAAAGCTATGCGTATCTATAGAAGGAATTCCACATCTGATGGGTTTTCAAGATGACTCGATTCTTCTGACTCACCCAGTGACTGGCGATGATTTCTCCACAATAGTTCATCAATGTTGTGGCGTCCAGCTCTTCGGCTGTCTGGTAGAACCTGATACAGTTCCTCACGTTCACTGATGACATCACTCCTTTCTCACATCTGCATTTGAAAGATAATGTATGCGTTCACAGAGCTCACTGCTTATTCTTCAACATCAACAGCTAAATTTAGAAATTATTTAGATATGCTCATTAAATCTAAAATGTATAATTATTTTCTCTTTATTTAAAAAAAAGAATAACCCCCATCATCACATGACAATTTATAATTTATATGGGTTAATACATTATTCCTTTTTCAATATCTCACCTTCTGATTTTTAACATCACACTTTTATATATATGCTGCTAACATTCAAAAGTTTGGGGTCAGTAAAGTTTTATTTTAAGAAATGAATACATATATTCAGCAAGTATGTAGAATGATCAAAAGTGACATTACAAATATGCATAATGCTACAAAAATGTATCAAAGAATCAAAGTTGTTCTGTAGTTGAAGTACTTAGGAATAAATGTTGATCATTTCATTAGCATAAAAGCATGTAGCTTGTCTGCTTGCCACTTAGCGACTGCTTTTATCTAAAACAACTTAAGCATGTCTACTGATGGGAGAAGATTATGTAGTTGACTCAAGGGCACTTTGATGATGGGGCATCACTGTTTAACTATAAGCCTCTTTCAGACAAATGCCAGGTAAAACAGCACATGCTTTCAGGGAGATTTCATTTGATGAATATGGCTTGGTGAAGGACCAGAGTAACTAAAAATGATGGCGTGATGCATATGCAAATGATTTAATAATCAAGTGTAGCCCTATGAAATCCATGTCATTTTTTTCCCAAACTGAGTTTTTTTTTTCTTTCTGGATTCCATTTTTTCCAGACTCTGTTTTAATGGTTAAATTAGATTCTATTCACGAAAAAGCATGTCTAATTAATTGAACATCGTAAAACCTACAATTTTTACATTGTAAAAAAATTAAGATTTTTAAGGCCCTATGAAATACGTTTGATTTTTCTTAGAATTGAGTTCTATTTTTTACCAAATTCTGTTTTCCATTCATTTTAATGGTTTCAATTAAATATTAATAATCAAAAGAGTCTCTAATTAATTGATTTAATTAGTTTTATTCTTTTCAGAAATGCTGTGTTTTGTATTTACATTTTATTTTACATTAAATAAATTCTGGTAAACATTCCTTGAAAAATAATGTTTTAATAATAATTGTAAGATTAGTAGTAATACTATCATTACGCTATTTTTGCAGCGTAATATTCACAGATACTAGTAATAGACAGATACATATCCCGTTTTGATTTAAGTGTACTGCTCTACTATTGATGCATCTATCCAAAATGTGTCAAATTCTGTGACATTCCGATTCCGTGTTATACAGAAAATTCAGTTTTTATGACTGGATTCCACGATTCTGTCCACGGTTTCCGCATGCGGAAATCATAAGTGTAAGATTCATCACCAAAAGCCTTTGTGTTTACATCAATCCATGCTGAGGGGTGCTTTAAACACTTGTAGTTGAAATTCTAATATGTTGAGTGATCGATAACTGCAGTTACATGCAGTAACCTTTCTGCTGGTTAATCACAATAAGATGTAAAGAAAGACGCAACATGAATCATAAATCTATCGAGTCATTTGCATGCGTTATTCTAAAGACACTGTTCCCACCTTTCTCGCAGAAGATGGAGCTGGAAGCGGTTGGCCAGCTTCATCAGATTGATGAGGAAGCCATCGTCTCCACTCAACTCCAGATCATCCGTGTACGCCCAGCGCAGCATTGCCATGGCAACCTCTGGTTTGGCATCTAGGAAGTCACATGGGAAACCACAGGAAAGAATCCAACAACAGGTTCAGTTTTGAAGGATTTGACATTGCTGCATACTGCGGTTTAAGGTTCAAGGTTTCTTTATTTGTCACATGATAAATTATACAGGGTATAATCAAAAGTGAAATGTAGAACAATACGGTTCAATACGGTTGAACAATACGGAATAAAATATAGACATCCTACTTTTCTAGTGCGGGTTGTAGGAAACAGAGAAGCCATTGTTACCTGAGAGGTCCAGTTCTGAGGTGGACACCATGTTGGCTAAGCTCCAGATTTCACTCCGAGCAGCCAGCACGAATTTATGAGCACTGAAACTCTGCGGTCCAATCTTCACCTTTAGATCACTGGGAGAATATAACATTGATATTGTCATACTGACTTTACACAGCATCCCTGTGAAATATACAGTCATCAGCTACCATATCATTTGATGCATTACAGCTTATGTATTATGCAATGGTCTCAGTGAGGTCAGATCTGAGACTACAGTCTGGGCTCAAATCTCAGACGGATCGTTCTGTAACTTCATAAGAACATGGTGCAATATAAAGAAATACAACTGCAATACAACGTCCCAACTTTACAGACCCAGCAGACATATTAAAACCCTTTCAGCCAGCTTTAGTGCACTTACAAGCAAAATTAAACTGCAATTCAAAACTTTAATACACTAGTGGTACACTTTAACAAGTGGTACAACTTTAATACACTTTTTTATTTCATTTCTTTTTTCTGAGGTTAAATATGACCTCATCTAACAGTAAGTGACAGTTCACATCCAGTGCTCACCTGTACTGCTCTTGCTGATAAAGGTTAGCCACGATGACCAGCAGGCGGCTGATGAAGGAGTCACTGGCCTGGGAGGTGGAGCCGGGGAGAGAGACCTGGGCGGCCAACACGGAGCACCGCCTCTCCGTCTCCACCAGCTTCTGCTGCATCTTCACATACTCCTGCCTCAGCAGGGCAAGGTGCTTCTGCAATTTCTGCACCTCCTCTGCAGGTATGAATGAAAATGATGGAGAGATGAAGGGCAAGAAGGGGAGAGATGACAAGCAGTAGTGGAACACAAGGAATAAGCACATGGGGTATAAAGAGAAAAATGATGGGTAATAAACAGTTAAAGTGAAAAGAAATGTGATGGGTAATGCAAAAGGGAAGTGGAATGCCATGAAGAAGAGAAAGAGAGGGACAAAACACAGATTTCATATGAAAACAGCTGACACAGACAGACTTCCCAAACATGCTCAAGGGAGGTGAAGTGGACCAACGATATGAGGAAAACTGTCTTTCTGCTTTTTGAGAAGTTAAAACACTTTCAACACGGTCTAATTCATGAACAGCAAACACAAGCGTTCATATACACCCTCAGGATCCATATCATTCCACTCAAACCACAAAATAACAACTTTAAACTCACCATCCGCAGTGTGTTAATTGCCTTAGATCGGTAACTAGAGGATTTCACAGCTTAACCTACATTCCAACACAGGCCGCTTCCTTCCTCTTTCCTTGAATTTATTTCTGCGTGTCTCTCTAGAATGCTGAGGTAACACTTTGCACCACAAAAGCTTAGGTGCTGAGAAAGCCAGTATAATAATGTGTTACCATTTGGCATTTAAGAAAATCTTTGAATGTTGCTAAAAACAGCAAGCAGCACCTGGTGTAAATGTAATATGAAAGCTATCATTTTTGCGAAAAGAAAAGTCTACCCTAGTCATTGCAACCAATTAAGCCTGTGTGCCTGTAAGCAAAGGATTAGCATGTTCTCAGTTTAATATGTGAGCCATTTGCCTTTAGCCTAGATTCAAGAATCCAGTGTCCTAAGCAATCAACAACTCAGAACCATCCAAATAGGTCCAATAAAGTATTTAAAAAGCTCATCAGTCAATCAGATGACAGGGAACTTTGTGAAACAATAACCTGCTTGCAATACCAACAAGTATTTACATGAATTACACAATGAATTCAGACTAAGAATAAAGTATTCTCGACTATATGGAAATTGTATAATTAGTATACAATAAATTGCTCTATTAATCTTTATTCAGAAAGAGGTACAGCCTTACAAAATTACCAACCATGGCTTTAACCAATATGCTCTTCACTAACGTAATGGTTGCATTATTATAATACAACTGCACTAGACTCTTAATATATGCCGTCTTTTGAAAAGAAGTAAACAAAATGACAGAAAGATTTTAAAGTGTTCTTTCGAAGAAGCTGACATTTAAATGTGTTATTTTGTTACAGCATGTTGTAGAAAGATAATGAAGGGAGATGTCACATGAGCTGATAAAATAACGGTTGCAACCGCCTGCTGCGACTTTTTATATGCAATCAACATAAGTTATGTGCATATTATCCCGAAGTTATATAACACAGAATAATATTTGTACAGATACAGATAATATTTATTTATTTTTACTTTTAAATATCAATGTCGTGTTATATCAAATACACAAAGAACTTAGAATGTATTACATTCGACAAATGATAACGAAGAACAGAATACAAGGCTAATAAAAGGGGAATTCTGATGAGAAACGACTTGGAAGGCAAGCGCAAAATCAGAATAACGTTACATGACGACATTGTTTTTAAAATCAACCATTTCCGTTTCAGAATCATAACGTTGAATGCTCTGCCACAAATACAACTGAAGACATCGCTGAAAAAGCATTTATCTTGTATTTCTTTACTCGATAGCTCAAATCACCCGGCAATTTTATATTACCACCGCCCAGCCCACCACCTGACTTGCAACCAGCTAGCTTGAAGAAACAATCTAAGCCATAATGAGGCTTTTTTCAGAGGTACGCAATATGTGTAACCAACTGGCTGTGGTGATATCAATTAAATGCATTATTAGGTCTGTCCATTGTGTAAAGGTACAACCGCTGCATGTGATAAACAGAAAGGGCGTGAAAAATAAGAAAGAGACCATTCTCATACCTTCCGCCATGTTGGATCCGTGGCTGGTCGCCTAATACCGCGAGAGCTCGCGGGAGGAAGGTTTTGATTTGGGCGGAGCGTGTGTGTGTGTGTGGAAGCACTGAGCCAAAGATACATTACGTTTGTAAAGTGTATTATTTATCAATGACAGTTTAAATAATGCATAAGTCTGTGTGCCAAATAAACCAACTGTAGCCTCCATGGATTCTTTAAAATACACGCTTATTTAAGTTCTATTTTGACCAAAAGCCAACATGTTCCTCAAGATTGTTCCAGAGACATTAGGGTTAAGGATTTACATTTAGATAAATGCCCTCTTTGGCCCACATCTCTAAAACCCTTTCTAAAAATATGGCCTAATCAGTTGTATAAAAGTCTCAGTACAACTACATGGCACTTACACCACCGAGGGCGGCATCTGTTGCACATTTTCTTAAATTCAATTGTCTTTATGACAGCCAAGCAATATTGTCCTAGCCAATGTTGTTATTGTTTTCTAAAACTATTAAACACCTTTTTGTGAAACTGAAACTATTTGAAATAATAAACAAGAGAAAATACCTAAAATAAATTACAAATGTTGTCTTGGCATCTAACTCATAAATGTATTTAAATAAATAAATGTTTTTCTAGTAAATAACTTCTAGTACTAAAAATTTTAGAACAGTAGATACACTTTTCAGCCAACGGTTTATGTAAAACTGTTATGTTTTGAGAATAATAATTTTAATAAAAAGCACATACATTTGTAGTTACGCTGGTATTGATGAATGGATAAATTTCGCAATACTTTCAAGTTTGTGACAACACTTTAAACACAGACAGCACACTCAAACAAGTATTGGAAAAAAATTATATTTTAGAAGAACTCACTAGAGGTGACAACTTCCATAACATGAAAAATATACATCGGTATTTTGTCTTTGTACATTAGGCAAAGGAAATGCAGTAGTCTGTCAAAGCCAGAATAAAATTAACTAGAGAATTAAAGATTGTGGGAGGAGAGAGTGGGATACAGGCATGCTGCGCACACACACACACACACACACACACACCTCTGCTCAATCGCCCTTACACACACACACACACACACCTCATCTGAAATCCCAAAAATTGTTTGCAAGAAATCTACATTTAAAGCATGGCTAAGAAACCTATCAAAGAAACCACACAAAAGAGGTGTCAAGCCCCCCCCAAAAAAAATTCTGCTCTGATACAAGGGAGAATCTTTACTAGAAATTGCATACCAATATCCAATTGTAAGATGTCCGCACATTATGTGGGCAAAGCAGAGTTATTGCTACACCAAAATAATTCAGAATGCTGGTACAAGGGTTATGAAAAAACCTCACATTCACACAAGCTTGAGAGGATGTTGAGCAGTTCTTAAACATGTTCCTCCCTTTAGCTCCTGTTTGATGCAGGGCACATAAGCCAAACGGTTTAAACTGGAGGCACTTTTGAAAACAAAAGAGAAGTTAAAACGTGCAGAAAAAAGAAAAATCACATCTGATGGGTTTCCTTGCCATTGCCTCCCTGCCTCAAACGGACAACAAAAGAGAAAAGATGAGAACCTGACACTCAGAATGAAGTCATCTTTTCAGCCGAGATAAGAGCACTCCCCTCCCCCCGCCCACCCCATTTAAAACCAAATCAGAGAAATACCTTCATGACCCATAATTAATAAGAAAATGGCCGTGCTTTACAGCTATTTTACCTGAAGTGTCCTGATTGAGAAAGCCTTCCATCATGACAAGCATGCTTTGAATCGTATCGATAGCTTACCCCTGCCTTCCCTTCCCTACCCTAAAACTGGATTGAGTTAGAGTGAGAAATGCCAAAGCAGACTTTTGTTCAAACTGACAAGTGGGTATTTGAGGCCACTTACACCTGTAAGCGATCTGATGCACACTATGTGAGGCAGCCAGAGGGGGAAGGTGGGAGATGAACTATAGTCTTCAAGAACTTTACATGATGCCACACTCAACTACAGAACTGCTATTTTATTTGGTACTAAGTCTTGCTGGATGGATAGGAACAAGTTATTATATATTATCCAGTTTTTATGTATGTGCTATGTACACATCTTTACAATCTCTTCCTGAAAAGTTGTATCAATTCATAAACCACAGAAAAAAAAAAAGGAGCATAATTGTTTAGGTGTTTTTCTCTTTTTTTTGTTGGCACTTTCTTGGCATGTTCTGTCAGCATCTGTGATGGCCTTATGTTCTATTGCAGTCTATTAATGCCAGTCTGTTACAGCCAACATTCAATGAAAACCAGTCGAGCAATAGGGTGGTAGAGTGCAAGAAAACAGTGCCATGTTGTTTCTCAACTGGAGACCTGTGAAAGACACAGACAGAGATATTAGAGATTTTTCAACAAGTGTCAGCACATAAACTGCCAGACTAACTAGACCTTTAGATATGTAAAGCCTTTAAAGCCTGAAGGCTAAAAAGGTGATAAAGATCAGCAGGGTAACTTTTTTCTTTTTACATTTTAAACATTCTTTTTTTGTTTACCAAGGTTGCACTCTATAGATCAAAAATGACTATAAAATGTATAACGCTGTTCTTTTGAACTTTTGTATTAATTAAAAAAAAAAACAAAAATAGATTTTTCAATGCTGATAATAATAAGAAATGTTTCCTAAATACCAGATCAGCATATTAGAATGATTTCTGAAGGACACAGGACACTGAAGACTGGAATACTGGCTGATGAAAATTCAGCTTTGCCATAAATTACATTTAAAAATAATGAAACCAAATTTGTAATATTAGTGTTTTTACTGTATTTTCAATTAAAATAAATGCAGCCTTGGTGAGAACAAGACATATTTTCATAACCCCAAACTATATGTATACTATAAGTGAAAATATTTCATAAGCCCTGAGAGGCCTATAGCTAACCTAAGACAGTCTAAGCAGACAAAAGAGACACTAATGTTACCTAACATCTTACCACTGAACCTCCATTTAGAACAAGCTTTGGGAACTTGTTATAACAGGTTAGCTTGCACGATTTCTATGGCAGAACTCTACTCTGACTAAAGCTCTATTCTGAGGGGATTAGCCCTGTATGGTAAGGTGAAGCAATTTAAAAATGGTGTTATTTTAATTCTGTCCTAGAGTCAGTAATATTTTCCTGACTTTCTATGCGGATACATTTCAATACATCATAAACAATTTATTTAAAAATCAACATGGTAATAAAATCATGTAAATCAACATGGTAATAAAAAGCCTGTAGATCTACTCTGTGACCACATCTAGTCTGAAGGTGGACTGCCACCATTAGTCAAGGATAAAACCACATTCAGCTAAGGGGGGGCTTTTAAAGCCTGCAATAATGGTTCTTTGCATTTTCTGGCTCTGTGTTTGGGAGTTGTCTGTCAGTCAGTCAAGTTGGGGGGAAGAAACAGTCACAAGACTTTGGCAGTAAAATGAAATGGTAAAAGTCCACTTGCTTACCCTGAAAATAGTGAAGCTACAAGCTGCTAGATGAATATCACTCGAAGGCAGTCTCTTGGCTCTTTCTTACACAGCGGGCAACTTTTCTTTTGAATTCACCATGTCTGTCTTCCCTCCACTCTTTCTGAAATATTAAACAGATAAATAAAATACACATGTAAAAAATAAATAAAAGGTGAAATGTAATTGATCTCATTTCAGATGTAAGGTATGGTGAAAAGTACAGCATCACATTCAGCTAAAGTGCACACAATGGAACAGGAAGACAATTATTTATTAAATATCTACTGATAAACATCTATAGTCAGTCAAGTTGAGTAGGTTTAAAAGTAAGCATTAGACTTACTGCTGCATCAACATTGGCAGGGGAATCTCCATTGGGGTCAGCTAGCATTGAGATGACGCTAATCATGATGGTCTCTACGGTGTGAATGGGGAGCCAGCGCTTCTTCTGGTTTCTCATAGCCGTATTTATCCTCCCCCGGCTCGTGCAATATCGAAATACAAACATCACCATTTTTGTCAACTGCAAACAATACAGAGAGAAGACATGAGATTTGATGCCAGTTATTACAGAGCCTTATACTTAACCACTTTTACGGTTACATCTAATTTAATAGATGACTGGAAATCATAAATGGTGGCTGATATCATTATTAAATTACCACCAATAAATGGTTAACAATAACACACAAGTTGTAAGGAATGTGCATAATTTTTTAAGTTTATGCTACAATTGTATGGGGCTAAATTCACAATGCTAGGTGTTGGTGTAAATCCAAGCAAGCTGCATTATCAATTAGTGAAAAATTAGTGAGTGCAGCTTAAAGAATAATGGATGTTTAAATTCAGTGGAAATCTGCAAACAAAACAAAACAAAAAAGAAAGCTTTAGCTGAAAGTCTTATATATATATATATATATATATATATATATGGTTGATGTACACTGATCTGAAAAACAATTTAAAGGACCCAGTGTGATGAACCCATACTTACCATTTGGATGCCATATTTCTGTTATGAACTTCATTTTAGGAGGCCTGAGAGGATAGTCTTTGGGAAACGTAAGATGGGCTTTAAAAACACCACCCTCACTATAAACAGAAAAAAATAGCAGGCTTAAATGTTATTCAGCTGTAATATTGTGGTGGTACATTCATTGGATGCAATGTATTAAAACCTGTATGACTTTTCTTTCAAGTAACAAAAAACTCAATACTCATAACAGCTTGTTTAGTAAGAGACATGGCTTTTAATAAGACAACAAAAGACTTACTAAAGTGTATCAGGAGGGCCGATTATTAGCACTTCCCATCTGTAGAGGTCATTATCATCTATCAAACCAGCTGAGAAACCTTCCACAGGATTTTTATTCAGTTCTGTCAGGAAAATAGGACATGAAGATACTGATTAGCAATTTTATATGACAGACTGAGGGGAAAAACAAATGACATTTCAGGTCAAAAGGGGCATTTGTGCTTTCACATAGTTGTTGACAGTATGCCTTACAACCATGGTTGCAAAATCAAAACAGTTTTTGCATCTGTGCAGCATTTCAGACAAGAAATAACCAATTTGCCTTTTGTCCATCAATCAGATCATCTGAGCTTGAAGCCAAAGAACACTGGCCTATAGGTGCCTGTAGTCTCAGATGCCCTGTCTGAACTTCTGTGCTCTTACAAGAGAGAGCAAAACAAAATCCCTGGACCCCCTTGTTGACAAAAACAAGCTGACAGCTGGTTAATCCAGTCATATAGATGTGTCACTTTTATGAGCACATGAATCATTAAGACAGTCTGGTATTTTTACCAAGCGCCTCTACTGTGCAACACAACAGGACACAGTCTTTTACTGCTCGTTTGGCTCTTAATAAAGGACTCAATCTAAACCACATTTACAAGAAACCTACTTACAATGTTAAAGCACTGATTCATGTTTTTATTGCATATCACAACCACATTGACACAGAGAAACGATATCATTGGAATCACTTTCAAAACAATCTAGCTGATGCATAATATAAACATTGACAACCAATCAGAATTAACCCCAGTTTAAATAGCTTGAGCATTTAAAGCGGCCGATGGCATAGCTGCAGTGTGCACTTGTAATTAACAAAACATTATAGCAGACCATATAGTTATGGTTCTTGGTGTGAACAGGCCTTCACTTCGAAGTAAAGATCTCACAAGTTCTACCTACATTGTCCTGGCCCGTATCTTTACAATCCAGCATAAATGCATGTTGTGAGGCTTTTGTTCCCTCAGAGGGATCACTGAGTTTAGAACAAGGCCGATGAGTTCACTATGCTGGTCCTGCTGAAAGGATACAACCAAAACAGCCCTGATCCCCTGAATCAGTCAATCAGCCACAAGGCCCCCGCAGAACCTGAAGCCATGACAGGCCCGGGGTGCCGCTCACTCTGTTGACCCTTGGAAAGAAATAGTCAAGTTGCCTCTATGCATGTGTAAGATGAGTAATTGGGGGTCCTTGAGCTGTCCATGCTGTAAAGAGACAGCTGCCAGGAACCTGCTCTAACATTTTTAAACATAGTATGACATGTACATCGAGTTTAAACCAAGAAAACTCACGCAATCTGCTTAGTTTGACCCCTTTGCAACTAATTTACTTCACTGGCTGCACTGCGCAAACGGGGCCCAGTGGAGAAATCATACCTCTGGCTTGAGCTAAGTAAAGCTGACACTCACGGATCATGTTGCTCAATGTACTGGACAAAGAACGGGAGAAACAAACTAACAACGACTCTAATAACAGCATGTTAAGCATATCAGCATAAATTAAGTATGAGGTTGGTGTTATACGCGTATGTACATGTGTTACGACAGTACAGTTGGACTGGGGGTCTCAAGTTCTCGATGTACCGGTGAGCTAGTGTTCATACAGCAGCCACCAATTTGTTAGCTTGACGTTAGCCTGTTAGCCAGCCTATAAAAACAAAGGGATTTGACATGGCACAGAATGCTCGGCTTAGAAATCTCACCTTTGCGCCTTGTGATAACAATTTTGATTCGACTGATCATGATAAGACAGTGAACGGAAACGGGGCCAATGACAGGGTTTCTCTGCGTTAATGAGACGATATACCGACTGCTGGTGCGCCTGTGTGAACTGCGTCCGGACACAGATGTCAAAACACGGGCCAGCCGACTGCGAACGGCGCCGCCGGTGTGATACGGACGAAAGTGCCTGACTTTTATACATTTACACCATCAAACTGAATGAAATCAAAAGAATACACGCGTATTGACATTTTAATTGTATTTTCACGCCTCACAGAATCCTATTCAATTGTTAGACGTACCAAAAAGGCATTTAAAAATAACAAAAGACGGCAGAGTTAGCCTTTAGTCGGGTGTTTTAGCTGCTAAATTGCTAACGAATGCGTTAAGATAAATACAGCGATCGTTAGCAGCTAAACTAGCGGCTAACGGCTAACACCTCCGTCTCGACTGCATTGGCAGGCTAAACGTTCACCGGTTCGTTAGCCTCGTCCTGCCAACAGCCTTTCAAAAATTACCTGCTAGCTGTCTCCTGAGTAACAGTGCTGCCTGGGGCTCCGTCATGTTTTTTATTAGTTATATTCTAGGTCGACAGTCGTTA
Organism: Gymnocypris eckloni scoliostomus; assembly: GCA_027564155.1. Taxonomy (NCBI): domain Eukaryota; kingdom Metazoa; phylum Chordata; class Actinopteri; order Cypriniformes; family Cyprinidae; genus Gymnocypris; species Gymnocypris eckloni. Next base: position 19,907,885 of record CM050414.1, read on the forward strand.
ACTTCGCTAACGAAAAAATATATTTGAATATGCTTGCGCGTCTTTCCGTTTCTGCACTAGTCCGTTTTGCTCAACATTCTGCTCCGATGTACGCATGCGCTCTGCTCGCAGTCGCTGTGAGGCCGCGAGAGAGCGCTCCAGCTCCAGGGGTACGTACTTATGGGCGGAGTATTCGCGCATGTCTGACTTAAACACATACACTTATTTATAACAAACAGTAATGGCTTTGACTACGGGATTATATGTAAGCACTCCAGAATGTTGTTAAGTCAACAGCAACATTGTTGGCATAATCCCGCAGAAAACGATACAAGGAAAATCACTATCTGTGTGCATATTTTTATATTCTCATTAAAGCTTACTGCTGTAATTCATTTGTTTAGGCATTTATTGTTTGTGCTTAGTTTTTGCAGGGGCCAGTTTCAGTGAAAAGTTTTTGATTTTATGTAAAGCACAATGCCATTTAACCACTAGGCGACAGTAGAGTAATACATCTAGTTTAAATGGATAGTTCACCAAAAAGTGAAAATTCTTTCATTGTTTACTCTCCCTCAAGATATTCCAAACCTGTATGACTTTCCTTTTTCTGTTGAACTCAAAAGAAGATATTTTAAAGAACATGGGTAACCAAACAGTTGATGGTCTCTATAGACTTCCATAGTATGAACAAAAATACTATGGAATTAATTAGGGACCATTAAAATATTGTATTTTGTGTAAAACAGAATAAATAAACTTATACAGGGTAGAAGCAACTTGAGGGTGAGTAAATTATGACAGGATTTAAATTTGCGTTTGAACTATCCCTTTAATGTTTTAATAATACATTTCTTACAGGTATGATGTATTAAGGGACATGTACTACAAATGACACATGGTTTCAGCATGGTTTCAACTTGATGTTGCTAAATTATTGATTGGCTGATATGTAATTTTACAAAGCGTTATTACAATGGTAACCCACATTGCTGAATGCATATACCACAACCATGATGCCATCAGCAATACAGGAAAGTTTGGGTTACAGGTCACTGTGCTCACTGTACACAAATACATGCAATGACTCTCAGAAAGTGGTCTAAGAGAATACGTAGGCCAGTATCGTGTTACATAATATGGTACAATACACTGGCTTTTTTTTTAGAGAAGTTGTCAGATTATGTCCCAAGAATGACAAAGGTCTGCATAATCTGGACAGTAGAATATGACATCTTAAATGTACAAATTCTGGTCTAATGAAACCTTGTGAAAAAAAGGACATAAATGATCAACAGTCCAAGCAAAGATGAGACTGACCCACTACTAACTGAAAAGATACTCTCACTGCCAAGATATCAACAGTAAACATGATTACGGCTTATCTAGATACAGCTTTCAATGATAGAGTATGAACAACTGTTTACTGTATAAAAAACAAGGCTCATAAACTTCAGTTAAACAACCAATACAATATTAAGTTACATTTGAAGAATTCCCTCACTGCATGGTGTTTATTTTCTGGCAGCTTTTTTCTGGTGTTCAGAACATGTGATACATAATGCCAAAAGCCAGAAGTAGAAAGCATGAAGTAAGCATGGAGATGAAAATCTACTGGTTTGTGGTCTATTGCAACACAAGGAGGAACTGTAGCCGCTGTGTGTGACCAGAGAAAAGGGGGCAGGGCTTGATTCTAACTTAATAACCCTGCAGTGTGCTGTATTCACAGAGGAATGCCTTTCTGTTTCTACAAGTGACCTCTCAAACACAGCAAAACAGGAAGAAATAAGATAGAAAAAAGAAAGAAAACATGGACTAGAGTTGCACTGGGCATTGGGGCACATCAACTAACGTGTAAGTAACTTTATGTTTACATTATTGAGACTGTCAAGGTAAAATTATCTTCTAATGAAATGTTAAATCTGAATTACTGCACAAAACAAATGTTAACTTGAAAACTGAAATAAAGCATAACCTCAATGTCTAAAAGACTGGATAAATTCTAGATTCACAGTTGAACAATCATATGCCATTGTCATGTTGCAGTCATGCTGCTAATCATCATAACAGTGGCATTGTTGGCAGTCCGCTGAGGAACTTAATCCTGGCTGGAATTCATCTAATGATACCCGTTTGGAAGTATCGTCTGTTCAGACTAACACTAAAAGGAAGCTTAATCTATCTTTCATCATAGACAATATAACTTCTTAATATAACACAATAAAACATATTAATATTACTTCAGGTTAAAGATGCTGGCCATACTATATATATAAATAAGATACAAGACGATCTTCCTGTGGTAAAAGTGCTGTTTCTGAAATAGCATCAGCTTGTGGGTTGTGAGAGTAACAAGACAGGTTGCTGAGTGCAACTAAGATCACAACCAACTTTGAGATAACAACTTGTAGTCTACCTTCCATTCTCAAAAATGTTCTTCTCTTCTGTAATACAGAAACTAAATGTGCTCATTTAAGAGGTTATGAATAAAATGACAAGTAGCTAAAACCATATCCACAGGAAATGTCGTGGCTGCTCCTTTAACACTGATGCTTAGTACTTTCAAAGTGTATAAGAAAATTGTGTAGAAACAGGTTAGGAATCTGTTTTTACCTCTGCATTTGGTTGTAAATGTTAAATCATGACATAAAAGCTTCTGTTCACCATTATCTATTATAACTCTAAATAAAATGTTTCATCATGGCATTGGTTTCCTGACCCATTTATTCAGGAAGTCTAATCACAGTTTTACGTTGCACACAAATGCACAAAATGGCCTATAAATCAGTCAAATTTAGTCAAACCAAAACTTAGTAATGACAAATGAGCACAATGGCATCAGGACTTAAAATGGTAACAAGCTAATTGGTTAGCGACTCTGTTATCAAAGAAATAGCACGACTGGGTAAGCACAAACGTCTTCTAGACATCAACTTCAGACACTTGGTTATACATCATTTGCATTAAAGACAAGATATGTTTTCCCAATCCAGCAAAACACATTATTTGATAAAATACTGTTGAGTGTTTATCTCCATATAAGGCATTTGTCACTAGCTGTGTTCAGTGATTGTGATTACACTCCAGACCTGTGCTTTTCCTAGTTGCTGTGGATACCTAAACATTGTCCAGTGTCCTGGAATCACATGAAAGCCATGTGAGGTTTATGCCAAGTTTATAAAGCATTTATCAGTGCAAGAGGGCTTGAAAATCACAATGTTTGGACACTTTACCATCTGTGAAGTGCTTACAAGTTATTGTTCTGTTTGTAGAGGCAAAAAAACAGATACAGTTGTCATCATGACCACCAACCAACCCAGACCAAGAACCCGCTTGAGCCTCCGCTCAAACACAAGTGTACCTTACGGCTCAATGAGCTCTGAGCAACCAGATAGTGATGCACCCTCAATGCAAACAACCATCATCTCTCAGAAACGCTCCTACATCGCAGTGGCAGTGCTCTGCTATATTAATCTCCTCAACTATATGGACCGTTATACTATAGCAGGTGAGTACACCGTCATCAAAGCCATATCAAGTGGAATTGTTCACAGAAAGTCACTGTAAAAAGTTATAGCCGTTATTCTGGTTCTATTCCAGGTGTGCTGCTTAGCATCCAGAATTACTTTGTAATCCCTGACAGCACATCTGGTCTCCTGCAGACAGGTATCAGTTCGAGTTTGAAGTACATTGCACTGACAAAACAGTAAAAACAAACATTGCGGAACCGGATTTTACAAGAGTACTTCCTCACTGGAGATGAACTAATATAACTTTTTCTGTCATTTTAGTAACAAGCCCAGAATTACATAAAACACAAGTAAATTTGTATGTGTAAATTATTTCAATTGGTTTTGGAGCACGCATTACTTGAAAGAACCAATAAGTCTAAATCAACTAATTTAACTCATCTTTTTATCAGTTTCACATTTGCAGTTTCATGCCCTAATGACTAAACTGCTATATATTACTTCAAGGAGGCATTAAAGTTATCACAGAAGTGACCGTAAAAACGTTTTTATTCATCAAAATACCCTGGTTAAAAGTGTCACAGTTTCCACAATAAAATATTAAGCAGCACAACTGTTTTCAAAATTAGTGATAATAATACATGTTTTCTTGAGCAGCGAATCAGCATATTAGACTGATTTCTAAAGGACCATGTGACACTGAAGACTGGAGTAATGGCTGCTGAAAATTCAGCTTTGCCATCATAGGAATAAATTACATGTTAAAATATGTTCAAATAGTAATCAGTTGTTTCAAATTGCAATCCCATTTCAAAATATTACTGATGGCCTTGATGAGTATAAGAGACGTCTTTCAAAAACATAAATGTACCAAACCTTTGAAGTGTAGTGTATCTTTGCCATCAACCCTGTATTAACATATTTACAGTTTTTATCTGTAGCTTTATGTTCTTGGCGCCAGTTTTTGGTTACCTCGGAGATCGCTATGACAGGAAGCTTATCATGATCGCTGGGCTGACTGTGTGGATCGTTACAACATTGGGCAGCTCTTTTGTCCAAAAATCGGTAGAGTACTTTAAATTTAGAATTTTCAGTAATATCTCTGTAAAGTCCCACAATGTTAATAATATGTATATGTTTCAACTTGTGCCTATACTTTTGACCAATATCTTTATTTTACTATCATTTTAACAGTGTTATAATTTTAAGAACATAATTGAATTTTGTTTCAAGTTACATACAGTGTCTGTCTTTACTCTTACTACAGCAATTCTGGGTTCTGGTCCTGACGAGGGCCTTGGTTGGGACAGGAGAAGCCAGTTACTCCACCATAGCTCCTACTATCATTGGTGACTTGTTCACTGGCAGCAAGAGAACTCTCATGATCTCCTTCTTCTACATCTTCATACCAGTCGGAAGGTGAAGGCCTTACTGCAAAATATACATATACAAACTTATTCAGATTTTTCGCTGTTTGTATGTTGCTTGTCTGTGTTTGCGTGTTCCAGACAGACTGTAAGTCTGTGCTTTAGTGGTGGGGATTTTTCAGTGACCTTTTCTGTAGGTTACTTGAGCAAATGAACACCTTTATGAGTATGTAATTGACTCATTTATTCAAAGGATTCATTCAAAACCTCATTTACGTAGGAACGAAACAAGCGGTTCGTTTACTCAGCTGATTTGTTCAAAGATGTGGAATGATAATTCTGTAGCTTTGTTTGGAACTAATTTCTTTGCCATATAAAAAAATAGACAAAGTAAGTGGCAAAATTGTAGTGTAGGTTATTTAATAATAACCTCTTGTTTATTGAACTGTTGTATAAAATCACAATCACAGCACTCTTGCTTGTGTGGTATTGTATCCAATTTTTCTACATTGACAAGACTTTAGTTAAATCTTATTTTACTCGTTCTGACTGTATGTGTTCCTTTATCTTCATTCAGTGGTCTTGGATATATTTTGGGGGCAACTATAGCTAATGCAACAGGGGATTGGCGTTGGGCCCTGAGGGTAAGAGAATATATGTTTTCTAAATATATACTGAGAGTGACAACATTTTACAGAAAGCACCGTTACAGCTTTAATGTGTTAGATTCAATATTCTGTTAATCTTGTTATAATTCAGTCAACTTAATTGTAGGCTCTGTACTGCATTATATTTGAAGGGTCTAATTGGATTTCCTTCAAACTATTGCATAACTGTAATCCACTCAAGCTATCCAAGAGTATATGCTCTGTTCTCACTTAAACGTTGCTCTTATACAAAGCAGTATTGCAGAGGATCTAGCAATTATTTGATCTCAAACATCCAAAAATGAAGTGTATCAAACAAAAATGTGGTTTTTGGTTGATTTATTGATTCATTCAATTAAAAGTAAAATGTAATTTATAAGATTCTGTACATCATTACTGATTATTTTAGTGGCTTTGCAATGTAAGCATATATTGATTTAATATAGTCAATACATTTATAATGCTACATTTATAAAAGAGTGTTAAGCGGGTTGTATGAGTATTGGTTCTGATGTAGGTCAATCCAGCGCTGGGAGGGCTGGGTCTGCTACTTCTGGTGTTTCTGATTCCTAATCCTCCTCGTGGAGCCTCTGACAATCAAAGTGGAGCTGCCATGGAAAGCACCTCTTATATTGAGGACATCAAGTACCTCCTGAAGAAGTAAGTCATTGTAGAAATTCAAGTTACATTAACTGTACATTTCATTCAATTTAGCACATGCTCATAACACTTTTCATGATGTTTGTCTTTAAGCTTAATTTCCCATGCTCTATAGGGTAGTGGTCGACATGTCGACTCAGGGTGACCTAAAATTATTTAATAAAAAACAAACAAATTACAATGGTAAACCTTAACTGTCTGTATTATCCATTAAAGGAATCGTTCACCCAAAAATGACGTTCATCCAAACCTGTAAAGGTTTCTTTCTTATGTTGAACACATAAGAAGATATTGTGAAGAATTCTGAAAACACCCATGTACTTCTATAGTAGGGAAAGAAATACTATGGAAGACCATCGACTGTTTGATTAGCAGAATTCTTCAAAATATCTTCTTCTATGTTCAACATAAGAAAGAAACTCATACAGGTTTGGTTCAATGAGGGAATAAATTATGACACATTTTTGAGTGAACTATACCTTTAACTATTATTTTTGGATCTGTGCCTCCTTTCCAGTCGGAGTTTTGTCTGGTCTTCTCTTGGCGTGACTGCTATGGCTTTTGTCACAGGGGCTCTGGCCTTCTGGACCCCCACCTTCCTGTCTCGCGCACAGGTTACACAGGGTCTCAGACCACCTTGCAATGAAGAGCCCTGTAACCCTATAGACAGGTATAGCAAGTCTCTTTCCTTTTGACTTTATATAATTGGACAGATCTTACAGGAAAGCAGTGAGGTTAGCAGTAGCTAGTAAACTGTGAGATTAGCCAAAGATTGGTTAAACAGCAGAGACTTCCTCTGTGATAGTGTTCATATCAGCTTGTTCCTTGGTTAGATAAGACATACTCTGAGTGCAGCTGTTTTTGCCCTTGCAATCCTGTCAGTATATCTGTTTATAATGTTTCTCAGTCATTTCTCCAAACTGAGTAGAGTATTCATGAGTTTGACCAGTCAGACTGGTCTGGTAGGTTCAGTGAGAATCTGAGACTGAAATTGATCACCACACTGTTTCTTCTTTCTCTTGTGAAAGTTACATCTTTGGAGCTATCACAGTGGTGACAGGGATTGTTGGAGTTTTTCTGGGCACCTGGATATCGAAGCAGCTGAGAGACAGAGTGCCCAACGCAGACCCTCTCATCTGTGCTGTAGGCATGCTCAGTTCCTCCCCCTGCTTTTTTATTGCCATCAGCCTGGCGTCCACCAGCATCCCGGCCACATACGTAAGCAATGATCAGCCACGTTCCTGTAGTTGGCTGGATTAGTTTGTGACTTTCAGTATTTGCATGAATGTTAAACGAATAGTTCACCCAGAAATAAAAATTCAAATCTGCACTGAAAAAAAAAAGATTTACTACATTTTTATTTTGCCAGTTTGTGCACACGTATATTTTAAGTCAAAGGTAAGTATTGAATTAAGTAAAATCTACTTAACTAAGTTAGGTAAAATTAGCAATGAAATAAGTAAATGTATCATGGCCAGTTAGAGTTTGGTGAGTAATTTTTACTTATTGTTAGTTATTTCTAAAATGTACTCATTAGTTGTAGCACTGGGAAACATCCATGCCATTAAAACTTGTGATTTACTCACCAGTATTCAATTGAGCAAATGATGTGTGTATTCCTTATAAGATAACATGTCTACTTAAGGTAATTATTACCTAAATGATCACAGAGAACTCAATACTTGGTTAACCATTACACAATGACAATCAGTGGATAGTGTTTGAGAATGAATTGGTCATTTTGAGTAGAAAATCAACCCCAGATGTCACAAAACAGTAAGTTACTAAACCTAACAAAAAAGCAACTATAAAACAGTGTAAATACAACTCGAAAACAGTGAACAATTTTACCTTTTTAATTATTCATACCCCAGTGCATGATCGGAACAACTGGATAATGACTTTGATATAAAAGAACCTTTGTAAACATAACAAACAATTCCAAGTAAATATACTTAGAAGTTCAAACTTTAATTTCTACAAACTTAAATTTAGTTCCAATATAGCATTTACTTTAATTTTGTAATGCTTGTCTATACTACATTTTTTAATGTATAAATTACATTTGTTTTCATGTAGTATTTACTTCACAATTTTATTTTATTTTATCAATGACTGACATTCTTCTGTGAAAAACAAGAAGCAAGAAGTTGATTTGAACATTTCAAACTTTTTGTCCATACAATGAAAGTCAACGGGGTTTAAAACAACAATGCGCACTACTGACTTTTGCATGCACACACACACAAAAAAAGAAGAAGTCAGGGTTGCAACATCACGAGGGGGGATTAAACGAACACAGAATGTACATTTTTGGGTGAACTATTAATATACTCTTTTAATTGACCTAAACTTAAACAATGTACTTAGGCACATAGATTGAATGTTTACAGTACAACACAGATTATTTGCTGTCATAGCACAATGTAACCACTAGGGTGCGATATAGTCTCTAAACACATGTCTCTGTTTGATTTTGTGTCATTATACAGACATTCATTGCTATTGGAGAGACTTTGCTGTCCCTCAACTGGGCTCTTCTGGCAGACATTCTGCTGGTGAGAGGTTACGCTTCTCAACACAACATAAAACGATGTGAAATGAAACACACACTCTTTTAAACTAGCACAGCATGTGGAGACCTGCTAAGTGATTCAATAAAGCTAAAGATGAAAAAGTTACACCATTATGCTTAAGAAAGAACTTTAGAAATGTTGAGAACACTGGTATATTGTTTAATTATTTGTTCTTCATTTTCAAGTGTGTGATTATTAGATTACAAATGTTGTTTATAAAAGACATCTTTTAAAACATATTCATATTTTTAGTATGTGGTTGTGCCAACTAGAAGAGCGACAGCTGAGGCCTTACAGATTATGGTCTGTCATCTCCTTGGAGATGCAGGAAGTCCATACCTTATTGGTGCGGTAAGCATGTTTTCATCAGCAGTACTTTCATATTAAATAGAAGTGGGGTCAAAGGCTACGCCGTCACTATCCAGAAGTGCTTTAGAACACATGACACTACTGGATACAACATTGCACCTTGTGAAACAGCAATTGTCTTGGCATAGTTAAATTTTTCACTGTGTAATTTAAGAGACAAAAGGACTGTTATCTTTTTTGTGTTTTGTTCAGATCTCAGATGCTCTGCTGAAGTACAATCCAGAATCTCCCAGCTGGGATTTCCGCAGACTGGAATATAGCTTTCTTGTGTGTCCATTCGTTGGGGTCCTGGGAGGCCTGTTTTTCCTAATTACCTCTCTGTATATCAAAGAGGACAGGAAAGCAGCAGAACTGCTGGCTTCAGGTAATACAAGGCTATTGTAATTACAGACTGTCCACATTGTCTTTCCTCTTGGTGTCTACTTGTATGTTCTTGGACATAACCAACTGGTTTGATTTTACGTATGTTAAAAAAGTTAAATAAACAAATACAGCATTTAATGCATGCACAGCAAAAACCTAGTAGTAGGCAGATTTGAGAATCATAATATTAAATTAGGGACATTTATTTTAACTGAATAATTGTTGACATAAAAAGCCTGTTATGTCAAGCTATTAAATGATTAAATCAATAAAACATTTATTTAAATGTCAAATTAATTGTAATTTATTCTAAACACACCTTATGACATTTTTATGCCAAATATCATTAGGATATTAAGTATAGATCGTGTTACATGAAGATATTTAGTACATTTATTACCATAAATATATAAAAACTTCATTTTTGATTAGTATTATGCATTGCTAAGAACTTCATTTGGACAACTTTAAAGGTGATTTTCTCGATATTTGGATTTTTTTGCAACCTCAGATTCTAGATTTTCAAATAGTTGTATCTCAGCCAAATAGTGTCCCATGATATCAAATGAACAGCTTATTTAATCAGGTTTCAGATGATGTATACAACTCAATTTAGGAAAATTGACACTTTAGACTGTTTTTTTAGTCCACGTCACATATTGTCCATTAGAAATGTGTGCTTAAATATATATATATATAAACATTTGAGTGCAATAAAATTCAGCGTTGACATCACAGAAGTGAATTACATTTTAAAATATACTGTATAAAATATATAATTTTTCAGACAAAATAAAATCAATTAAAAGTGTAATAATATTTACAATATTTCTGCTTTTACTCTTTTTGCAGCTTTGGTAAGCATAAGAGACATCTTTTAAAAAATCTTTACAAAATCTTTCAGTGTGCAGTATATAAATTATTTGAACAATCAACAAAAAAACACACACATCATCATTTTTTAAGAATGTCTTTGTTGAAATTATGGTGGCATTAATGACAGCAGCACTTAAGCTGCACAAACTGGGGGAGTCGTGGCCTAATATCGTTTCTTTTTAAGCTTATAAATCCGGAGTATAAAGATTTCTTCTCCTCTCTTTAAAGAAGGAAAAACAATGAGATTAGCTGTAAACCAGTGCCACCTGTGGCTTCCTTCCTCTGTCTTTATATCTGCTGGTTCTTTGTTGAGAAAGAAAAGAAGATACTGTTTACTGCAGCTCTTTCTGTACTTGTCAAATTTCTGATTTATCGAGGGCCAAAATATAATAATATCACAATCCAAAGCACCCGTTTGGAAATGTGAAAGGCTGTCAAGAATGCAATTTTGGAGCTGGTTTTGGATGTTACTCCACAGCGGTACATAAATACATATATTTGAATAATTTTCTTCCTTTCTGTCTTGTTCAATTCAGGACAAGCTCCCGGACCACCAGAGACATCCACAGAGTCAGTGTGACCTTTTAAACCCAACCAAGACCTCGGATGAGCTTTGCTGCATCAAACAGACACTTGTGATGGCATGAAATGAGACTGATTAATGAACGTATTCTAGAATCTTCGATTATGCAAGAAACATGTACAAGTTAACAACACATAAGCTCTGGACTGCAATCTTACTAAGAAAGAAAACATTTCAGGCATTGGTTTTTTATGTTTTAAACATTTTTGTAATTGTAATGCCTTATACTTGTGACTTATCATTGTCTTGCTTGCACATTTTCCTTGTGGGAAAATAAACTGCCTGCAATTTTTTTTTACATATAGTTTTGTAATTTTTACCCATTTATGTTAAACAAAATGTTGGCTGACAAAGTGCGGTATACCATGTAAAGTACTTGTCATTAGAAGCTTTCATCCTGCTTTTTTTCTTGGCAGCTGTGTGCTACTAATGCGAGCCTCAGGAGAACAAGGGGGAGAACATCCCCTTCTGGAGTGAAACAGAAAGCTTGTCATTAGAAGCTTATCCTGCTTTTTTCTTGGCAGCTGTGTGCTACTAATGCGAGCCTCAGGGGAACAAGGGGGAGAACATCCCCTTCTGGACTAAAACTGTCCAGTATCTAACTGGACAGTTTGCTCACATACAGTATTCAGTACAGTATTCCAGAAATACTGTATCTAACATATGAAATTAGACCTCCAGTGTAAAGTCTGAGACTTGAAATGTGTGGCAAATTAATAGGCTATTTAAATGTCATTATTATTTTTATTGAACTGTTTTATTTCATTGTACTCTTGACCTTTTACATTTTTTGTACAAAAAGCATTTACATAAATGTATATGCTTTTTATTTTCATGGCTTGCCTGCAATATAATTTCCATATACACTAGCTGTTAAATTCTATCATACCCCTAAGAAACAGTAGGTGGCAGAACATACTTACGTTTAAATCGCCGCAAAAAAATTAGACCTGAACATATGGAGTATTACTGAGCCATATCCTGGATCCTCTATTACAGAGGAGGAAGTGTCAAATGTGGTATTTAGAGTTTCTAAATATGGTTATTTCTATTTTCAATGTTGGATAAGGTACCTCAGAATAAACCTTAGGAGGTCAAGATAATTGAGCTGTTTTCTATTCATTTTCTATTGCGTTTCAGTTTTAAAAACCTGTTCAAAATGCAAAATGTACGATATATTGTAAATACAAATGAATTGTTTGTTTACAAAATAGCAGTTTAAACACAAAAATATATCTGAATGATTTGCCAACTGTTTTTAAACAACAAAAACATATGTCTTAGTTGTAACTTACATTTCTGTGATCATGCAGTAATAGGTTGCATAAGTGTAGGACACGGCTAAATGCTTGTTTGTCTTTTATGTAGATAAGACAGTGAATTGAGTAACAGGAAGCGATGCTGGGGAGAGAGAGGGGGCGGGCGAGATCGGGAAAGATCCAGGAGCCGGGATTCGAACTCGGGACGCCTTCAGCACCGACCTAAATGCTTTTTGTAATTATATTAAGTTAATGATTAAACATGCATTTACTACAATTATTAGAAAAGAAGACCAAGAGAAGTTTGACAGACCTCTAAGTCGGGACAAGCGAAAATCTCCAATAGATCAAATTAAATATAGCTTATTTTTAGTCAAGGTGAATGTAATGCTAGAAAAATAGGTGTCAGACCAAAAAAAAAAAAAAAACATTGTACTTTTGCCAAGAGTCACCAAAGTGCATGATGTGCCATTACTGTTGAACCTGTGGTAATTGTCTTGGTGGTCCTAAGAGATCCTAAGGCTCATTAGCCCACCTGATGAAGGTCATTAAAAATCCATTGTAGGTATTAACCAAGTCCTGTAGTGTGTTAAGCAGTATGTGTACACTTATCACGTCATCTTCTATTAATACAGTCCGGAAAGTTCGTTTATAGATTATTGCTTTAATGGAGCTGAATAACTGTTGCTGATATGTAATAAGATGCATGAACCTTAGCACTTGCTAGTCCCTTAGGGTTAGGAAATAAATCGGCCAATCTTATTTATGTCTCAGTGTGTGCATCTGTGTATTCGATGCCTGTAAGACATGCTGCCTGTTTTGGAACAGGGAACTGTCAATCATCCAGCTAAACCTAGTGTCAGTGTCATTACACATGAGCTCACATACAAACAAGACCTAACACTCCCAAACCCTCACACACATATCATATAAACCATAAAACGTATACAAAATAATGCAGATACCCAAGCACAGACCTCCTGACCTAAACAGAGCCGCTTGCTTCAGATAGGCAGTCATATTGTCATCACTCATACAAATAGACCTGGGACAAACTCCATTAAAAGCTCATTCCCAGGGTCTAAAATTAGTCGTGAGCTTAATAGATGTAATGATATTCTTGTAACGGTGCTGTTTGGCAGTATTGAAAGGACAGATAATATTGTTTTCCATTTATGTAACCAGTAGTCCAGTGCACACCCTTTCAAATACTTTCCTCATAACACTGAACTTAAACTCGGAGTGCTATTGACCACAGAAGGTCAAGGTAATTAATTTAAAGCCATTGTCGCTCGTTTGTTTGCCTTTGGCTAGAATCCATTTCCTCTAGCCTGTTTTGTTCTTGTTTTTCTGACCTTGCGGTCGGAATTTGTAAGCCTTTTTAGCGACAACCTTCATACTTCAGCTTGAATAAGGAGGTACATGCCTAACCACGCTGAGAAAACATGGACACACAGACACAAACATACACGCATACCTGAAAAACATTCCATTCGGGTAATAGTTTGACCCGCAATTAGGACACAATAGGTATTGTGTGCCCTCCCTTTATCTGAGCGGTTGTGTGTTTCCCCTGATCGCCTGCTGAACCTGGCAGGAAGCTGTCACAATGGCTAATAAATTTACAAGGCGATCAATGATAAGTGTTGCGGTGAGCCAAGAGGAGAGAGAGAGAGAAAGTGTACATGTATAGTGTTTCATAAGCATACACATGGGGTATGCAGTTTAAACACACAATATTCTATGCACAAACATCATTTCATAAACTGTAAATAATCGATGAGCTTTGCTTTATCTGGCATCCGAACAATACAGAAGAACAAAGCGCCCTGCAGTTACTCTTCGGGTGAACATTAGATGTGCTATATTTTCCTGTGTAATTTGCTGTGCTGTTTATTCAAATACCCTTAGCTTTTGCATGTGTTGAATTATGATGATTCTGAGGCCTGCATTACTCAAGATCTGCTTTACAATGCTGTAATTATTGTTGAATTGCATTTTGCTGTTCTGCTCTACAGCATCATGCTGGGTCATACTGGTGTTGGAGAATAACATACTGGTGTTGGGGTATTTGACCTTCTAACACTTGCACTCTCTGTTCTATTTGTACTCTAACTGATTGTTTCTGTTGTCCTCATTTGTAAGTCGCTTTGGATAAAAGCATCAGCCAAATGACTACATGTAAATGTAAATTAGCTACGCTTTTCAGTAAAATGTTCCACTATTCTATTAATCAGCAACTTTTTCCAATGAGTGGTGGTGTAGCAAATGCTATGTATCGTCAAAGCTTAGGGAATAAAACTCACTTATCTTACGTTGTCTCTTCTTTCTCTCTCTCTGTTAGCATTAACAAGAAGGATTCAGTCTAGTTAATTGCCGTGTGCTTAATGGTCCGCTCTCTCATTTGTAGCATTGTAAAATTCAAGTCAACTCATATGCATCGTTGGAAAATTCAGATTAATTGTAGTGAATAGGTACGTTCAGATGGTTACGTAAGTTTAAAGCTATACTGTGTCTAGCTATATAGGCCCCAGATGGCACAAGATGAAAGACTTGTTATCAGTGTCTCTCGTGTCAGGGAGGACGAGGCCACTCCCTGTCTTATCACACATGACCGGAGGGGTCCATGACATCACAGAGGGCCCTACATGCATTTGATTACTAATGTGTCTTCATGATACTGACTCATTGCACTGTCCTGTCTGTTCAGAGCAGAGGACAAGGATGGAGTTATGCCAATGCCAATTTCAGTATCTATTTTTATAACTTCTGTAAATCGTTCAAGCCATACATGGGCTGACACACAAGAAAAGTTTGTGTTTCCTTGACACATGCAATAAAAAATAAGCATTATACAGATTCAAGTGGTCAACATGAAATGAAAACTGACCCTATTTACTTTTTTAATGCACATTTGGGGTCATGTTTAAGTGATTAATTGCCACAGTGTTTGCCTTGGATTTGAAGTTGTACTGTATAGACATATGAATAGTCCAGTCAGAATAATATATTCAGTGTTTTGTAGTGAGCTATTGTTTTATCTCTGCTGCGTGCACGTGTTAGTTTCCCTTTAGCTACTGTAGGACCTGTTGTGAATGTGTTGATTGGGTTGATTACAGTCTGCTAATGAACTGCAGATCTCTAATACTCCTGCCAGGATTCACTTAAGAGCACTGCTCGAAGATCAGCCCTCAGCATATTAGAACTACAGTGAAGCAGCTTAGAAAACTGTTCTCAGAATGAAGGGTTGTTCCTGTTTACTTCACAGCTTGCTTTGACAAAACATGCAAAAGGAAATTGTTACATCCCAACTTTTTGGGGTACTGTTTAATTACATATGTGAATAAACAGCTTGGAAGTGAATACAATACAGTACAAGGTTTGGCAGAAAAAGTATACATGCATGGAAATATCTATAAAATATATTTTCATTTATTGTTCAAAAACATAAAAATGAGTGCCGGTGCATAGTACATACACATTTTGCAAACACAAACTATATTGGATGTGATTAATCAAGATTAATCGACTTGACAGCACTCATAAACATGTACTATTGACAATCAATTGGCAAGTTTACTGAGACAAAACATGTTTAATTTTGATACAGACTTCTCTGAAAATAATGATAACATGTAGTTCAGTAAGTGAGTGTTGATTCTGTAGGCGCTCTGATCGACTTGCTTCAGTGTTGAATTAAACAGGTCTGTTAAACATGTTGTCGAACTATTCATTGGATAACCTGCTCAAGAGTAATTTGTTTGAAATTTAGACTTTGGTTGATCTGTATGTTTTTGATTCACTGAAAAGAACCGGATAATAATGATTCATTTGTATGTGAATCAGTCTGAGTCATTTAAACTTAATTTAGACTGTACTGATGGTGTTATATTTGATTTTGCATACTGTTTCTGTCTTCATGCTGATGTCTCAGTAGAAGTTTGTTTGCTGAAAACATTTTATTGGATTCACTAACAACTGCAAATTCACATCCACTACTATGAAAAAGTGCAAATGTGATTTCTTTAAGCATCGTCGAAAGGCGGTACTGGAAACACTGGAAACAATAATTGTTTGCCACAAAACCTGCCAACCTCCAATCCAGCCATTTCTTAAATGATCCAACCATCTACTAAAGGATAGGTAGGATGCCACTGATACATGTAATTATCAAACAACTACAATGTGAGTGAAGCAAATTCAGTTAACGCTGCATCTCTTTGTCATTTCTTTAAACTGTCAGTCTTTAGTTTTTCAAATGCCAGTCTTTATATCCCCCCCACACATTAAGCTCAGAGTACATTAAAAAAAGCTGAAACCCAAAAGAATGAGACCAAAACTGAGGTCGGGTTCTTAATCACACAGTATATATGTGGTGTGTGCTCTCCCATGTATTTAGCATTCCTGCATGGAAGTTGCTTTTCTGTGTTCCTCTATTTTTTCCCTGTGTGTTTCTACCACCATCCAGAAAGAAAACACATAAATACAGGAGAGTAATTACAAAGGACTCAGGACTAAAAATATTGAACACCACTGCACTGCAAAGAGATGCATTGGGATCAGATTACACTGGGCCCCCGTTCCACAACTAACTGCATTGCCGAAGTGTGCACTACAGAGGCTGAAATACACAATAACTTGAAAAGTTTACTATATATCACACTGAAATAGTTTTATGCAGAACTAAGTCACTAACTCAATTTGTTTAAATTTTTAAATCAGTATCTACAGCCTTTGTCACACATGCAGAGGAGACTTGCACTCACACACGTCGCCAGTACGTGTGCATCTAGAAATATCCTTTCCCAAACACACAAAGCACTCCCTGTGCGCGCACACACTTTCATTACAGCCTTATCGATCATCCCCCTCTTGTTCGTCCAAGGGATTATGACTTCAAATAGCAGCCCTAAGTTCCTCTATTTGGCATCATGAAACAAAAACTGTGAGAAGAAAGTGTGAGGAGACAGCCATGGAATATAAAATAATGCTTGTCACTATCCCTCTATCTATCTGTGGTACATTGAAATCTGGAGGTAGGTTGAAATCAGAATTCAGCGCACAGGCTGCGAGTGTGATTGTGGCGGTGAGCAGGGTTAGAGGAGGACAGTCACAGTGTCTCTGTCTGCAAACGCAGGCTGAAGCAGTCTGGAAGGAATAACGGACACATTACCATGACTGAGCAGCCTTGCTGCAATGAGACTTGTCTAAGATGGAGATGCTTGATGCATTATTAAACTCGGTGATAAAAGACTCTCTATTCCTATCATCTATGCATCTCTTGCCTTCTGCAGGATAAATTTAGTGTCGTTGTTCAAGTAAAATATGCGGACACTCCAGACGGGAGTCTGGGGAGAGAGATGTCAGCTCTGATATATCTGAACTAAGCAGATTTGCAGCAGAGAAAACATTCAATGAGAGTTTGTAAATGTTTTTCATGTGTTTTAAGACAGAATGTGATGGTAGTGAGTAAGAAAGGGTCAACAGCTAAACACATGCAGTACTCAATATAAACTCATTTGAGGGAGCACTAGAATGTTTTTACTATCATAAAGTTGTAAGATGAGCTAATATTGTGTAATATTGTAAAATATTATTACAATTTAAAATAACTGTTTTTATTTTAATATATTTTAAAATGTTTAATGTAGCCATTACTCCAGTCTTCAGTGTCACATGATCCTTCAGAAATCATTCTTATATGCTGATCTAGTGCTCAAGAAACATTTCTTCAGTGTTGAAAGCAGTTGCGCTGCTTATTATTTTCTGCGGAAATGGATACATTTTGTCTTGTATTTTTGATGAATAGAAATTTCAAAAGAACAGCATTTGAACTATAAATTGGTAACACTTTATTTTAAGGTTTCTTAACTAGTTGCTTTTTAGCATGCATATTACTAGAATATTAGCCATTTATTAGTACTAATTAAGCACATGTTAATTCTACATCCCTAATCCTATACCTAAACTTAACAACTACCTAACTAACTATTAATAAGCAACAGATTAGGAATTTGTTGAGGGAAAAGTCGTAGTTGATAGTGAATAAGTGTTCCCTATTCTGAAGTGTTACCAAATCTATTGTAACAGTGTAACGGTTACAAAAATGTCTTTCTTTCTCTTTCTCTCTTTCTCTTTCTTTCTTTCTCTCTTTCTTTCTTTCTTTCTTTCTTTCTTTCTTTCTTTCTTTCTTTCTTTCTTTCTTTCTTTCTTTCTTTCTTTCTTATAAACCATTAACTACTTTGGTTTCAATAAACTCCTAATTTGCTGCTTATTAATAGCTAGTACGATAGTTGTTAATTTTAGGTATTGGGTAGGATTAGAGATGTAGAATATGGTCATGCAGAATATGTGCTTTATAAGTTCTAATAAACAGCCAATATGTTAATAATAGGCATGCTAAAAAAGCAACTTGTTAATTGTGAGAATTGGTCCCTATACCAATGTGTTAAAAAAAACTAAAAATCGTTCTGCCCCAAACTTCTGAATATTTGTATATGTGCGTGTGTGAATCTTTACATTTTTATGCACTTTTGTATGAGTGTGTCCATGTTTGCTTTGACCATGAATGTGTGTTATGTGTATCCTGCTGTTTTGTGATGCATGTTGGTGGTTTGACGTTCTTGCCTATTGTGCACCCTTGATGTGGTCACACTTACTTCCTAAAACAGCAGGGATGAGGGGGTCAAAGGTCACGGAGGTCAGCAGTGACACGGTCTTTACCTTCCTGCACGGCACACACCAGACGTCTCCTTGGCTCCAAAAACAATAACAAAAATGCACGCGTGTGCCCATGCCAGCCTTTCTCTGAAGCTTGCAAATGACATGACCATATATGTATGCTCTATGTGTTTCAGCTATAATGGAGGAAATAGCTGCAGCTACTCAACAGACATCAAACATGCTCATGCGTTTTTTCATAGACAGAAAAGACAGAAGCATTGTTAGTTTTATTAAGAGACAGTTAGGTCAACAATGAAAGGTTCTGTTCCTGTTCACGTTAGTCCATATGTCTAATTATTATTTAGTTCACCTGTGTTAATTAATCATCTCATTTACTCATTTGTTTGCTGTTCTTTATAAGCATTCCGTTTTGTTGTAGTCTTTGTCCTGTCTTAATGTAATTTTATTTGGAAATGTTGTTTTGCTCCTACTCGTTGTCATTAAATCAATTTTCTTTGAATTCCCGCTTCTGGTATTTCCTGAAGAGACGTTCCGTTACACACTTTATTTTAAGGATCTATTCTTGCTATTAACTACTTGCTTATTAGTATACATATTATTAGCATGTTGGCTTTTAATTATTATTTATAAACCACATATGAATGCCTTAATCTGCATGACCATATTTTATATCCCTTAATCCTACCCCATATCTAAACTTATCAACTACCTTACTAACTATTAATAAGCAGCAAATTATGAGTTTGTTGAGGAAGGGTGGGGGTGAAACATTCTTCTAAATATGTGTACATCAGGAAAGATAGAGCCTCATACATATTTAGTTCTACACAAGGATGATTAAATGATGACAGAGTTTTCACTTTTGCATAACCCTTGAAAAGAGATCAGGGCAATGAAAGCAAAAGAGGCATTGGGGACCTCGCATGTTCGATCCACACAAACACTGACGCCGTGAAGTTCTATTTTCATTTGCCACTCTGCGTCCTTGTGGTCTGAAAATGACCAGGCTAGCCGGAAAATTGTACTCAGTCACTTATCTGTGCGACCGCGTTCATCTGTATGGTCAATAGCACGAATAACTCTCCACAATGTGACGATGTATTGTGGGAATGAAAAACAGCTTTGGGTTTCTTGTGTTTACATGTCCTGGAGTCACTCAGAATGACAAACAGGAAGCGGTTGAGCATGGAGCTACAGCAACAAGGAGTCAACTCATTGAACATCAGCTGCCTCGGTAATGATACTGACCTTTTTTAGGTCATAAGGAGGACAGGTTCTATCTGTTTGAGCTGTTTTGAGTGTACAAACTACACTCTTTGTTTCTTTGCCCTCGTTTTTGGTTGCTGGTCAATTTGACTCATTTTGATTTGAAGAGTTGTTTAAAATTCTTGGTAAGTTGTGTAACTTGTTCTTATTTAGGGTCGAGAACATGCCTGCAAATTGTTACAAACACTGTGTTTTTTGCACTGTGGGTACATTATTTTTATTGCAATTATGATGTTTGCTGGTCAGTTTGACTTGCATAGTTGTCACGGTTAAGCATCAGCACAGACACAACATATAAAGGATGTATTTTGTTATTTCAGTTTCTCAACTACTCGCTGAGGGTAGTTGCATTCATGCTTTTGACAAGTTTTTTCCAAAGGTATATGTTTAACTTTCAGGAAAGCAAACAGAGGTACTGTTTTTCCACACTTCTTCAGTTTAAGATCTTTAAAAATTATATAAAAAATTGTTACAGTACTGTTTTTCACAGTTCTGAAAACAAGATTTGTTTTATAAAATAGTTAAGTACAGTTTTAAATGTTTTCACGGTCTGTTTATGTCTTGTAATGTGTAAAAAAGTAATGATATCAGTTTGGCTGGTTTTAGTTAAATTTTTGTTTTTGATAGTGATTTTTTAGTGAATTGTATTCAATCCAATTAGAGTCAATATGATCTCAATTGAACCCATTTGTTTTAATCAAATACTAGCCTATACAAACTATCTTCCCATAACTATAACTCCAGTTGGCAATATCTTCTACTCCTCCAAAGCCGTGTGAGCTTCTGGATGGAATGCAACAGCACAGAGCCAGCAAGACCAGAGATGAAACGTGGGCTTCAGCTTTGTAGAACAGAATTTCAGTAGGGTTTCGTGGCAAGTGCTAAATAAATGGACTCATGAGACTGTATATCTATCAAGTTGGAATGAGCTCTTAGTGACTGGCTTTGAAAAGGATGTTCTCAATCTCTTCAAATTGGAATCCGTGGAATGCTTTCCACCAGAGCAGGTGCTTCCCAAAACCTCAGCCAACGCATGTGCTCCTAATTGAATATCATCTGCGGGACAGTAAACTCAAGACTGGATATAAAGAGAGAATCAAAAATGTCTATAAACAGTTATCAGTTGTAAGAGTGTTATCAGAACTGCTAAAACACTGTTAATTGTAATAGAATTGTATTTGCCCACAAGTGAGCTTTTCCATCTAAATGTGGTAGATGGAACACACCAGGGGTCTCATTATCAGGTTAATACATGGATGTGTTTAAAAGAAGCCCCAATTTATCATTCAAAACACATTGTGGCCGGAGAAATGATAATGTATTATCTGCCATACAGCTCTGTGGCTCCACCACACAGGAAGGAAGACATCAAAAGGACGGCCAAATAGGCAAAGGATGTCCACAGAGACAGTATGGAGCCAGAAAGACATGCTTTAAAGTCTCTGTTTATTAATTCAATAGAGGTAACCTTTTTTGAGGGACAAAAAAAATCTCATCTCTCAGAAAGACAAAAAAGAAAACAATAGACACCACAACGTAACAACACATAACCTATTAAACAGCTCTTTGGAATACTTGATTTTGATTGGTTAATTGTGTCATTTATTTGTGGCTTGTCATGGAAATGCTGTCCTTAATCAGTTCAGATGCATTTCACATTTAACACTGATGAAAACAAGGCTGTGAGGGATCGACTTTGTAGTCTTTGTAGAGGACTTTAGTATCAATATTACATATAATAATAATACTGTTGCAGCATTCATTTTTTTCTCATCCAGTTGTTTTGTATTTTGTAATGAATTATTTGTTTCTCAATGGAAGCTTCAAAATAATACAGGTAAAATAATATTTCAGGACAATATATTTATTTAGAATCCAATAAGAAGTGAGACTAGAACACTGGGTTTGTTGAGACTTAACTCAGCATTTAACTAAAAGGAACATATAAATGTTTTGTATGCAAGAAAGTTAATAGAATTATCTACTGCTGTGTCTTGGCTGGATTCATAATGCAAAACAGCTAACAAAAAAGCAAGTTTGGAAATAAATAAAAGTTTAATGGGCAAGAAAGAGGGAACGTGGGCGAAAACAACCAAACAGACTAGAAAACTAGATACCTTTCTGTGATCCTGAGCTTGATCTGTCAACACAGAATCAGAATGAAAATAATAAACAGAACCAGATAGAGTCGAGGAGGGAAAACATGGCCAACGAGAGAATAAGATACAGAGAGAGAAGATCAAACAAATAAACATGACATGGTGAATAAGTAATACTAATACTTATGAAAACAAAAGAGAATTGTATATGAGGGGCTAGATCACATGGTCATGTAGAATAAAGGCTTTTAGACTTTGCAAAGGATTTAAGTAAACACAGTCTGCCTTCACTGGTGTGACCTATTCCTTTTATTTCCCTTTTCTGTTAATCAGTCTCTCCCTCCCTCTATCTCTCTCTCTCTCCACTGGTTTTATGTACAGATCCTTTTAGCTGAGTCAGAGGCCATTCACCACTTGGGTCCATAATGCCGGGTGACAGCTAAAAAGCCTGTATTCTCCAGGCTGCCAGAATCCTCTTATTCACTACATTGGTGTGACCCCGTCGCTCCCGCCGCTCTTGCCATGGCTACAGTCACCAACAAGCATCATCAGCCAGGGCTTTGCACAACTCTTACCAGCATCACAGAAGAGCACTAACTATTAACTTTCATCTATTCCATGGTTAAAAATACAGTGCTTTTAAATGAAGTGGATTCAAGAAATTTCCTCTGGCAGATCAATCATTTAAAGAACTATGTCAAAGGCCAAATCTCTGTGTGTTAGAAAAAATGAAACATGAGGTTGAGTAGTATTAATTTCTATCAGGAGCCCATTTATCTTCTCACAGCAGTAATTGTGCAATTTAACTTAATGGGGAGAACATTTAGCTCATTTCCTTTGATGCTAATTTAAATCTTATACTAATACTTTTATTAATACTTCACAAGTTAAACTTTGTTCATTTTTCAATTTGTCATTATAAATGACCAGAGGCCAGTTTTGAATTTTTTTTGTGATTTTGGGAGACTTTAGTGCTACTATAAGTCCTCAACTGGAGATATTTTTACTGCTGATACTAATAACGTTATTGCTGGCATATTGTGAAATCGGTAAAAATTTATTATAGGGACCAAATCTAGCTATTACCTAGTTTCTTATTAGCATGCCTATTATTAACATATTGGCTGTTTATCGGTACTTATATTAGTACTTATTAGTACATATTCTGCAAGCGCATATTCTACATCCCTAATCCTATACTTAAAAAATATCTTGATAGCTATTAATAAGCAGCAAATTAGGAGTTCATTGAGGCAAAGTCATAGTTAATAGTTTGTTAATAGCAGGAATCGGACCGTAAAATAAAGTGTGACCGGGAAATCTAACAGCCCTTTATGCAGACGGTGAAAGTACCAGTACCACAAGCTAAATTCAAGGAGGTTTGATTGTATAAACACTTCCTGTACAATGACACATAGCATTCTGTGGTTCTGGCAGATGTAGATATACACCATCAAAACCACAATTTGGCTTTGTGCCATTTTCTGATGACTGCTGCGAGGAGCATATCACATTTAACATACTGATACAAGCATAAAACAATCATTTGATTTACTGTGACCAACTGGAATATTCTGGGACTCCTATTAACCTTCGTTAACGTAAACCGAGTCTGTGACGAATACAAATTATGCCCTGGCTGTATTTCCACGAGGAACAGATCAATACAAATGTTCAGTTTTCAGTATGCTGTGAATAGATCTGTATAAGCCATTTGGAAGCCATAATTTTGTATCTTTTCATTTTCTTTTTCTTTTCTTTTTTAAGACAGATGTGGTGAAGCATTGCCTTTATTTTTGTTCCAGGTCACCCAGACTGGTAAAAAACTATTTTTCCACATATTTGTTTGCATTTAAATGACTGAAATATAGTGGTGACCATATGTGTTTATTTCAACAATATAATTTCATTCAGTGTGGTGACAGGAAGTTGGCTGTACACCTGTAGTCTTTATTCCGTTTAGAATTTTGGATATATGTTGTTTTATAAATTCAGAGTGTTTATTGCAATTTACTGGTTTAAAAATGCTTACCCATTATTTAAATGGGCATTGCCTCACATTACAACCCAAAATGCATGTCTTCTACACTGCACAGATAAGTAATCTTCTGAAAAGGAAAGAAAAAAGTGTGTGTGGGGGGGATTAGGAATGGTTATATGCTTTTTTGAAGTGTAAACAATTAAAGATTTTGTTTTCCTTTGAGATGAATGCATTACAGGGTTGTTTTGCCCATTACGGTGCTTTTCATAACCAAATGTTTAACATAATACAGTCAAAAAGCTTTGTTTCTACAGTTACACAAGGAATCTTTATTCAGTACAGTTTGTTTAGGGGGGTTACATGTACACAGTGACCGGAGTGCATTCTTTTACATTAATTAAAGCTATTGTTTTGACCTCACCGCTCTCTCCCCACATCTTCTCTACCAGTCCTTCTTGCTTGGTTTCTAACAGCTTTCCTACAACATAGACCAGCAGGTCATAACACTTCTCCATCTGTCTCTCTTAGTCACACTCTTTCAGTGTCCTCCTCTTTCTCCATGCGCCCATGCCTCCTTGTTCTCTCTATTTTCATTTATTCATTTATTTATATGTACTTTCTGACTGCTTGCCACAGCACTGTTATTAATGTATTGCTCTTAAGAGCTCTTGCTTAATATTCTATTCTACCCCGCAATCAGTTTTTCTTCTCTTTTATCTTTCTCCCTCTGGAGTCGATCATACCATTGCATGCACTGCTATCAAGCTTGTTCTGTTTGTTCCTGTGTTGTGTAAATTCAAAGTAAACAGCTGAAGTGTGATCTCCTCAGTCTGATGAGACTGATTCTCACTCCATCCTCATACTATGCAAAACCTAGAGAAAAAAGTGGGTTCATTACTTTCAAAAGTCTGCCTAACAGGACTTTGTCTCTGTTTTGACGAAATCAGTCTACAACAGCTGGCTTCTATCATCTTTATTAAAAACAGTGATTGAGTTAAATTGTTAGTGCATTATGAGAGAAATGTCTTTAAACATGTTTTAAAGCGCACGCACACTTTTCTCTGTACTTTGATTCATAAGTCAGAAGTGCAGCTGCTTAACAGCGAGGAATGTGAAGGAAGATAAATGATATTGTGGAAGTCAAACAGGACTAGCCCTTTCCCCATCCATCTCACAGTGCTTATCAGGTCATTATTTGAGGGACAGGAGTTACGGAGGCTTCCTTTAGTGATAGTAAATTATATGAAACACAAAAACAGAATACAAATGCACATTCCAACACAAAGACCTATTATTTTACTCTGATAGTGTGTTTCTTTAATTTATCAGTTCAGGCATACACATACTGATACCGATACAGAACCAAGCCAACCATACGGAGTTCAGGATTTATGGATGACAAGCTTTAGGTATTTCGTTTGTTTTAGCTATCTGTGATCCAGCCTTGGCTAGGGAGCCGCTGATATACAGCCGGAGACAGATAAAGATGCTTGGTGCCTTACTGCACAGCCTGTGACCAGTAAATAGGATGTGAGATTTGCTGGCATGCAGATCACTCAGGAAGGTTACTGAAGACCACAAGGTCATTTAAACTGTAGGCAGTGTACTGATAGAATACTGACTCTGTGTTAGAAAGTATCACAAACAGAAGTATCACAAGAAAATCAAACTTTTGTGTCTGTGGACATGAATGATTATGTTCGCATCAATCAACCTTGCTTTTGATTTTGTCGTCACATTTCTTAACTTATGTTGTGGTGTTAAGATTTGATCAGTTTGATCTGTTTAAAACCATGTACCTTTGAATAGAAAATTTCATTTTTAAGAAATCTTCTGTAGTTGATACAATTATGCCAGTTTTCTTATTAAAGCCGTGATGACTTTTATGGTACATCTTTGTACCATATTTACTTCTAATGGTGCATTTATAACCTTAAAGATGCCTATTTATATTGGTACCTAAAGTGTACATATCAGTTCTTAGTACTGTCAGACTTTGTCTTCCTCTGCCTTTGTCTCCTCACCCTTATATGGTCCTTCCTGTTTCCCAGTCATTATTAGTTCAGTCAGTGTCAGCCTTGTCTTGATTATGTCCCAGGTGTCTCCAGTTATGTCTCCCTATATAAGTCTGTTCTACCCAATGTTACTTGTGGATTATTGTTAATGTCATGTGTCTAAGTCGTAGATGTCCTTACCTGTGTTCCTGTCTCTCCTCCGCTTGTCTCTCATTAAATACCTCGTTTGTCAGAATCCTCGTCTCCTCGTTCCTGGATCCCCGTGTACCGTGACAGAATAATCCAAAACGACGATGGAATTTTATCCGGCGGGATCTCTCATTTGTGGAGTTCGGGAATTCGGGCTCGCTTGGTGACGGAGCTCGCAATCCTCCATCTATTTCGGCTCGGGCAAAGTACCAGCGCCTATGGATCTCCCAGACACTACAGGATTGTGTTGGAGAGAGGATCTACCGGTGTCTGGGAAGTTACCGGTCCCGAGTCGAAACCAGCCCACGAGTGTCTCCGCTGGCCCCGCCGAGCTCTTCTTCGTCTTCGCTGGTTCTGCCAAGCTCTTCTTCGCTGGTCCCGCCCAGCCTTCGTCTCTGCTGGTTCCGCGCCGAGCGCTTCCCGAGCGCCGGCCGAGAGCGCCGCCGAGATCCAGTGGCTGCTCCCGACAGCGCCTCGGTGCCTGCTCCGAGACTCGCCCTCCAGTGCCTGCTCCGAGGCTGCCCTCCAGTGCCTGCACCTCGCCAGTGCCCTCCAGTGCCTGCACCTCGCCAGCGCCCTCCAGTGCCTGCACAGCGCCTCCAGTGCCTGCTCCGAGGCTGCGCCCAGTGCCCGCACCTCGCCAGTGCCCTCCAGTGCCCGCACCTCGCCAGTGCCCTCCAGTGCCCGCACCTCGCCAGTGCCCTCCAGTGCCAGCACCACGCCAGTGCCCTCCAGTGCCTGCACCACGCCAGTGCCCTCCAGTGCCTGCACCTCGCCAGCGCCCTCCAGTGCCTGCACCCGGCGCCCTCCAGTGCCTGCTCCGAGGCTGCGCCTCCAGTGCCCGCACTCGCCAGTGCCCTCCAGTGCCCGCACCTCGCCAGTGCCCTCCAGTGCCCGCACCTCGCCAGTGCCCTCCAGTGCCAGCACCACGCCAGTGCCCTCCAGTGCCTGCACCACGCCAGTGCCCTCCAGTGCCTGCACCACGCCAGTGCCCTCCAGTGCCTGCACCACGCCAGTGCCCTCCAGTGCCTGCACCTCGACAGCGCCTCCAGTGCCGGCTCCTCGTAAGTGCGCTTAATTTCCGCTGGTTCCGTCCCAGCTCTTCCGAGCTCCCGAGAGTCAGCGGCACCCGAGCGCCCACGCTGGCCCACGCTGGTCCCGTCCAGCTCACCTGGGCCTCCGCTGGTCCCGTCCAGCTCACCATTGCCTCCGCTGGTCCCGTCCAGCTCACCTTGGCCCACGCTGGTTCCGTCCAGCTCACCTGGGCCTCCGCTGGTCCTCCCAGCTCACCATTGCCTCCGCTGGTCCCGTCCCAGCTCACCTAGGCCCACGCTGGTTCCATCCAGCTCTCCAGGGCCTCCGCTGGTCCCGTCCAGCTCACCATTGCCTCCGCTGGTCGTCCAGCTCACTGCTTGGCCCACGCTGGTCCCGTCCAGCTCACCTGGGCCTCCGCTGGTCCCGTCCAGCTCACCATTGCCTCCGCTGGTCCCGTCCAGCTCACCTTGGCCCACGCTGGTCCCGTCCAGCTCACCTGGGCCTCCGCTGGTCCCGCCCAGCTCACTTTTCCCTCCGCTGGCCCTGTCCAGCTCGCCTTCCACGGCTCCTGAGCCCCCCTGGGATGGGGAGCTTCCCAAGAAAATTTTGGGGCTACCCTCCATGGCCACCCGAGCACCCCGCTCCTCCATGGCCGCCCGAGCACCCGCCCGCCATGGCCTCCTCAGTTCCAGCCCCTCCGTGGCCGCCTGATCCGCCATGGCCGCCAGAATCCCGGATCCGCCATGGCCGCGCCTGATCCGCCGTGGCCGCCGGAATCCCCGGATCCGCCATGGCCGCCGGAATCCCGGATCCGCCATGGCCGCTGATCCGCCGTGGCCGCGGAATCCCCGGATCCGCCATGGCCGCCTGATCCGCCGTGGCCGCCTGAGTCCCCGGATCCGCCTGGGTCCCGGAACGGGCACCGCCCTGGAGGTCACCTGTCCGGTCTCCAGGTCCTGAGGCCTCCAGAGTGCCCACCCTCCCTTTCGATGTCACGGCGCACGCTATTGGAAGGGGTAATGTCAGACTTTGTCTTCCTCTGCCTTTGTCTCCTCACCCTTATATGGTCCTTCCTGTTTCCCAGTCATTATTAGTTCAGTCAGTGTCAGCCTTGTCTTGATTATGTCCCAGGTGTCTCCAGTTATGTCTCCCTATATAAGTCTGTTCTACCCAATGTTACTTGTGGATTATTGTTAATGTCATGTGTCTAAGTCGTAGATGTCCTTACCTGTGTTCCTGTCTCTCCTCCGTTTGTCTCTCATTAAATACCTCGTTTGTCAGAATCCTCGTCTCCTCGTTCCTGGATCCCCGTGTACCGTGACAAGTACCTTAGTGAGGGTGGATATACTTATAATAATTATCTAGATTGATTCAGCTCAGAAAAGCCATAAATATGTTTTGACTTCTATTTCTTAAAGGGCTATGAACTTCATTTTACATGGATGAATTAATTAATTAGCAAGTCTTTTAAAACGTTTTCAGAAAATCTTTTTCTTACCTTCACTGTATAATTTTGTTAAAGTATTAAGACTATGTTGAAAAGCACCCAAGAGGAGGGCAGACAAAGCATCATATGAAGCTACCATTAACCCGTTTAAATTGATTTGTTCTGAAAAGTAGCATACTTTCTAGGAATTAAGATGAAGGGAAAAATAACAAACGAATAACTTCCCTCGACAATAATTTGTCTCTCTCAGCCTTCTCTCGTGAGGATGACCCGCGCGCGCACTTCCTAAAAGACTTTCCTGCACTCGAGATCAATTAACTACAGTAAACCCCCTCACTTTTGACATTTCCCAAAGGACAGTCAGAGTTATGTGAAAACCGTTTATTTTAACGATAGTCATTATAACAGGCGTCAGACACGTTTGCAGTCTGTCCTCCAGAGTTTCACAATGTGGTCAGAATTTCGCGCTGTCAGATACAGATGATTATCTGGGCTGAGGGGAAACTAAGATATACTTATTGACGCGGTTTGATCGAATCTTCGCTAATTGATGGGTTTCGGTGATGTTCGCATGTTTACCTCAATCAAATAATACTATTCAACCACAAACTGTAATCTCCGATTCACGTTTCCCAGTAAATCATTAGCAAAATATTAATAAATAAATGCACTGAGTGTTATAATTCACAGGTGAAACAGTGTTTATTCTGTAATTCTGTGAGGATGCAGATAGAGATAATGAGCTGTCCAGAGTGCTGAAGACCACGTGTCGCTTTCAGATGAGGTGATTATTTCGTCTTACTATTTAAGTACAGCGTTAAACCACGCCAGCTCTTTCACACGAATAACCAAAATATTGTATCCTAAACACTTTGAACCACAGTGTAGCCTACTCAAGCACCGTGGGACTGTACTTCAATGCACTCATCAACTAACGGGTATTTCAGTAGCCTGTATGTTTTGTATTGCAAACATTTTAAAGTGGCAATTTCACGTGCACGAACGCACTTTTTCAGTCTTCAATGATGTCATATGAATAGTTAGTTTCATATCATTAACGTCAGCATCGCTCATTTTGATATATCTAAGATATTGAAGCGTATTTAATTATTTAATGTATACAATAACCGCAGATTAGCCTATACAATTAACTATGCATCCCACGTGCTACATGTGTCATATATAAATCTACAATAAAGTGATAAACATCACGGTACATATTTTGGTATTATACTGATCCGAACGAATAGTCCTCTAGCGGCGTTCTGCTGCTATAGCTATCCTCCTCAGGAGAACAGCATTTCTCTATTCGGTGACAAATGTGACAGTTTCTGCTTACTGAAATGTATTTGTGAACAATTATACAATTAAACATATTCAATGCACTTTTCAAATTTGTTCTGTCATCCTTTGGGGGCTTAAAGTTTAGTAGCGAGGGTCTGACACCCCAAAAGCCCACCTGGCACGTCTCGAGTCAAATTTTTTTTAATTAAACGCTTACAAACGTAATATTTCCCCACGGCTCTCGCAGTTTTTTTTTAACACATTAAATGAAAAGAGGATATTCCACGTCATTTAGACTTCTACACCAGAAAAAAACAGAGACAAAGCAACTGGGTGCGCTCTCTCGGTACTAAATTTCGGTGACATTCCCTTCTTTCACACGAGCATTCCGTGAACACAAGCGCCTTCCTTTGCGCTGTGTGTGAGGGGCGGGGCTTAACGCGTAACCACGCCTCCTTGCACAACACAGTACAGAGTGAGAGAAAAGCGCTTCTCAATCCTGTCACTGTACAGACATGAACCGAGCTCAGCGAGCAATAATCAAATCAATGGCTTGTATTCTTCGCGATTAACACTTAGTTTTCTTTATCGCTCAAAGGTGCTACACTTTCCCGTCCCAACCGTCCTGTCTCGGTTCAGAAATCGTTCAATCATTTGCGCGTTCAATCAATCGTGCCAGAAGATGTGCGTTGAAAGCGATGGATGTGAAATCGAGGGGTGCAGCAGTTCGGATGAGGTTCACACGCTGTCTGGAAGCATGAGTCCGGCTCTTACATCCAGTCCGGACCTGCATCCCTGCACACCTGGGCAGAAATTCCGTGCCGCATTACTCCGATGCCGGACTCCGCTCGTTGCCGCCGGGATTCTGAGTTTTGGAAATGTGCTCAATTACATGGACAGATACACCGTAGCAGGTAAGACCAGTATTTTCTTGGCGTATATTCGCTTTACTATCTGCCTCGGGAGAGCGAAAACCACGCTAGTCGTAATTTGTATTGTTTAATGTTTCACTGGTTTCAGGTCAAAACACTGACCAGGAACATCACAATTTAAACATTAACATAAGTCAAGTGATCATGTGTATCTTGCTGTACACGTGCTGAGTTTTATTGAGCGGGTTAAAGACGGTATTCTGTATGATTTAATCAAACCATCCGGATTGATACATGATATTGATTGGCTACTATTGTGAGTGATTTTGGGTCAATCTTATCTGACCCTCTGCCTGCCAAATGAGTGAAAACCCACATCCTCATGACAAGTGGTCCCATGTATAATTGTATGTCTATTATAAGCCCTTTTCAAATCAGTATCCACGTTACACATTAGGCTCATGTAAACAATTATTAAATGGCAATGTGCTCCACACAATAATTACGTATTAGGTTCATTAGTATTGTGTGTAAATATACAACTAAAGACTCAAAATCACGTTACACATTTATCCACCCATCTGATCAATGTAAATGTGATGGACATTGTGTCCAAAAATAATAAGTTTACTGTTTACACATGTTTTACTACATAAAAATACACAGACCTCAGTTATTCAAGCAGTAGCGATATAGGCTACTCGAGGATATTACAGTTCAAAGTAATTTAGAGCAAAATTCTCGAGGGACAAATGTATATCCTTGGTTTTATTAATAGTAACCCCAGTAGCGCTCCACACAAGATGCCCTTGGTATCAGGAATCACGTTATTCTGGAAGAAAGGCAGAGCGCAGCCGCGGTCTGACATGTTTCCATAGAAACTAGAACAGATTTAATCTACTAGTTTTTATGTTGTGTCAAATTTAGCTTGCCTCAAAAAGTGCGGATTAATTCATTTACCGAATGGGTACTCGGTGATCCGAGGGGACCTGTCAGCTGACATTCGCTCCAGCACACTCTGAGAGGGGTAATTTTCATCAATAACTAATGATAAGCGCGCTAGGGATTTTTGAAAAGCGTGGTTTAGGATAACCGTCAATACTATATGCTCTTAATCCATTTCTTTCAGCTTTACTTGTAATAGGCTATATAACTTTGTGTGTGTCTTGACAAAATAACCACATTGTAGTTTTCTTAAGTTGCATCCTGAGACATAAACCAGGTATTTGCAATTATTTGGTAGAGTTTGTAAATAAAAAATGGGTAGTGTTGTTTTATTTTTAATTAATTAATTGACAAAAGAAAACAAAAACAAATTTTCACAATGAGACGATTGCCTAAATGAAATGGAAATGCTCGCATTGGCTGGTCTTTCCGCGCTGAACAGCGTGTTCCATCTAGCGCGCGCTTCACACTCTTTTGACAGCGCGAGATGCTTGAATGGCGCGCTGCTGCAGCATTTTAATAAAGGATCAAAATATATAAATGCAGGATCCGCTCTAGCAAAGATCCGCTCATATGCAAAGGTGCGTTACTTAGCCAGATGGTCGCGTGTTGCATCACGCAGGCGAACAATTTAAGATGTCAGTCAATAATTCATGGAGTGAAAATTACGAGGACTTGAAAGCAGAAAATTAGCAAAGGCAACGTTATCGCCCCGTGGCGGTTTGTAGCGCTGGATACTACAGGGTTCAGCAGCATTACATAAGTCAAGCGAGCAATGATAACATTATGAAAAAGATGTGTTTACGTGGGATATCTTATCTAATCCTGTCATCTCTAAAATCAATCCCTTTTCCTGAATATACAGATTTATCATCCTCTTTCATAGATAAAAGTATCAATGTAAGCTAAATTCCACCCATTTATTCTCAAGTGAGGTAACGGATACACACATTTGTTTATAAAATGGAAGTTTTTTTATCATGTTGTACAACTGCTCATTTGAAACATACACAGTTAATCAATCTCTTGGCTTCTAAACAAGGAGTTACATCTGAACAGAATGGAATTGAGAATGTATACTGTATGTGTGAGATGATGACTGCAGGGGAATATTGCAGCAGTAAACTGCATGTTGTTTAGTGTAACATCTCTTCAAGTCCTCAGTTCCTGATTGACCATGCATCCTGGGATGTGTGTATATGAGGATTAAGCCCCCTTCTTGAGTAAAGAGGAGAGGCTAGAGCTGACGCAGCCACCCTGCAGTGTGGACCACTCTTTAGAGAGAGAGAGAGAGAGAGAGATCCACATGGCTGCTGAGACAGAAGTGGATGTCCTGCTGTTCAATCATTTCTACTGCAGTCAGACTGACACGGGCATCATATTAATGACTTTCAGCAGTGACTTTTTGTGGGTTTTTGTGTCTGAGAGTACATTAAATGAATAGTTCACCCCAAAACATAAATTATGCATGGCTTCTTATTTCTTATATATAGAGATTATTGTTATTTTTTTCATAAATTGAAAGGGTTGTTTGACCTTTCAAAAATCTAAAAATAGAACGTTATAAAGGTTTGCAATGACATGAGAGCAATTAAAAGATGACAGCTTTTTGTTTTGGGGTGAACTTTTTATTTTGGGCTAAAAGAGAGGTTAATCATCTGGACGTAATTCCTAAAGCTTGATGTTTCATCATCTTGCAGCAATGTAGTACAAAAATGGTGAACTGATTGTGTCCACTAAGTTTTAGAGCAGCTGTGCACTTGAGGTTGCACACATGAAGTCACACACAAACAAAATAAAATCAAATGTGCATGAATTCATTGCTTTTAGCACCAAACAATTCTCAGTTAGTGTCTTAATTAATGCAGTTCCAATGACTGAAATTGGGTTTATTAAATAGTGTAACTGTGAAAACACTTCGTTTGAGTTTTCGTGCTGTTTAAGTCATATTCATTTACTGCCAGTTTCACTTTTTACAAGGCGTTCTAGGCTGTGGTTGTCTTGGAATCTTATAGCATCAACCGAAGTCTCTCATCACTGTTAGCCATACCAAACGTTAATTCTCAAAAAATAAGGTAAAAAAGCAGTGTCATTTTAGCCTTGTCGGTTTTGTGTTTAATTGATTGATGTGTATGTGTGTAAGGGAACAGCAAAGCTCTAATTTGGCTGTTTTCTTCACCTAAACACATCTAGCGGGTGTGCAGTTTTTATAGCAGAGGAGAGACAACCAAACCCTCATGAGGAACCGCGTAACAGAAAGAAGTACACAGGAAGAAAACCATTCTATGCGCTTATTCTTTGGCAAAAAACTTTAGTTTATTACCTGACACAGGGTGTTTGGGTGTACTAAGTATGTAATATGGTCACTATAGACTCTTGTTGTGTGTTTTCGGTGGCTAGACTATCTACTATAACTCATTTCTGGCTTGTCAAATTCATAGGAACGACTTTATCCTTCTTTATGTTTAGCCCGAGGTACATTTCTGCAACGTTGGGGCCGATTTGCCCACTTATTTCACTCCCTGTTGGCCCATTATATTTGTCCACTATCTATATCTGTCTCTTTCTGTCTCCAACACAGCCTCCAGTGATACAGAGATATCAGATTGATAGGACTGAGGTTGTGAACCATTTAGTTTGATTAAATGTGTGGTTTGGCTGTGATGGCTCAGACCCAGGGAGGCTGGCTGGCAACAGTCCCTCCAGCAGACAGACTGAGCTCAACAACAGATTACGGTTAAGACATGGATTAGGAGGTGCGGGGAATAGCACAGGGATGTACAGACGGAGGCCACTTAACATTATTTGATCTAGGGTCCTCCATTAATGCCACCGGCCTGATGCCTGCTCTGATGAAGGCAGTTCGACTGGTAATCTGGATTATGAGGTGTAGCAGATACTGAAAGGTGCAGTTTTTTTTCTCCTAAAGGCATCTGAGGTATGAGGATGTTTAATCTCAAAACAAGTGCTTAATTAAGTATGACGGGTAATCCAGCAGCCAGAGGAGCTCCCTGAGGGAAAATGAGCATGTCTGCACATTCAGATACACAAGCTCACGGTTTATGAGGGGAAGTGGAGACTACAGTACTGTACGTTTTGCTGCATTGCTTTTCTGCACTAGATGGTCCAGGCTAGCTGGCTCAGCTCTAGTTCTGCCTGGACACACTCTCTGGCAGTCCCTTCTGTAAGACACACACACACTCTCTCTCTCTCTCTCTTTCTCGCACACTGTCATTTCCATTTGTGCCCCTTGTGGTGTGAATTGAAGGTGTGATAAGGCCTATCAGCAACAAAACAGTGTGCCGTACTGAAGGAGGTCAGCAGCAGTAGCACGTAGCACATGCACTGCACATATAATAATGACACCAGCAAATGTATTAAATCATGTCAAAAGCTCCTATACGTTTATTTTATCATGCAAATTCACTGCAGAAAGATGCTTGATTTGAAAGTGACTTCTTTGTGAGCTGTGCTTTATACATCGTTATACTATTTGCAATAGGCAATGGATGACTTTTGGCCAAGAAATTTTGCTGAAAGTTATGTATATGTTGATTAATACCGCAGATTGCAGCAGTTTATTTTCAATATACTGACAACAAACTGGTTGTCTGTATTAAAATGAAACTTGAGCTTGGCTTAGTCACTTTAGGTTTGGCTGTCGTCTCTCTCCTCTTCTCGCTTGCTTTACTATGCTCATATTAAAGGATTCTCAACAACAAAAGCATGGACGTAATGGAAAAACTCTCAGTTATTGAGTTTATAAGCTTGTCTCACTCTTCTGAAACCTTCATGCAGAACAAATGGCTTCCATTTCTTCTAATGTTGATTCCCGCATGCACTGTAATTGCTTCTCATAGAAGCAGTTATATAGCTGTTGTGTTTACTACTGATGTCTCCCTCAAACTTGACATATAAATGCATTAAAGTTAAAAGAAGATTACAAGTTAGCTCTTAATGCTGGTGTATTCTGAAGAAGGCACAGAGTATTTAATATCCCCAATAACAGTGCAGTACAATATACATTAGTGTTTGAGAAATTATTGGCGTAGTATAATGCTCAGGGTGTTTGCTTTTATTTAAACATATTTCGACCTCATACTAAAGTTCTGCCACATTAAGATCTCTTCTTGGCATGTGTGTGTGTTTATAGGGTTGTATTTATGTGTTGCCTGTGATAGGAGTGGTTGGAATTAGACAGTACCTCTTCATTCTTTCAACACAGTGTTTTTCATGTGGTCACAGCATCGGAGCATCCATTACAAAAGCACAGCAAGCCATTACTGTGACAGCCGCTACTTCCCTGAACTTGGGAAGTACTTCCTTCAACTTGGCTTCTTAAGCCTGACCTAACCCTAGAAGTTAGGCTAGAAAGTGAGCGAAAAGAGCTTCCAGTCTTCCTGAATCATTTATTTTCATTCATCTGCCTCAGCTGTTTTCTTATGAAGAGCACGCAACCATGACCGCCTTTCTGACCTCAACTATAAGGTCAGTGTATAAATATATAGACACGAGTGGCGTTCAGTGGTACAAATTCTCATCTCGCTCCGGAGAAGCTGTATTGGGCGAAGCAGCCTGACGACTCTCAAAATAATCACTGACACAATCAAGTCTGCTAACGGCCTCTGAGAACCGGGATGCGATTTTCCCAGTTTATTTTTTAACAGCCCTGTCTATCATTCGGCCCATGTGATGTTCATTTAATGTAGCGTGGATGACCCAAACAAGGAACAGTGTTTGTTATGTTTTTCCACCAGACATGCTTGTTTAAATGGCATTGACCCTGTTAATATAATTGGTGGCCTGCTTTTAGCTCATAGCGTGTGCAAACAGATGTGTAGTATGTGTGGGTGTTTATCGGTTTAAAGAAGGGGGTTCGCCGTGATTCTCAGCCTCAACGTTTCTATTTGTTGGAGTGTGTGTCTAAAGGATTAAGGGTGGAGAGTTTGACAGACAGCTGTACAGGAGGGTGAAGGAAGAGGGGGGAGCGCACCTGTGGGATTTGAAGTCTCAGGTATTTTACTGTGTATGAGACCAAACCTGTTCAGAAGAGTCTGGGAGACAACCTTTAGGCCTGACCTCTGATCCCATGTGGCTACAAAACGTAACTATGCGTTTTTTATTTTGTAGTCTTAAAAAAATAATACTTAAATTCAGCAAGGATGCATCAAATTAATCAGAGTGCTGTTTATTTGAACTCTTTATTCATCAAAGAATCTGAAAAAAGTATCATGGTTTCCATAAAAATGCTCCAAATCAGCATATCAGATCTTTTCTGAAGGACTGGCTGCTGAAAAATGTAACGTAGCATTTAGAGAAATAAATTACTTTTTACAATTAGTGCTGTCAAATGATTAACCTTGATTAATTGCATCCAAAATAAATCGATAATTTGATAGCACTAAATCTAATATTAACTCCTAATAATATTTTACAATATTATCGTCTTTAATGTAAACCCTTCAAAAGTAATGTAATGTCCCACCTAATCGAACAATTTATCTACAAAATCTACAGTTTTTACGACAATGTAGTAATTTACAGATTACTCAACTGTTGAATTTCTCATTCATTTTCCTTTTTTTGTCTTCCATATATCTACATGCAGAGAGGAACAAACTCAGTAACCTTGATTTCAGTGACCTGAAATCATATTTGAGTAGTTATTCCAGTTTTATGCGGGTGGATAATAGTTATAGATAAGGCTGATAATCTGTTCGGGTTTAGATAAGACTTCTGTGTAAATATTGACCAAATCAAATCAAAGAAGGGTCAGTAGGGTAAACTACTCTACTAAAGCTCAGCGTTGTCCCTAAAGGAAGCCTTCAGAAGCACTCGACATTGCCAGGACAAATATTTAAACTGGACTTTACTGCATGTCTGTATTTACAGAGTCTTATTGAGGAGGAAAATATGTCATCTTTCCCTCTATACAATTGTGATTGAGTAAATAATCAGCCACCGGTATTATGTAACTTGTTATTTCCCAGATTTATAGCCTAAGCATGTATGTGCGACTACACAGTGTAACATAATGTGAGTCTCTGTAGGTAAATAGGACTATTACAGTAATTCAGTATCAATTAATGAAGGGGCCTACCGAAATATCATCTCATCAAGTCAGAGTTTGCCTGTTGTGTTTTAGGTGTATTCCTGTGTCCCTGAATGCCATCTTTTTATTCTTGAGAACACTTGGTTTTGTTTGTCACCCCGACGCGTTACATGTCAGAAACACTTTCCCTTCAGTGAGAAATCTTGCTCTGTTGTTTCAGTGTGTGAAGAGTAGATGTCCAGGGTTTAAAGGCTCAGGTGTGCACAGTGGAACAGGCTGTACTTTCTCAAAACCTTAGGATGGACAGTCACATGTCTATGTCCTACCCTGTACATTTAAATTCCAGTGATTCTTTAACTAGACTCATTCATTCCTCAGAGCCATTAATTTAGCAGTTCTAAAAATAACCCCTTGGTTGACTTGTGGGCCTGTCAAAACTAAATTTTCACTACTGTGTTTAATTTTAAATAAATTAATACTATTATTCAGTTAAATTGATCAAAAGGGACCGTAAAGACATTTATAATGCTTTAAAAGATTTCTACTTCAAATAAATGATGTTCAGCTCATCAAAGAATCCCGAAAGAAATATCACCATTTCCACAAACATATTAAGCAGCACTACTGGAGACTGGAGTAATGGCTGCTGAAAATTCAACTTTGCCATCACAGGAATAAATTACATTTTAAAATGTGCTTAAAAAAGTAGAATTTTGAATTGCAGGATTAGACAAGATAGCTCACTGCTGTGCCACAGCCACTTTATTCATCAACACAGAGTGAAAATGGCTATGTGTGAACTACATAATACAGCAGGTTAAAGTTTGTGTTAGATTGACATAAGTCTGTTTTTAGGCACAGTCCATCCCTGCTATATGACAAATACTTAAAGACCTTAGTTTCCCTTAAGGATTCATTTGGTATTCGTACCAGGTAAGCCACAATAGTTTGAGTTATTTTGCCACACCAGAACATAATAATTACCCAGAACTAACGCCTAAAATACCTGCGTGTGTGTGTGAGGTGTGTGTCTCCACCTCACTGATGTGGAATGTAGAGCTGGAATTCCACTGATGCAGTTGTTTCGTTTTCCCACAGTTGCTTTACCTCCGATCTATAGTTACAGTCACCAGCCCACGC
This sequence comes from Gymnocypris eckloni scoliostomus, assembly GCA_027564155.1. Classification (NCBI taxonomy): domain Eukaryota; kingdom Metazoa; phylum Chordata; class Actinopteri; order Cypriniformes; family Cyprinidae; genus Gymnocypris; species Gymnocypris eckloni. The sequence continues at coordinate 19,947,040 of CM050414.1, forward strand.
TACAGAAAGGTGCTTAACAATACGAAATCATTACAAAACATCTAAATTTACACAGCCAAACACGTTTACTCTTATGATCTCACACCCTCTAACCTTCTTGAAGATTTCTCTTGGGTTTCTATGGCGGAACATTTTGGTGGGCCTGCAGGATAAAATACTAATCTAAGACATACTGTCTCTCAAGAGTGTCTTGCACTGTTCTGCATTAAACTAGACCAGCAAGAAATGAGATTTATCTCTAATTCATGAAGGAGAAAGTGAGATGGATCACTGCGCTGCAGAGTCTCAGCTGTTCTCAATGAGAGTGGATGAAAATAGTGCTTTGCATAGCTAGAAAATAGATGTAATAAACGACACTGGGACAGATAAAAATGATATGGGGGTCTGTGTGTGATTTTGTGGGTGTGTGTCTGTGCATTGATTGGATAGAATAGAGGTTTATGGGGCTACAGTCAATTACTCAGACAGTGTCCATTAAATACATGTCACATGTGGTTCTCCTGTAGATATTGATTTCAGGCAACCCAGATCTTGCTCTTACTTTGCGTTCATCACAGGGCTATGCGGCATTCAGAATTGAACTGAGAATGCCTTTTGATATTGAGTTTGAAGTAAATAGATTCTATGCTCACAGACTACGTCTTTCCACTAAAGGATCAGTGCTATGTGAGCCTCAGGTATAGCATTCTCCCATAGCATAGTAGTAAACTCTTTCTGTCATATTTTATTTGTGCATTTGTCCATTTCAATTCAGGGAACAGTTAGACAGACAGACCTGCATTACATTTATTTGAATTGCAATTTCTTAGATCCCATTTCCTGTCATTCTGTGGGATATTACATACACTAGGAATTAGTGTTGCACTAGGTGTCTCACCATAGGAGTCTACCGAGAGATCAAACAGCAGAGCCCGTCCATGCTGAGTCAAGAGGGATTGATGACAACTTTCCAGCCATATAGCTCTTTATAGTTATTACGGTCCTCTATAGGGTTCTCTGAGGTTATGAATGCTTTATCTTCTCTGAACCAGCTTTTGACCCTATTAAGTATTAAGTTGAATAAAGTAGCAATTCTTAGTAGCAAGAAGTCATGTTTTTTAAAGTATAGCTATAAATGACCTGTACAGCATAAGTCAAAAGAGAAGGCCGTGAAACATTTATGCCTGTAGTTTTCACTCATGGTCATTATAACTGACTGAAAAAGTTATTTTTTTTCACACACATTTCTCCTACTTCCATCACCTTCAGCTGTCAGTTGTCTAAAGCTCATGGCCACTCACACAGAGCAGCATGGCAAGAGTCTAATGCTAAATTGAGCTTGAAAGAGCAGCTCTCAACATAGGCTTTTTCAGCCCTAAGTGTGCTGAAATGCCTCATCCAATTTAGAGTTCTCCTTTTTCCCCTCTTCCTCTTTCCCCTCCAGTTTTCAGTCTCATGACAACTCTTAACTCTCCTCTCTCTGTTTATTGCTCAACACTGTCAATTACTACGTTGAGAATAGCTTGGCTCGCTATGCCGTTTGAAGCTTCATTGATTAAGCTCTTCTCCTTAGACATTTTCTGATTCAAAGCGCTTCACAGATGTTTCGTCCAAAGATTGTATTTTAGTATTCAAGCACTGTCCTTTGCCACTTGCAGGTAATTCCTGAACACTTTGAGGTAGTGTCCAAATTATTCTTCTACAACTAATGACACGATTAATGCACAATAAAAATAATGTAAAGAAAACAAATTCTATTTACCATTTCAACATGTTTGTCAGAGCTAATTAAATGTTGCTTCAGTGTAGGTTTACACTTAGAATGGGAATAGCAGTATTTAAGAAAGATATTCAAGCATTTCAGCACTTTTATTCAGTACTAGTTATTATTCACAGAATCAGGCACTGTTAACGCCCCCCTGGGTGAGGCCCACTCCCCACCCCACTCCTACACAGCTCTTACAGAACAAAGAGAAGAAAAGGAGAAGCAAAGAGGCATAGTGAGCGAGAAAAGCCAAATCAAATCTCATTACAGGCAAAAAACAAAAAGCCCTCATAATTACAGTAATCCCTTTCTGTGTCATGAAAAAAAAACAGTAAACAAAGCACCAGGATTAGACTAAAATGAAGCACGTCTAATGTCAGTCAGAAAAACGTTAAGCCAGTTAATGGCTCGACGCCATCAGAAGATGTTTAAACTGTTGGTCCAAATGGTTGGTGATGAGATTAGTATTAAGGTAGCATGAACACTAACATAATCCCTAAACCTAAAATCTAAAGTTTTTCTGACCCACACCTTTGAATAATAGTATATGCTAGTGTGCTGCTAAATTTTAGAGTGTGTTCTCTTAATACTACTTGCAACGTTGCAAATAATGTTCATGGCTGTTAACTAAAGCAAAGCTGGCTATACAAAATGGACCAGCCCTTTAATATATCTCAGCCAAATCTGAAAATACATCAACACAGAAAAGAAAACTGCTCATCAAGTGATTTTATGCAGTCTTTCGCATCAGAATCTGAGGGAAAGGAAGGTAATTAAAGCTTCTGCTTGGCAGTTAACATTAGCACATAACCAACAGAATGCTATCAGATCAGGCTGATCTTAAGGGCTGCCGTAATTGCACTTCAGTGTCTGTCAGCTGCTTTCTCTCCTGCTGAATTGCTCAGTGTAGTCAGGAGCTCATTTAATGAAACGAGCTGCTCATTTAGAGCCTCTGCATGTAATATCCACTATATAAATGTATATAGTGTTTACTGCTGCTAAACATGTATACTCGTGCATCTCAGTGTCTGTGCATGTTTAAACTAGAAAACCCCTCTCTGTTTCTGTGTATAAGGAGTAAGTGTACCGATATGTCTATAACCATACATTTACTGACCATACATACTCCTGATGTTGAGGGGAAACCAGGCAGCCTGGAAATTCTTCTGCGCTCCAGTGCATTCTGACCACTGCACAGCTATACGTCTGACACACTCCAGAGGATAATTCTCTTATGAATTATTAATGCACAAATTCTATATGCTGTTTCTGCATAGCACCTCTGCAGGAGAAAACCTCTCCTTCTTTTTTCTTTTTATGTAATATTTAAAAGCATGTGATGTGGTCTAGACTAGAAGACTGACTGAAGAAGCCTCGTAGTGCACAGCTTATTTACACTCTCCAGGCTAGTATTTTGGTATAAAGGAAATACTACGGAATATATTTTCTGTGCAATTGTTATTGAATATTCATAAATTGTAAAATTGTTGTTGTTGTGCACACACTTTTAAAACTAGTCTCAGATCAGCAGTGCAGTGTACAAAGCAGAACACTGACAAGCAGCGTTGGCAGCCTGCCTGAGGGTGAGGCAGTAATGAAGAACTACTGGTATAAATTGGTTAGGGAATTCCAAAACACCCACACCCGCAAACGCCTGCTAAAACAAAAACCCCTCCACTGACATCTGCATTGTGTTTATATGGACTGTATGGTGTTTAAAGGCTGAGTGGAAAAAGCATCCGTCGTTTGCGGGATATGTATGGACCCGGTGGTCAGGAGCTTGCCGAGAACAGACAAGCATACTTGTGGTCAGCCCTTACCCTGCCTCTGCACTCTTGTAGGTTTGGCTCGGCACAAGAGAGCAGACATATTGCAGAGAAGCTGGGAAGGGTTAACATGGGAACAGTATTTTTTCGCTTTCACACATATGTAACTTCTGTCGAGGTGTTGTTATATCAATCCCTGTGACACTTTGGAGAAGGATCACCCTTAGCTGATGAGAGAAGCAGAGAAGCAGGGGATGGGAAAGGAGGGAAGGAAAATACAAGGAAGAGAGCTTCAGGATGTGTCAGCAGCAGTATAGTGTACCAGTGGTTTGGTAGAATGAAAAGAATGAGGGAGAGAACTTCATAACAGAGCAGAGAGGAAATTCTCTTACCGCAAAGAGTAGCATTACACAGGATATGGAAATGTACGTTTGTACTGCAGTTTGACCTACCACACACACACAGGGGCAAATTCGAAACAGTTGTGCCACTTTTGAATGCAGTACTGCAGCATAAAACCCTGCATCTTATTTACTACGTTTGCATTTCAATTTAACCAAGTCCAGTTTAAAGCGGTTTGGGATTTTTTTTAAGCACAAAAGCAGCTCATATTGTATGTAAACTTGTTACTGTATATTTATAGATTGAGCTTTTTTCCCCACATTGCACTAAATTGAATATCATTTAAAAGAGATGTTTGCATTGCAATTGGCCATGTTTGTAGTAATATATCAGCATGTGATCAAATGATGGATGATGTGCATTGAAATTGATTATTTACTGTTTCTTTAGTAAATCGGATGCTAAAACAACACACACAAATTCAAAGAGCGCTGTAAGAGGTTGCGATTATTTTTAAACAGTTGCCACCTTTTATAATGCATATATGCCTCAATATTAATAAGTGTACAATAGTTTTATTATAGATTCCACTTTATTTACAAAACTATTTGTCTGTTTTAATTAGCATTGAGTAAAATTGTATTTTATTTCAAAAGATACTTGTACATTTCTATGGATCATGGCAGCAGCAGTTTATCAAATAGTGGGGAAGATTGTAATTATTTGCATTGTTTCTAAATTTAATCGGGTGCTAAAACAGCACACACAACACATGCAAACGGCACTATCGGCTGGTGCAGTTTATTTGAAAATTGCATGCAGCACTACAGTGCAAAACTTTTGTACTAATCATTATGCAATCCAGTTTACCTACATACTAAATGCTGCTGAAACTTCTGTTTGCCTTCTTTTTTGCACATATATGGAATTGACCTTGGCATTGCTAGCACCATGCTTTACTGTTTGAGCTAAAGGAATGCATACATTTATACCTTACTACAGATTGTGCATTATTTACTAAAACTCTATGTGTTTAGGACGGTTGTACTAAACTGAATTGCAAATTTATGTTGATCATAGCATCATTTATTTATCAAATAATGATTAAATAATGGAGGAGAGCACTCTAACTAAGCTATTTTAGACTTTTGGATTGTAGAGGTGAAGCGTGCTAATGAACAACACTACAACAGATGCAATTCCTTCTCAGTAAAATCCCCTCACAGAGTTCTGACTAAATCAAGCTTTGCTTGTCTCCCAGTTGCCTTTCCTCTCACCTCTCCTCATCTTCTCAGTTACAGTATATAGGACGGCCAGCCTCTGTTGCTATGCATTTATCCTAACCTACTTCTCCCAGCCCTGAAATAGCACCGGGGGTTGCTCAGGTCTATCATCTCTCTTTTGGGGATTGCAGAATGAGGTCTGTCCTATCACTCAATGATCTTCGTTTTCGTTCTCTCTCCCCAGACGACTAGACAGTCCTCTGGGTCTATACTGTGACGTGTATGTATGCGTGTTTACAAAAATAAGAACAGGGTGTTGTATGCATTAATGCAGTATTCCCACCTTAATGAGCTTTCGAGTCTGGATTCAAAGAAAAATGTTTGCCATTGTTTAAGCTTCTGACAGTTGAATAGGTGATGTTTGCGTTTCAGGATTTGACCGTACTGGAATTTCAGCCGGTGAACCACTTCCTGTTTAAGTAAATAGATTGTTTTAACATGCAGACGGTTTCTCACACACAAAATATATCGCTGATATATCACCAGTTCACTTTAAGAGTAGGTTAGTATATCAAAACTCAAACCTCTTGGCCTTTCTTGGCAAGGATGAGCTCAGAGTCTTTAAGAAAATACTCAACCCAAACAAGCTCTTGAACTTACAGCCTGACTTCCTCCTAGACAAATATAGGTCCAAACAATGGATGTCAACGATAGCATCACGCCGTCTTGTGTAAATCAAATGCAGGAGGGCTGCTCCTCCAGCTTCCAGGATCCATTAAACAGCTTCACTCGAATGAACTCCCCTGAGATTTGAAATAGCACTAGACGCATTAACAGAACTGATTTGCTCATCCTGACCCTCTGAGCTTTTTCAAACGTGCTATTGGTCAGTCCACTGGTAAATGTCCAAAGGGTCTCCTGGGGACGGCACTATAGTGAAAGCATTATATCAAAAAGCATCATTCAAATGCACTGCATCTTATATTAGCATATCGCCATTTCACCGCACCAATCAGCTGATAAGATGGAGACGCACATGAACGACCGGGCCAATGTTTCATTAGCATTTACAATAATGAAACTAGTGTGCTAGAAAACAAAAGGCGCTCTTTCTCACCACACAGTCTGTTCGCATTGCAGTTTTACTGTGTGATTTGTAAGCAAATGTTTATTTGAAGCTAAATTAGCGAGTTTGATTTCTTTATTACTAATGCATTACTTCATTAATATTGTATGGAATGAGCATTAGAGGCTTTTTGCACAAATTATTTGTTAAGATAGGGTTAAATAACAATTAATAACTAACATCATAAAGTATGTTCATGTGTATATATATACTGTATATATATTTTTTCTCCCATGAAGATTGTCAACCCCAATACAAATACGCAAACATAAACGTCGTCCATAATTGCATTTATCTGTAATCATGTAAAATAAGTTTATTTTAGATTATCAGATTCATTTATATAGAAAACTGATTGTTTCTCAGCCAACCTTATGTAGAGTTATACTGTAATTTTACACTCTGTTCAATGGCTGATGGTTCTTTTAATAACTCAGTGATGTGTTTTGTATACAATAGATCAGTCACAACAGGCAGGGCAGCATTCTTTCGCCTTCAGTATCTGTTGCGGTTTCTTCATTTTTGTAAAGCAACTGTAAAATAGGCTGCAACAAAGTGCAAATCTGATAGATCTTTTCCTTGTAAGAATCAGATAAAGTTTTTGCTTAAGATAACTGCATATTTCTTCATTATTGCAGAGTTCCTTTTTACCACCCTGATCAGGCTGACTTGACCAATCGCCAGCCGACCTTTTCCTCCTCTGTGTGTGTGTGTGCCCGTGCCGTGTTACTATGGCAACACCTCAGGGCTGGTGGCATCGAGGCGGACACTAGAAGGTCGATGATTCTGCTGGTACCATTTGGGGCATTTGCATCACCTTGTGTGGCATCGCCCACATTGCCTGCCATTTTACAGTATGATGCAACATGTAGTCAGAGCAGCTGCACCTCAAAGGCTTCCTGACAGCTCTCTCTGAAAAGTTTCAAGGTGTTGCCATGTTTCCCTAAACACTGTATCTTTATCAGAGAGCCAGCAGAGAAGATAGAGAAGGAAGAATTTAGGGCAAATCACATTTATCGCAGTATCGCCTGCCAAACACTGAGCATAATTCACTAATATGATAGTTGCTCTCATGGTCTGGTGTTGCGTTGTGCACGCACTGACCTACTAGTACCAGTCTCTTCCAGATAACAGACCTTACTTTATCATGTTAAATAAGGACATACTAAATCAGATTGTTGCATGGTTTGCATCAGTTGTGCGTGTGGGAGTTTTGGTGGGAAGAGCTTGGTGGTTGAGGTTGTCTTTGGCAGGCGTTAGGGTGGGCAGGTGCAGTCTCGGTTGAAAGAGGAGAAACGCAGCACCATCTGGCACAGGGATCCCCCTCCCAGTGGGAGGAGAGGGAGAGACGGAGGGATTGAGGGATGGGGGGCAACGGAGGAGTGTGACCAAGGTAATTAGTACATTACCTCAGATTAGACTGATGGAAAAGAGGCGGGACCACCCGCTCCTGAGCATAGAGGAGGATTGTGGAGAGCCAACGCCCCATTTCTGCCTCATATCCAAATCAATAAATTTCACTAAGAACTGAAAAGAAAAATCCATCAAGTACTTCAAGTTTATCAGCAGCCTTTTAAATTTCAAGCCAGGAATAGTTCATAATTAGGGATGCACAGATATAAAAAATATTCATTTTAAATGTTGCAAGTAAATTTAAGAATGTCAACATTCTACGGTTAAGTATAAAGAATGGATGTTCACTTTGAAAAGGGTTTCCTGATCTTTCTGTCAGATGAATATCTTTGACCAAAAATATTTCAGTTGAAGTACAACCTCAGGTTTTAAGTTTGCATGTTCGGCGGTTAATGGTCACATGACATGCAACTGAGCAAGTAAAATATTTTTATTTAACATTTTATATTGATTTATTTTGAATTATTGGACAATGGACTTTGACATGAACTAACAACGAACACTTTCATTAATTAACATTAACAAAGATGAATAAATACTGTAACAAATCTATTGCTCATTGTTAGTTATTGTGGTAACACTTTAGAATAGGGACCAATTCTGACTATTAACTAGGTACTTATTAGCATGCCTATTATTAACATACTGGCTATTTATTAGTACTTATAAAACACATATTTTCTATAATCACATTCTACATCCCTAATCCTGCCCACTGCCTAAACTTAACTACCTTACTAACTATTACTAAGCAGCAAATTAGTTTACGTTTATGGTTTATGTAAGTCATAGTTAATGGTCTGTTAATAGCGAGAATTGGACTGGGGTTAAATACCTTAAAGTGTGACTGCTATTGCTTGTTAATGCATTAACTAACATATCTTCTGTATCATCTGACCGTATCATGTTTCTGTATGGTTTGTTGTGTGTGTGTTTTGGCCGGGAGTCTAAAGAGCTCTTGATCAGGGCATTACTCCTGTTTTGGTGTAATTGCAGCTTTTGTGTTGCTGCCTTTAAATCTTCAGTCTCTCATCTTCACATTCCTTCTTTCTGATCACTTTAAAGTGAGAAATTAAGCCTCTGGAGCCTCTGTCTAACTCTTCTCAGACATCCGCTTTGATCTTCTATTTGTGCAAAGCACACAGCATTCAGACACTTCTAAATGCAGGAGAGGCTGTAAACAGAGCCTGTGACAGACAGCCTATGAAATTAGACAAGCGCGATAGAGATCCAACATGTTTGACGTTATCTCTGATGTTACATCTCTCTAACTCACTGAACAGTCTTGTATGAATAGAGGAAGAGAGAAAGACATCCGCTTCACAGGCTTCACGCACCCAGATCAAACATCTAATGCCGCTGAACCGTCTTTTAATTAACTTTTCAGTGCTGCTTGGCTAATTACGTCATGCTTTTTAATGTCTTGTACAAACACAGACATATAACACAGGAGTGGCTGTGTGAAATAAAAATAGAAATTTGTTTCTGTTGCTGCAGTGGCTTTAGTCATCTTCGAGTTTCGCCTCGATCGGTTTGCGGTTTCGCATCGCCACCCGTTTTGACTTGTCATTGGCATGTTGTAGCAAAGACGTACTGAGAAGAGGCACTTTGACAGGTGCAGGCTTGTCCACACATAGTGACAAATGCAACATTCCTGTCACACAAGTCTCGCCACCTGCTTGCATTCCAGTGCAGTCAGTGTCTTTCTTACCGTCTGCAACTCAAGGTACATCCGGAGTGTGTTTCTTTCTCTTTTCTTTTTTATTCTGAGGACACACCAATGCCTTTGTTACGCTTCAGCACATCAGGAACTTTAATAAATGATTTTATTTACAAATGAATGAATAATTTGTTTTTAAAATGTTTAAACATACTTTTAAATATAATGTTTATCAAATACTTCACACTGTAATGATTAGATTCATAAATTCACTAATGCACTAAAAAATTCATTTTTTTAAATAATGATTATAAAGTTTTTGTTTTATAATTTATTCAAAATTGTGAAGAAAATAACCAAGAAAAAAGAACAACTTCTTGTTATGGCCAGAATTTGCATATGAGTTTTAGTGATAGATTTCAATTACTGTTAATAGTGTGCACCAATAAGACCAGGAACATTTATAAAGAAAGTCAATTAAAATTTAAAAACATGCTGACTTCAAACTCAAACAGCCCAGAGTAGAAGTGTGTGTGTGTGTGTGTGTGTGTGTGTGTGTGTGTGTGTTCATCCATAGGATCCCATGTAAAGCCTATAATTGTTCTGTTATTGAGGATCACAAGGAAGTGTAATGAGAAAAAAACCTGTCAATATTTTTTATTCTTTAAAATGCCTAGTACAGATGTATGAATGTTCATTCGCTAATCATTTCTTCAAAAAGAAACTCAAATAGTCTTAACTCTAATTGTTGTGCTTAAAGGCTAAAATTTACGTCAGAGTACAAATTCTAACGTATCTCTGTCTCTGTTTCCCAGGTGTCCTCCTTGACATACAGAAACAGTTCGACGTTAGTGACAGCGGAGCAGGCTTGTTACAAACAGGTAAGTCTCTCATAATCCCATAAATACGTGGTTTTGCAATCATGCAGTGTGTACACACAGACTCACTGACTTATATCACTGACATGAGGTGCAAGAGAAGACTAAAATCCATTAAGCTCCCTGCAGCCGAAGTGACGGTTAACAAAGGAGGAAAAAACTGTGAATGAGGTGCTCCAGCTCCCCCTCCCTCCTCCCCAAAGCCAGTGTAATTGACTGTGCTTGAAGCACTTGTTAGGGTTTAACAAAACAGAGGACTGCCACAGTTGTTTGAATTGGATGGAGACCCACCCTGCACTGTGATCGGTCCATTATTCAACAGTGCAAGGACATTACATACATTTTCCTATATTTCTATTAAGGAAAAATACCACAGTAAAACTCCAGTGAGGTACATGGGAAGCTGTAAATGTTTTTTTTCAGTCTGGTTGTTACAGGAAACTGGAATAGTACTGCAGTGAATGCCCAACACTGTGAGTCCACTCTCTGGTTCCTTTTAATGGGATGAAAAGACTAGTTTATTCTGGAAAACACACAGAGCTCTTGTTATCTTAGAGATGCTTGTGGTCTGTCGCTAACGTTTATAACGGCTAAAATTAAAAAATGACTAATAATAGCTCCCTCATTATATGCAGATGATAGTGAAGTGTAACACATTATGACATCATTAAAGGTTATTTGTGGTGGGCTAGGAATCAGGGGATGTATACGGAGGGAGGTGAATGAGAGGGTTCAGTGTGCTGGGTCAGGTGGGGGTTTTGGAGGCCGTTGGGTTGGGCTTCCTGAACCGGGCTGGGTCCACGTCAAGTGGGTTTTGTGGAGGAAAGTCACTGTGGCTTTCCTATTGGAGCAGCCCCTTAAACACTAGCACACACAAACTGTACTTGTGTGCATGTTCACACACATACTTGAGTGTGCAAACAGAGACACCGTCATACACGGAGGCAAGAATATATACAACAACACACACACACACACACACACACACACACACACACACACACACACACACACACACACACACACACTCACATATACAGAGGCTCATTGAGCGGTTGCATAGACAGGGATGTCTGGGATTCAGATCCAGCTCAATGTTTATCTAGTGCCCCATTCATTTGGTTTGAAAGCATTAGAATAACTGGCCCGTGGAGACTTTGGCACATAAACCTTTCAGTATTTAAGAGTAGGATATTTTAATTCTGGGTGAAAAGGGTGAAGTAAATATAAAAACCTACACCTCCTAAAACAGGATAAATTGAATTGAGAAGAAACAAGTTTGTGAGGTTCTTGCTTAAGCTGCTAATGTGCAAATAGTGTGGATATAATAAATAGTGTGAAATATAATTTTATTTATATGTATATACTGTTTATACTACCATTCAAAGTTTGGATTTTTTGAAGTGAGACATCAAGCTTAATTCAGCTCAATTATATTATAGAACTGACTGCTGAGATGTGTGAGATATACAAAGTTCTTCTCTGTTTTTGCTTAGCTGTCCAATTTAGACTGCAGAAATCATACTGTCACTCGCTGAAGAAAATGTGTTTTTGATTAGTCTGTAATTGGAAGCAAATAAACATTACAATTCTGCTTGGCTCAGTTGACCCATAAAGTGAACGACTGCTTGGAAACTTTCTATACATTGATTCTCAGCAAGGAATTGGTGCTTTGACAGTATGGCAGCCAATTATTGGTTTATATGCTACAGGAGGGATGGCACCTTTCATGCTGTGAAACTGCCATGAGACTCACTCTAAACAGGGGTTAAATTGGGTCTTTTGAGGTGAGAAGATATGGACCTACCAAAACAAACAAATGTAAAATAGGGCTTTTAGTTTTTTCTAATTTAGATGGAATAAACAAAATCTGCACTGGAGCAGGGAAGAGATGGAATGGATCAAATAAATAAAATTCACAGCACATGGGTTGCCATCAAGACATTACTGGTAGAGATTTCTTTTTCTCTTTTAGCAGGCTTTTTTTTGTTATTGACATACAAATATGATAGTCTTTGAGCTAATGAAATCGAGCTTTAACAAAATTTCAAAGCAAACCACATCCTGAACCACATCCTATGCCACCTAGAAAAATGGGAGCAAGGACAAATCCCTTTGTTAAGCAGTGCATGGGGTCTGTGCTTACTTAGACTGTAGAGAAAGTGTCTGCGGCAGGTTTAGTTTGGCCTCTGATCCCAGTCTGACCTCAGTCTTCACACAACGAAACGGAATTTCAGATGCTCTGGCCATTGGCTGAGGACCTCAGTGTGAAAAGTTGGTTGAAGGGATGGCGTGAGCTCAACTGGAGTGTGTCCTATTGTGACAGTCTGATTTGTGTGAGTGGCAATTTTTTTTTTTTAGTTTTTGCACACACATCTGTTAGTTTGACAGAGCTAGCTTTTCCAAAATCTACAGACTGTGGCAGGATGTCTTAAAGCGCACATGGCACAGAGAGATGTTGAGATTAATGTCTTAAGGAATGTCTTGAGGAATAGCTGACTAAGGCAGTCTACCATAAAACAGGAGGTGAAATATAGTGACAGGTTGGGAGGAAGAAGTTTTTCAAAATATAATTAAACTCATAGGTCTTTCTTTACGAGTCTATCTGTCATGATAGTGTGTCATTGTCATAACAAAAGGAAGTAAACATACAGTAAATTCGTGAATGATGGACTGTGGGAAAACTGGAGTATCAAGTACCACAGAGATGAGGTCATACCACAACCTCATTGATTTACAGCGGTGAGTACCAAAACACTCATATGAACAAACCGAGGAGATAAAAGATTCAGTTCTTGCTAAAATATTTCACATATGTAAAATATTGGTTATATGATACATGTCTGGTTTGTGTCCTTCAAGTGATGCCCAGTGTTATATTTCCAGACAAATGCATGTCTATACTTGAAATTGACTCTCGTGTAACCTTATGAGGGCAATATTGACTTTATCTGGCTTTACGCGATGTGCTTTTGCCTGTGGCTGTCATACCTGATAATTACCAACTTGTCCACAAAGACAAGGCTTCTAGATCGGATCCCGCTCACAGTGCTCTCTCATGCTTTATTTCTTTTAACCAAGCCGCTATCAGACTAAGATATATTAATCTCAGATTAGCAGGAAAGAGTAATTATTATTGACCCAGAAAAAGAATTCACTGTTTGCTAGCCACAAGACCTGCGGGCAGTCCTGGACGTCTGCGAGATAGAAAATGGAAATAATGAAGATGGAATGAGGAAAGAAGAGAGGGTTAACTCAGATGTTATTACTGTCCCGAGGGCCTCCTCCTTGCTCTTTTGTTTAGTAGGTGACATCGGCATTTTAAGGATGGGTGTGGGGAATCTGAATGACCTCTCTGCGTCTAAAAGAGAAATATTTTCTGAAGATGGATAGATGAGAATGAACTTTAGACAGCCGAATGTTAAAATTTCTTGTGGTCTACGCATCAGTTCACTAGGTGGTCTTGAGTCATATGCAACCTAAAACATGGACTGATTTTTAATCCTAAAAAGGTTTGCAATTGTTTGGACAGAAATAATTAGTATCTAAATAATTTTCTCACAATTTTTTTTTGCTTGCTTGTCAGTGTAAAATATGCCACCACAATGATCATATGATTGGACTGGTTGGCAGGTCATTGCTATGCATTTGCGAAAAGGGTTCAAAGTAAGGCTTTGTGATTTAGGGGGAAATGCAAATTGACTGTTTATAAAAAATTGTGGGTTAAATACTATAAATAAGTGCCAGGTTTGCTGTGCTTGCTTGTAGGGTAAACCACAGGGAGCCTTTAAAGCCTCAATTTTGTTGACAACAGCAGGTTTATGATTTATCATAGCAAATTTGGGAAGATGGCTGGCGCATGTTGTGCACTAAGCCATATCATGATTTAGTCTTTTTTTTTTTTTTTTTATGCATCCCTAGTTCAGAGTAGTTGTTAATGTGTTGTCTACAGGCCGAAGTCAAAAATGTCACCCCAAATATCAAAGATATGAATTTTTTCCCTTTTTTGTCTACTAGGTTAAAAAAATATTTTAGGTTATATGTTTTGATTATGAGCAATAGGGACAAATAATAATTTTTATAAGTATGAAAATATGATACAGCATGTTTCACTTTTCTGACGACACCGTAGAGACTCTAATTAGACTGTATTGCTCTAAAGGTCAAGAGGTCAGTGCCCTCTGGTCAAAGATGGCAGCTCTTGTCTGCATGTGAGGTGTGTCTACCATTGCCCCCTATCCCATCTGTCACGGCAGGAGCGGATGCTGCTTTTGAATCCTGACACGACTCCGCTGAGTCCATGTCTTCGTCTAGCCGCTCCGTCTGGAGCATGTGTTGTATATAGCTGCAGTCAGTCTGTGGCCAGTGAATGACTGCAGCCCAGGTGCTCCACTACATCCACCCAGACAAAGAATGAGCTATATTGAGAAGAAATTTCTGTGTGGATCATGGCCGTCAGGATATTGGCTTACATAGCCATGAGCCATTAAAAGACATTATTTAAAAAAGTGAGATGTCAACCACAGACACACAGGCCTCCTGTAGTACAGCACTTCCACTGTATGTTTACACAGCCACAATTGTCCCCTTCTCAGCTTTCGTTTTAATGGCAGATTTTACAGTTTCTGATTTCTTTGGCCTGGACAGCAAGGAGCTACTGTATCTGTGTATTATCAGCTGTTCACACTCAGACCACAGCTGTACTATGATATCCCTGCTTTCTTCTGCTCTCGGTATCATTAGGTTTCTCACAAGACATTTCTCTGTTGCTGTTTTTGCTGCACTGTCAATTTGACGGGTGTCTAAAAAATGAATGAATGGATTCCACAACAGGAAACAACCAGCAGGAGATGTGCTCGAAGGAGACGAACACATACTAAGCGAGAGAGATGGATATGAAAGAGGGAAAGCGCAGCACCTGCTCATCATTCCCACAGTCAATGGCACAGAGATGTAATGATCCACAGCCGTGTCAATGCGAAAATGGAGGGAAAAAATAAAAACCAATTTCTTTCTCCATCAGCTGGGCTCTGACACTGGGTAATGAGCAATCAATACAGCAAATCCACATCTCTGCACATGCTATGAATAGATTTGTAGGTCTTACAGCTTGAATCTGCTTTAGACCTGCCTGATGGGTGAATCTCACAAAGAAATGTCAGGGTCACATTTCTGCACAATTTTAAATAAATAGCAGAATTAATCTAATTTTTTCTCCAAAATTCACATACATATGATATACATTATATGTATTTTATATAATGTGTGAATAAGATAAAACTGGGAATTTTTAAACCATGTCTCTATGGGGATGGGGGTGGGAGCCCTCTTAAACCCATGCTCACAGAGCTTTGTGCCAATCAAAACCCTGCAGCTAATCACAGCAAGCAGTAACCCAAAGCCAGAGAATGGCTCGCCTCAAATGAAATTCACAAAGGCATCCTCTCTTTCATTTAAAGAGTCTGCTTGGACAGTTTCCTTCCAAAAATGGAATACAGGAACAGAGAGAGCAAATAAACAGACAAAAAACTTCAGACCCAATCATATCTGTACTGAAGCTTTCTCAGTGGTCAACACAACACAGGATTTTTGACAATGGCCCAAAATAATCCCTCTGACATTACAGTTAGATTAGGCTTTGCACAAACCTTGAGTATTTTCCTGTATGATGAAGACATGCACAAATCAATACAAGGCGAGGGTCTATTCTTCTTTATCCCCTGTGGACTCAACCACCCATCCACACACAATACATCTCTCAAGGTCAAACCGTTTATTACAGTACATTCAGGGAGAGAGACCACGGGTGTGATCAGTTGATATATTATGTGTGTGCGTGAGGTTTTGTGTGCATTTGACCAACATGAGTGATTTTGTCACATTTGTTTAAACAGCATTGGCAAGGACCTCAGCAGACACACATTTACACACACTATCATTTGAATGCTGCCCTATCATTAGATGTACAGATCTGGGCTGTTGAGAAAACTCCACACCCACTTTAAAAAAGCCCATATCCCATGCTTCTCACGCACCAGCTCCCAGCTGTAACACAGAGTCTAACCAGCCGTAAGCAAGGAAATTACAGGATATTATCTTTTCTCGACTCAATTCTGGTTTCTAACCAAGGCCGGTACTGTAAAAATACAGTTAAAGCTCCATTTCCATGTATGGTTGACTTCTTTTACCTTTATTGTCAATAGTGAAGGAATTTCAGTGTCGGAAGATATTTCCTGTACTCTATTGGGAAATAACTGGCTGAGAGCAGTGATGCACTCAGTTTAACAGTGTTGCATGACAAGACGCGACATAATTTTTTAAAATATCACTTTATATTGTGCATGATGCTTTAGAGTTGAGTGAAGTGAGTAAATCACAAATTCTGAACTATTCTGCCTTTCAAGTAGTCTTGGGAAATATGATTATATATAGTTTGAACAGTTAATTCATTCATTCATAAAAACTGTCCAAAGAAACAATATACTACTTCACACAATTCACTTTTGGAAATCACTTTGTTTGAAAAAAAACAAAAAAAACAGTTAATTCAAAATAATCTGTCCAAAGAAACAATTCACTACTTCATTTCAAGTCCATGCATGACATTTTATATCCTTCTATAGTGAAATAGGTATACGTTTCTGTTCATCATTATGTTTTCTGTTGCATAAACTTGTGTTTATAGTTCTAATTTATGTTTTTAGTGACAATTGCGGAAAAAAACAATGAATGAGTCATATTGGTGAAATGAATACAAATATTCTAGTTAATTAGAAATAGAAAATATATATTTTGAAAATTAAACTCTCTTGTATTTTGTGAAGCTAGCTTCAAAAGAGCTTCCCCAACACACCAAAATGATGAAAATTATGAATATAAATCTTCATCTGAATTTGATTTAAAACCTCCAGTGGATATTTAAAACATCTAGGCTGTGGTATTGTTAGTCTGTGTGTGCAAGGTTGTAAAAGTGCAACTGTGTTTTTTCAAAGAAGTGTGTTTCTGTGCATAATGTAAATGTCCCACACACTCCCCTGTGCTCACACTAATCACCTGGAAAGTGTTGAGTTGATCTTCCCTTTAATCAGCGGCGCTCCTCTTCTCCCTCTCAGATCTGTTGAAAGGCACGCGTGCAGCTGAGAGCTAATAGTGAGTGGTGAAAAACGTAATAACCTAACACCATTTACCACAACTTCCACATACGGGCCACACACTCTTAAGGCTTCACCCTAGAACCTTGGCAGCGCTGACTGTGGTGTATAAAAAAAAAGTCACTGCAACATTCTGGTAAGCTACAAACAGTGTGGCCTTTTTCAGTGAAGCTTTACCCAACAACTTACACATAATAGGTCAAGAAACATGTGCTCTCACACACATAAATCAAACACACCCACACCGGTAAGCCAACACTACTGAAGCTTGAAATAGTTTCTTTAAAATGGTTTGCAATGAAGTACAGAGGAATGCTGGTGATGTTCAGCAGGTAGGCAGCCCTGTGTGTTTGTGTTGTGGTGAAAGCATCAGCTAAGCCCTTCATTGAGGGGGAATTCTGACAGAGGTATGCATGTGCGTGAAGGTTAGGTGAGAAAAGTCTCTGGGTAGATGCACAGATACATCCGTCATAGGCATGACAGCAGCTTCTGTCTGAATGCTAAATGTCATTGCAAAAATCGGACAAACACTACATGGCCCATGAGCAATTCACAATAAGTGTTTCCAAACTATTCACGACACGTGAAGTATCAACATTATGCGCAAAAAATTAAGATTGCGTTGATCGGTAGACATTCTGATAAGCAGAATTATGTCTGATAAACATAATTGGATGCAAACTTACATATTTTCTAAATTTTCTAAAAAACATTCATAGAGGTTTAAAGGTGAAGCATCAAGTTTCATTTTATAATGTTGCGTAACTTTACAGGGAAATTGTAATGTGAACCGAGAAGAGAGCGTATAACACCTCCCTGACAGATTTACAGTAAAGAGGAGAATCCAGGCAATTTTTGGAATATTTTTCATACTTTCAGCAGCGGTATGCAACAGGTGTATGTGTTATGTGAATCATTTTTTTCGGTGTTGAGTTTAGTCACTGTGTTATTTAAAATGGAGCTGTCAGCTGCAATAACACTTTTCACAATAGATATTGTTGATTGATTTAGAAAGATTAGTGCCTTGCATAGTTTTATGATACATCATCATTCAAAGCATTTTTTTTCTCTGAGATAGAAAGGTTTTGCTTTACAAATACATTTTGTATGCATTCTCATTGTTCTTATGGAGACCGGAAAACCTTTACTATCAGAGTTTCGCTCCATTAGCAATCTTCATCATCTGTATCCTATACTGGACCTATACAATCATAACTCTAATTGATGTACTTTTAGCTTTTTACCTTGTAGTATTTTTGCTAATTACCATTTTGCCTTTGGCTCTAAAAATGACCCGGGACAGGTCAGCCTCATTTACCAGCACTAATCCACAAACACTTCCCGCTCTCCGTCCCACAAACCAACACAGACCCACATTTTTGTTTCTATCCACTTTCACATAAGAAGTGCAGTTAATAGGGGCGTACACAAACAAAACAGCACCCTCCAATTCAAAATGATACTGTATGCTGTAAACCACATGAAAGTGCTTTGTGTAACTTTTCATTCAGTGCTCAAAGTTATTCCCATTTGTCTTTCTGAAAACTTCCAGCCGTCTCATAAAACACGTTGCATGTTCATTTGAAAAAACTGTAGCTTTTCAAATGCCACAAAGTGACTGGAAAAAAATCTGAATGCTAACTGAATAAAAAAATTGTCACCACTTCAGCCTTATCATGATTTAACTGCCCCTGCTGTTTGACATAAGTCCATTTAGCCATGTTTTAAGGACATTTCTATTAAAGTTTGCGTCGCTCAAGCACATTTCTAGTGGGGGATGTAAAAAATCTTTCTCTGTGTATGAGGAAGTGGAGGGATGGATTGTGGGCGGCTAATTCGTGGACAGGCTGCCCCTGAGCTAATGGCTAAGCATTTGTCATCAGCCCTTTTGAACAGTTTTGAACAGAACAGCGTAATAGTCACTTGAAAGCTTTCCATCATCGCAGATGAGACGCATTCGTTTTCCTTGCTGCTAGCACTAAACATGGACAGAAGTGTATGAGAAGTGATAGCGGATGGTATTTCTGCATGCATCTTTCCAGTGGCTAAACAGTTATATAAGTTGCAGGAGTATGAGTATCAGCTGTTAGTTATGACATCAGAGCATTTTCTGTTTTAAAGACAGACTTATTTTCTTCTTTAGAGCAGCGACTAATATAAACTACCTATGCTTTTCTCCCTGATGTGATGTATTGCATTTCAGATTTAGGACCATTTATTTTGTTATAGGTGACCTCTGTTTACTGTGTTATTATATTCTTCATGAAAAGCTGAGCTTTGAATCTCTTTGTTCAGCTTCCTCTATACTTTCATCTGTTTGCTTTGGCTTGATTCATTGCTCTGTCTTTTTAACTCAACATCCTCTCATATTCTATTGAGGCCTCTATAGATTGTGAACACACAATGAGAAAAGACACATGCAGGTATTCAACCATCCACATACACAAATATACACAGACGTCAGACGGCTTCCTGTTTAATGTCACTTCCTCAGCATCTGTCTCTCTGCACCTGCAAAGTCCACAGGCTGTCATTTGTCTGAGCACGCTGAAGAATGAATGGTTCGGACATGCATAATTCACTGTATCCGATTGTTCTGCGGTTTCAGGCGTATTACAGCAAACAGTTTAAAGTTAATAGTACAGTTGCCCTATTTTTTTTCTAAGGAAATTTGTACAATTTGTCAAACCAAAAGTGCTTCATGTTACATCAATGTACACTGCGTTAGGTTTTTTTAAAAGAAAGAAATGTACATTTTATGCAAGGATGTATTTCAAAGATGCATAGTTCAAAATTCTATTTATCAATGAATCATGAAAAAAATTATGTTCTCACAAAAATATTAAACGGCACAACTGTTTTCAACAGTTATAAGACGAAATGCTTCCTGAGCAGCAAATCAGCATATTAGAATGATTTCTGAAGGACCATGTGACACTGAAGACTGGAGTAATGATGCTGAACATGTTGCTTTGCCATCACAGGAATAAACCCCATTTTAATAAATATTATAATAGAAAACAGTTATCTTAAATTGTATTCATATTTCAAAATATTTATTTTTTAATCAAATAAATGCAGACTTGCTGGGCATTAGAAACTCCTTGCAAAAACATGTACATACCAAACTCATGCCAAACACATTTCATGACAGGGTTAATGAACTTCAGTCAACAATAAAAACTGTACCCAAACTGCATTTCCTGGAATAAGTGACATACTGAAAATTACTGACTAAAAGTGGCCAGCCCTTATTCATTAGAAATGCAGTACCTGCATACCTTGATGCACCTGACTTAGTCACTGTCCAGTCAAAATTATGTTCAGCTAAAACAAAAACAAAACTACTTCAGTGGAGAGAGAATGCACACCCCTTGTCAACACTCTCTTAGATAATGTTTAAGCTCCTTTCTTACCGACACAGCCTCTTAACCATCTAAGGACTTGTGTTTCAGCTCAAATAATTGAAATAGATATTCCCATGATCATTACCTGGCATCGTTTAACACATGAGCGATTCCGTCTGATTAAGAAAGAATGTCCCCAACATTTCCTGGCAGGTAAAAGATCCTCTTCACTGATCAAAGCACAACATACTGCACTTGTTATCATAACACAAATATTCCATTAACATAATCTGAAAACTGAATGCGAAAGTAAAGAAATATCTCCAAAAACTATATTGTGCCATTTATAATAAAATCAAATAAAAACAACAACAACAAAAAAAACACCTCAAACACTGCTACTTGTATAACACAACAGCTGTGCACTGTTCTCACAGTCTTTTTATATTGATTGAACATCACATTTAAAGGCCAAAGTCTGTCTATTCGATTAGTCTAAATGCCTGGCTATAAGATTAGTTATGAAAACTTTTGCAAAGCTGTAGAGAGATGATAAGAGAAGTATGATGATTTAGTATGATGAACACACTCCACTGGTTCAGCGGAGAGATTACTAACAGAAGAACAGAAGGAGGACAAAGAGAGTGTGCCCTCCATCAAGGTCAGATCATGGACTTGACTGTCAACTAAAGAGAGTTTAATAACAAACAGGCCTACATTCACACAAAGACAAACTGATATAACAAACATAAACAACTGTGTGTTTGAAACACATCTCTCTCTCTCTCTCTCTCTCTCTCTCTCTCTCTCTCTCTCTCTCTCTCTCTCTCTCTCTCTCTCTCTCTCTCTCTCTCTCTCTCTCTCTCTCTCTCTCTCTCTCTCTCTCTCTCTCTCTCTCTGTTAGACTACCTGCAATAAACAGAAAAAAATATCTTTACACTCTTAAAAATAAAGGTTATTTATTGGCATTGATGTTTCCACGAAGAACCCTGAATATCCATTGAACCTTTCAAATGCAGAAAACATTCTTTATAGTCCAAAAAGGTTATTTAGATGTTTTACATTTTCTTCAAAATGGTTCATTTATGAACTGTTCACTGAAAGGTTCTTTGGAGAACCAAACATGTTTTTTCTATGGCATCACTGCAAAAACAGCCTTTTGGAGCATTTATTTTAAAGATCTGTGTTTTACAGATCAGAGATAAAAGTGCTCATAAGAAATGTATGTCCTGTTCACATCACAATCTCTCCTGCAAACTAACTTAGTTACATTTTGCAGCTAATGATCAAGATCCTATTGCCTTGTCTCTATAGATGCAGTTTCACATTATGCACTCTTTATGTAATGATGCATTCATGACGCCATTGCATTTTCTCCCTAAACTAAGCCATTTTAATCTGGGTGTCCCTAACACTTTCCGGCTAATTATGATGTCTTCGCTGAGCTCAGCCTTCCCTTATTAACCTGTTGTATAACACTTTCCATCACAATGCCATCAATTTGCATGCGAAAGGTTTTATAACACTTTCTAAATGAACTAGTGGCCTTTCAGAAAGTCAAAACTCTTTCTGTGCATTCAGCAGTAGAGTGGAAGTTGTGTCCCTGAGGTGCTGTGTTTCTGTGCGTCTCCTCTTGGCCGATTCTGCTTAGACTAGCTAGTCACGATTCTTTACACCCACTCACACACCGTCCAAAAGAAATGATTAGAGGAGAACAGAAGTCGTTATTGTCGCACAGGTGAAGGCTTCATGGCCGAGCGTGTTTCTCCTTGATAGCAGGACAATGCTGGGTAAAGCTATGGTCATTCTTGTAGACTGAGTCACAAACTGCTCAGTGCAGTGCAGGTATATTCTTCTGTTGTCATAGTGACATGTCTCTAATAAAGCTTTGGTCTTTGATCAAAGCAAGCATCCGTATCCTTCGATTCAGCCTAAACACAGACACTCAAACGCATAATTCATTGAATAAGATTTAATCTGTTAAATTAAAATGACCATTGATTGATATTGATTTGTCTTGATTCTCATTATTTTTTGAGGGTACTCCTACACTTATTACATCACTCACTCCTACTGCGATTGAAGGCTGAGTCACGAAGTAGAGGCGTTTTTAACACTGCCAATGAAATATATCCAAGCAATTAAATGCAGTGTGATGTCATTAGTTTAGTCATCCACAGCTATAGCCTACCACACATGACCCACTTCTGCCCGTTAAATCACACTTGCCCACACTTGCTCAAATCGCCATTGGCTGTATGGGGAAGGCCGAGTAGGAGCTCAGGATGCTTCATTCATTTTGACAGAGCCCAAATATGTGTTGCCTAGAAGTGTAAAATTGCCTAATGAGCCTATTAAATCAACTTTTGTAGAGCTTGACATTATAATACGTTACCAGCGTAATGTTTCTACCATGACTGATGTTTTTCTGTGATGTGATTTTAAGCAGATAATTACAGCATGGAATTTGCATCAACAGAAGCAGGTTAGGTTTCAGCTGTTTACAGCGATTCACAGGTAGAGGAATGGCATCTCTGCTATTCCATCACGGAGTTCTGTTGTCAAGTGTCAACCGCAAATTCAAAACCGAGGTGTTTCAGGCGTGTGGCATCTCAGGTACTGTGGGAAAAATCTGGTTGTTCCTTTAGTCAGTGCATAGTTAAAGAAATGTTGCGTTTAGGTCAGAGGTTTGGTATGTTGCAAACAATTAGACTTAAACAAGGTTGATACTAGACGTAGAATGTGCTGTGAGTGTCTTGAAGATACAGGAAGTTCAGACAGAATTTCCACGTTACTGCATCACATGAAGCACATTCATTTTAAAACTGTTTTAAATGCTTCTTTCCAGTGTACAGCAGAGTTTCCGAAAACTTAATATACACAGTTTGAATTCAGTAAGAGTTTTTGATGTTTTTCATAAAAGTGTCTGATGCTCAACAAGGCTGCATTCGGTCGATCAGAAACACAGTTATATTGTGAAATATTATTATAATTTAAAATAACTGTTTCTATTTTAATATAGTTCAACATGTAATTTATTCCTGTGATGATAAAGCTGAATTTGGATTATTTTATGAAAAAAGTTACAGTATTTATTGGAAATAGATTTTTTAAACAATATGAAAGTCTTAACTGTCACTTTTGATCCATTTAATGTCCTTGTTGTGTGAAAGTATTTCTTTAAAGAAAACGAACTCTCCTTCATTGATTAAAAAAAGCCAAGAAATTATTATAACTTTCAGTTCAGTGAGTGTGTCAAACTGATCCAATCCAACATCAAAAATTGTGTTTTGAACAGTTCATTAAAATAATTGTCTCCTGTGAGTCATTTGTTTGTGATTTTGATTTACGAACTAGAACCAGGTCATTAGTTAATGAATCAGAAAAGCATTGCCGGGAACAATGGTGTACAGTAGAATATGGTTATGGAATCATATAGGATACCAGTAAGAGTCATTTCAGAGAATGTGATCTAAATGACTGTATTTAGTCGATCCTTAAATAATTTCTCATTCAAGAAGCGTTCATTCATGCCATTCTATAGGCAACATTCACTTATATCTCCCGTGTGTCTATTATTAGCACAGTGTGAGTCTCACATGATAAGTCTGCTTGGCATAGACAAGTATCGACTCCCTACAATGAATCACTGTACCACAATTACTGAAACCATTTCTTCCACTGCAAACATAATGCAAAGTTTATATAAAACCCAAAGAAATAGTCCAGAAAAGGACTTTTCCGTGGACTCCAAGGTGGTTTTCAATATTTGTTGGTATGATAGGGTGTATATACAAATAACCTACTGTATATATTAAGCCAGTGCAGTTAGTCTCTTTGGTTCCTGTTGCTAAAACACAGCATGGAAAACCGCAAAGCTGCTGTGAGGCTAACTATAGCAGTGGGAAATAAAATTGAAGAACTAGTAGGCTTCTGCTTGACAAAGACCAAATATGAAGGGTCACCACGCTCTGACAGACAGGTTAAAGAAAGCAAGCAAGCAAAGGGTAAAGGTGCAGTGTTTGTCATTCTCTGTCAGAACTGTGACGGGATGTAATCCATCTTTATATCATCTTTTGTCCCTCAAGGAAAGAAAAGGAGGAGGATAACAAAGGATTGTGAGTGTGTACACTCCTTTATTTGGGAGCTTTTCTGACCGTTTTAAGAAAGCATGAATTTTAAATAGAAGACAAGTAGCGGTGAGTGACAGAGGAATGAGAGCATATCTAGAATGACATTTACAGGCGGTGAATCAGCCGCTTGAAACACATTACACAGTTGCTCATGTTTTCTTTATAAATCCCCTCAGAAAAACACCATTGGAGGTCACATAAAGCAGCGTACTTGCTTTAAGTAAGAAAAATCCCACAGTAGTCACCTGGACGGACAGGTGAGGTGTGTGACATGCCTCAAGGCATCTCAGAAATACCATTATGAGGAAAGTATGTTCCTGCTTCAGGGGAATGACTTTAGGTCAGAGCAACTTGCAGAGAAAACCTCTTCTGACAAACATTTCAATAAAAATTAGGACGTTTTAACAAAGAATGTAATAGTAATTAAATTACAATTAAATTAAGAAATACAATTAAATAAATAATAAAAATGAATAATGGTTATTCTTTAACAAATTGCTACTAAGGCAAACGGTTGATTGGAATAATGGTCAAGTTCATTGGTCATTACAGAAAAAAATTGGCTGCAAAATGGTGAGGATGACCAATCAAAATGAAGAATTATGGAGAGCTACATAAGAGCTTTTTATGTAGTTTATTTCAGCATGAAGATGTATGCCTAATTTTCTGGTTTGAACAACAGTGCAATAGATTTTTTTAACTAAACCATACAGGAAAAAAAATCTAAAGTGTGTACTTGCTCTTTAAGCTCGTCTACTTTGTTTCTCATTTGTAAATCGCTCTGAATCAGTATCTGCTAGAAAAAGGTCTAGTCTTTGTCCCATTGTCAGGAATCTGTCCTTAACGTGAAACTCACCCTATTAAGAAAGAACATTCTGATTTGTCTAGCATGCTAATTCAGAGTAAAGAGTTCATCGGGGAAAGCTGAGGGATGAATATTTCAGGAGCCGTTCACTGCACACATGTTGTGCGTTTGGTGCTGGTCCATATGTTCTCTGGATACTGTGTGTATTTCTCTCTGTCTCACAGTCACACACAAACACACAGGTGTAATTGATGTGCAGTGTTATATGATGTGATGAACACAGACGAGAAGCGAGGTCATTAACAGAGGAATTAGCAGAGGACATGGCTCAGCTCAGAATAATGGGAGGAGATCAGCATCTCAGAAAGCAGGAGAGGTGTTGATTGCTTTAGTTGAGCTGTGCTTAGATGGATCGTAGCCTGTGGGATTCATTTCTGTCCATTCAGTATATCATCTATGAAAATGTATCCTCTGATTAAATGCACATTATAGACGTTCATTTGAATGATTTTGTTTTCTTTATTTAGTAGCAAAAGTAATACCCATTTCTAATAACTTCTCAGATAGTTAAAATACGTTAAGCTAAATATGTTAATCCTGAAAAAACAGTGTACCCAAAAATATCACACAGCACAATTGTTTACAACCATAATGATAGTGAAAAATATTTATTGAGGAGCAAATCAGCACATTAGAATGATTTCTGAAGGATCACGTGACACTGAAAGCTGAATTCATTACTGTTTTGCCATCGCAGGAAATAAATTACATTTAAAATGTATTCAAATAGAAAACATTCGTTTAATTGTAATTTCTTTTTTAAATATTACTGTCCCCAAACTTTTGAATGGTAGTGTATGTATAGAAAAACATTTGAAAACCTTATATCTTATCTCTTATACACACTGTGTGGTTACAACAATTCAAGTAGTTGATATAAAAGGACTGTGTTGTACTTAGTGACAGAGAAATGACATGCAAACAGTTTCATTATGAGATGTTTTGCTTGTCATTAAACAACAAAGTTATGTTTTGATCCTTCTGTCTTCAGTTTTGAGACATTGTACAGAGCACCAGTTTTGCTATCATCTCATCCTACAGCATCCTCTTTATCAAATCAGACCTATGTTTTGTAATCGAGTCCAGCTTTGACTCATTTAAAACGTAGTTAACTCACTTTTGTTTTGCATTTACTCAATATTGAGCGTCCTGAAATCTTTTTCATTATTGGCACGATTTTCAAAGGCAGCCTAATTACGAACACTAAGCGAGAGAACTCAGGGATGAAATAGCAGATCATTTAGCATGTGCTGCTGTAATTTGTAGAGATTCAAGTGTGTGGAGAGAGTTCTGATTTCCCAGCAGGCTTGGCGTAGGCTCCGTGCCTGTTTCTAGAGTGGATATACTCAAGTCAGGTCAGGCTTTGGCTTGAACTAGCAGCCAAGGATAACACAGGGCAATGTTTCCGGTGGCTTCAGCAAATTCATCCTTCCACAAAAATGGGGAGTTATTAAATATCCAAACTTCAGCCCAGACTTAACACAGCACAAAGGATGTACATGTATTATATAGATCATGGCACTTGCAGTGCATTTCTTCTTTTCTGTAAGCTTGCAAACACATCCTCACACTGCATAACAACCACTTCAGTGTTTGTGCAGATGGCAAAAAATCCTCAAAATCTACAGCTCAAGTTTTCATATAAGCATTAGTACTTTGTTCTATCTATGCAAACTCATTATGAATGCACTTCAAATGCAACTTCCTTCAAAACCAACTGTAGTTTAATTGAAGTATAATAATAAGAAAAAACCTATGAAAAAAAACTACATAAAACAGAATTAAAAAAATATAGAAATTTAAAGATGCAGGTAGCATCCTAATCAATTATGTGAATTATGACAGCATTTAGCAAATGTACAGAAATGGAAAACTGCTTGTTTAATGCAATCTTGTGATACAAACAGTTTTGGGAGTAGGTTTTGACTGGCTATTGGTTAATGCTCTGTCATTCATAAGGGGATTGTTGGTAGGAAGTGAATTAGGGAAACAGAAAGGAATCTTAAAGCTTCCTCCTCATTTTAAAGAATAAGGATGTTGATTCACAACATTGACATGGTATCCGCTTTTTAGTTTTCATCTGCATAAGTGGGCCATTTTTTAAGAACTGACTATGTGATTTTGATCTTGACTGCACAGAAATGCTGCCATGTATGAGAAAATGTGAACATGCAAGTTAATTGAGTCTGTCTCTGTCTTTCTTTCCAGTTTTCATCTGCAGTTTCATGATAGCCGCACCCATTTTTGGTTACCTGGGGGACCGATTCAACAGAAAGATCATTCTGAGCTGTGGAATCTTCTTCTGGTCCTTTGTGACGCTGCTAAGCTCCTTTATTACCAAAGAAGTAAGTGTCATACTCTCTTTCTCCTCTACAAGCAGCAGCTTAAACCTCTTAAAGGAATCATGTCAATGCGATTATCCTTTCAGAAGAATCTTAAAACTACAAATAGTTTGTTTTTGCTCAGAAAGCATTAGGTTGGTTCTTGCCGTGCTAGTTGGGTATTTTTAGAAGCAGAACAGCATCCCAGCCCATCATTAGCATCTCTAGAGCTCATTCAGTTTCTGGCTCATTTGAGAGCACTTTGAAACGACACTAGAGTCATTCAGCATAGCAGGACTCATTTTACATATAATAAAAAAAACTCAGTGTACTTTATTATTTAGAAGTCTCTCACGCTTGCTCTCTCTTCCGCACTTTGCTTTTTTTCCTTGTGCTAAGATGAAATGATTAAATGACATGCTCACTTAGCATAACACAAGGCCTGTCTCAGAAGACCTCTTGTTACAGCTCTACTGCTGTTCGTCATCCTCTTTGTCTGCTCTCTATATCTTATTCTCTGTTTTATTCAGGCCTCACTCACTCGTGTCATTAAGAGTCACAAAAGCTGCTAAAATTACAAATCAAAACAGCATTGGTTGCCACTGGTAGTTAAGACTTGACAACAAGCTGAACCAAGCAACACTGTGAACATATCAATTAATCAGAAGTCAAACACAACCCTTTCTATGCAAATTAGGCAGATAATAACAGATTGTGGCTTATTCACAAACACCAAGGCCTAGTTGCCTGCTGTAGTTAACTTTGCACTGTACGGAAATGAGATATATATATATCATTAAACAACATTTTGTCTTTATAATATCATAGTATAAATGGAACTTACATTTACTTTAGTCATCAGAACTATAGTCAGAAAATCAGTTTGACAGACAGGGAGCATCTAAGCTGCTTCTTTAAAATGTATGTGAACAGGTCAATAAAGCTTTGCTGAGAGGAAGTGAGACAACAGTAAAGCCAAACTGAGTAAGGCAGGCCAAAAAACATTACGATTAAATTGATGCTTATTATCTAGAATCCCTCACAGACCATCTCAATCAAACTGCATGTGTGCGTGTGGTCGGTCTCCAGGGAGGTTATTGCTAAAGAGATAGAGAGTGGCAGCTAATTAAAAGGCCATGTTAATGAGAGGAAGACTGCGAAGGAATGTTCCTTCTGGCTACGATAACTGATTTTAGTGATATCTAGTGCATGTGCAGTTTGCTTCCCGTTAGCCTTTTTTGTTTTGTCAGTGAGCATGTGGAGACTGCATTTATATCTATAAGATGTGCGTGTGTGTGTGATCGGAGTATGCCGGCCAAACGCAACGGGGGGTATAAATGTGCTAATCCCCTCGATCTGCAATGCTGAGTCGATACTGACAGGCCAAGCCACTCTGCATCAAAGTCACATGATTCTCCAAGACCGCACACACATGCATACATGAGCGCGGAGACTGCAGATATCCCTTTATCTGTCAATCATCTGACCCAGGGCTGTTATATAATGTATAATGTAATGTGTTTAATGTATTATATAAGCTGTTATATAATGTTCTCCACCAAGAGATACGATCATCTCGTATTTACATATAGACTCCTCAGCACGTTAATGTTACCTCAACATTGCTGCACGGTCTGCATTACATCAATCATTAGGAGAGTGCTGTGTTTCATAAGAATACACTGAAATTATGAAAAATACTATTTCGTAAAGAAATCATCTTATGGGATAAGAAATCTGAATGAAGTAAAAGTGTTCTTAGTCAGATGAAAATATCAGGCTGTCCAGCACTCTGCTTTGAGAAGAAAATATCTGCTACATCTCTGTATGGCTTAAACTGACCTCACAACCTCTTACTGATCTATTCGTCCGCTAAAATCCCTCGTAACTTGATGTTCGGCTTCTTTTAATGAGATTTTTCAAAGCTTTGGAAAGATACAGTCAATTCACTGCACTGTGTTGCTGCAATACGATTTAAAGAGAGTTGTTTTGTTAAACATAAAAATCATGATCATAAAAACATAAGTAAGACATATAAGGCACATAAGTAAGTGGCAAATGAAGGGAGACTTCAGGATGTCTGATTCCCATGACCATTTTTAACATCATCTTGCCGCTTTTGTCAGATGACAAGAAAACAAAACATCAGGGGGTGTCAGTGGTGGTTTTTAGTTAGATATGCACATATTCATGCAGAATGTATTTGAAGCTCATGTTTATGTATATGGTTTTGAGGGATGGGGGCAGCCAGACTTACAGTACTGCAGTCTCATGAATTGGTTGTGGTCTGGAGCAAAGACGACTGTGGATTTCAACCACAAGCTCAAATAAAAACTAAAGTGGGAGTGTGAAAAAATCTGATCAAATAATTACAAAGAAATTATACCTGAATAAAAACAATTACATTTACATCCATTCTTTCGAGACAAGATTCAAATTATTTTAGATAAAATCAGAATGTAGTTATGTTTTTATTCAATTTTAATATTTGTAACTATTAATAATATTTTCCAGATATGTAAACCATTTATTTTATAAGTATTGCACATTGACCAAATACTGTAAATGGCTGTTTTTTTAAAATGTTTATATTTATAATTTATAACACTTAATGAGTATAAATTATTGTAATATATATATGCACATATTTTAAATATGTATTGTATAGTATAATATACATATAGACCACTATCTTCAAGCCCTCCCTCCATCTCGCATCTCTAAATTCTCTGGATGACACATCAGTGTGTGTGTCACCTCAACGAACCGTTCTTCAGACGTGTGTATGTTCAGCGAATGACAGCCCAAGCATTAATTTTTCAGGTGTGTTTTGGGGTGAAAGAAGAAAAGGTTGTGTAAAAAACAAACAGCCGCATCCCTCTATTCTCTTATTCCCTCACAGCACTTCTGTCAATACACAACTAGTACATAGCTTTTGTCATTTTTGAGCAGCGTCATGAAAAGCAGGAAAGGAGCTGAAAGAGAGAGTGAGCGGGAGGGATAGAGAAATCCTCTCAGTGCCAGAGGAAAACCCAGCTTGCTGCAGTCTCTCATTGCTGATTCCTGTCACGTACACTAAAGAAATTCCCCTGCTGACAATTATGTAACATTCAACAACAAGTAAAGTTGTTTTTATTTTGGCTGTATGTCGTGGGGCTGCTGTCACACCAAATAATGTCAGGTGAAAAAGAATAAAAGATGAAAACCAGGAAAGGGAGTGAGGGAATCCTTGTAATGCAAGTGACCATCGAATGGCCGGAGGACACGAGGATTACTGCCTCTGTTTTGAGAGCAAGGGAGGAATTCAACGTAAATTCATTCGTTTAGCAAACATGTTTATCTAATGTGCATTACAAATGAGAGTAATACAAGCAGAAGCCATTAAAAATTACAATACACTGTAACAAAAATAAATTTCAAATAAATGCCGCTATTTTGAAGTTTCTATTCATCAAAGAATTCTGAGAAAAAAAAAACTGTTTTCAATATTGATAAAAAACTTTCTTGAGCACCAAATCAGCATATTAAAATGACTTCTGAAGATTCATGCGACTGCTAAATATTCAGCTCAGGAATAAATTTCATTTTAAAATATATTAAATAAATTATATTAATATTTCACAATATGATTGTGAACAAATAAATGCAGCCTTGGTAAAGCTATAGCACACTATCTCATTAGCATTTACAGGAAGCTTGTTAGTTCACAAAGTCTGACAAAACAGCATCTGGCAGGTCAGGCGGCTTTGCGAGCCCCCTCAGGAGATATCACACATGAACGTCTGCTATGATAGATCTTTATGTGTGTGTGTGTCTGCTGTATATGTGCATCATATCATAATGGGATGACCTGGTGTCTCTAGAGGGTGTCCGTGTTTGCTCCTCACACTTTGTCTCAGTCCATCAGTGTTGGGTGTGGCTAGACCCCCCACTGCTGCCAGACTGAGACCACCAGTGACATCATAAAAATGTGATATCATGAAGGAGAATGAGAAAAAACATAAAAGAAATGGATTGTGAGTACAAGCAACACAAGAATCTATAACTAGCCTCCTCAGTTGGGTGACTGCCAGGGTGACCCAAATTCTCCACAGCAGTATAGATGTCCATTACACACCCACGGTTAAACGTCTTCACATGAACGACTATATAAAGTCTAGCCAATTTCAGGGAAGGGTGGTTTCTTTGTCTGGCTTCCTTTCTCGTTGATATAGCGGTCAGAGGACAACAGACACATGTTCCCACTGTTTCAGAAATGTAGGACACTTGCTCCTTTGACACTAACAAATGTTCGGTTCTGATAAGAAATGTTGAACATCTAAACAGCCACACAAACAAACACAGTCTCAATGTCAGTAGACAAGATTTATGATAATGTTTCAGGGATTAATGAGCTGTACTTTCTGTGTGATGTTAATATCATTAACATCATGAAGAGAAAATATGCTATGAGGCAATTGCCAATTAAATACTATATAAAATAAATTCCTTCTGCTTTTCTAATCATATTACCTTTTCTTTTGCAGTATTATTGGTTGCTAGTGCTGTCCAGATGCTTGGTGGGCATTGGAGAATCAAGCTACTCATCCATCTCTCCAACCATCATTGGAGACCTGTTCACAAACAACAAAAGAACCATAATGCTCTCTGTCTTCTACTTGGCCATCCCACTTGGCAGGTTAGTATCAAATCACTCATTTAATTTTAATAAACCTTACAATATAACATTAATATCGGATGTGTAAACATTTAAAAGGAAATATTGATTCCTAATAGCCAAACAAATCAATTTTCCACCTATGTTCAAGTCTCCATGCTTACCTCTAACACCACCACAGCTCGTAATAAACTAAATACACAGGGAGTCCAGGCGATTTAATTAAGGTGTGCAGATGTTCATTATAGATTATTTTACAATAGCACTTTAGCATTGTAAGTCATATTATACAATGTGATATCCAACTTGGATTTTAATGCCATTTAACCAACCATGGATGAGAACTGTAATGTAAATGAAGACATTTCGTGTCAGGTTAGGTGAACTCCAGCTGAAGGGAACAGCTTCTGACAGCCAGATAATCTCAGATACCATCTCTACTCAGTAAAGGGCATTTGTGGAGAATTGAGCTCAGCGTTTTGTGTGGTCACTGCCTCAGATGGGCCAAATAGACAATGATATTCTAAATCTGCTTGTGCCGTGAAAGACTTTAAGCTGACCTATTACAGTCACTTAACACAGGCATTTTCTTTTGCTCACTGAGCTGGAAAAAGAGACTATTCAAGATTCGAGGTTTTATTCATCACACACTCAATTATACAGAATATAATCAGCAGAGAAATGTAAGTCAGGTAGACTAGAGAGAAAGGGGAAAAATAAACAGAGAAAAGGTGATACAAAATTCATGACTGTACGTGTGCAGCATTTTTAGCGGCATTACGTTCACATACAATATCTTGCGGTTTAATTGTTCATCTGAAGTGGAAGACAAACAACAACACAAAATGCCAGTGCACAAGCTAGAGTTTTATACATGCAGTCGAATAACACCCGCTAAACTGAGGAAGAGAAATATCTGAACACAGCAGCTGTCACCATGAGTCCTGTTTTTAGGGCTAGTAATAGTATCGATGAGAGATTGAACGCAGTTAGAGGAAAGGACGAGATGGAAAAATAGCAGGCCCGGGAGAGTTGAGGTATTTGCAAGCTAACTGTGTTCGGCCCTAACAAACGATCAACAGTACGAACAATAAGAGGTGAAAGACTAGAGCGCTACAGTGTGCCGCCTCACTTCCTGTCTAGCGCACTGTTTATCTGCAGTCAGGTTGTTACTGTTTCCAGGAAGTGACTTCAGCCATGAGAGAAATGTTTAGCAGGAAACTTGAGTCCTCTAATGGGCGTGGAAACATTTTAGTTTCTAATAAACATGTAGATAAAGAGTAATACTGACAACTTGTGTACAAAAGTGTATAGACATATAAAAATGGTAGCACCACATCACGAATGCCTGAAATTAATATCTAAAACCTCTCATAAAATCAAGAACATCAGTTAGGTACCAAGTGCCCATATTTGATGAATAAACAATTAAGTTTAGATGGTTAATTATTTAAGTTTAATTAATGTATTCTTGACATTGAATGAGGTCCAGTGGACACTCATATTAATATGTATTTACTGATAAAGTCCTATTGTTTGATGGGCCAGGTCAGACGGGCAGTCAAAGATAAACAATGTGGTTTACCTGCTGAGCGACAGCCTGGCGCGAGTGTCTGGGAACACAGGAAGTGGGTATGATGTTAAATGCTGGGAGGGACACTCCAAATTTAAACAGAACGATTAAAAACGCTGCAGTTATTCCATGGTCTGAGGTGCAATAAAAAACTAACAACCTCCAAATACAAGAGAAAACTGTTCCGAACCACTCAGTAAATATACAGTATATAGTATTCCTTAATACATGTAAAATACCATTCAAAAGGTGGGGTCAGTAAAACTATTTTTTCTATGTTTTTCAAAGTATGTTCACCAAGGCTGCATTTGATTAAAATACAAAAAATAATTTATTTTCATTTTATATTGTTTTAAAATGTAATTTATACCTGTGATGCAAAGCTGATTTTCAGCAGGCATTACTCCAGTCTTCAGTGTCACATGATCCTTTAGAAAACATTCTAATATCTGACACCAAGCTTTTGAACAGTAGTGAATATTATTAATCAATACTGCATGTCTTTCTCACCCCATGACAATATTTACACCTGATCATGTGAGGCATTTTAACCTGGTTGTAACTCGAGTTCACACAGCTTGAATGCTGCTGTCATTAAAACAAAGACTTACAAACACTTCTTGTTTCTATGGCTTCCTCACACCTTCACTAATGCGCTAGTGACAACACTTTTATTAAACCTTAGAATAGCAAAAACGTTTCACTTTCTTTTGCTTCAGTGTGAGAGGGTTGGTAACAGGTGTACAAACATGGAATGGAGACATACAGAGACTGAGAATAACAATAAATGAGAATACTGTGGAACTGAAATGGAGAGCTTCTGGAAAGAAAAACATCGAGACACAGAAACAACTTTTTTTGAACAGACTATGACTAAAAGAAGAAAAGGATTCATACAATGCCCGATGAAAGGCAACTTAGTCAAATAACATTCAGTCTCAAATCAGATGAGGTGCATACAGATAGCATAAAGAAAGAATATGTCACATGTGCTTTATCCACACAAAATCATAACACGGCAATTATGAACTTCATCAGACTGTAAACAGGATGTAGAGCTGAGAGAGTTTGGTCTATGTCTGAAGAGATATGACTCACAGATTCCTCAGATGCCAACAGAGTTGAAATGATCCCACCTTGAGTGGCCGTCTTCCTCTTTTCCTTATATCACTCTCTGTCAGGCAGTCTCCCCTTAGAAGGACTTAAAGGAAAGTTCATGAGACACATGCACCCTGAAGCCGTATCCTACAACCTCAGACAGGGATTCTCAGAATTAGGTCATCCGAACTTTTGATGTTTGTATTTCACCACAGTCCCCAAATCCCAAAACCCAAGCGACACTGTGTGGGAAGCTGGCGTCTCTCCCCAGTCATCTCCCTTTCTCTTTCCCTCGGAGCTGATCTGTCATCGTAAGCCCCTGAGTAATGCTAAGTGGTTGACTCTCTTACATAGCCAGAGGTGATGTTCAGTGTAAAGCCATTATCAGCAGCATTAGTATGCATGCTGAGTTCAGCCAGCCTACCCAGAGCATGAAAGTTTTAGGGTGTATGACAGCTTTGAGTGGGGAAGACAATCGGGAAAAGAAGACAGACCAAGTCAATGAGGCTTTAAAAAACTGTCTAAGATGGTCAATGGTTTTGGCTAATCTGGTTTGCTGGTTTTAGAGAGGTTTTGGGCACTTGTCAACTGGTCAGGTTGGGAGACCAGCTGGCAGACCATAGATAAAAACCAGTTGTGGCTGGCTGCTATATCAGCTACTCCAGCTCAAAAACAGCTTGGGCAGGATGAAAGAGAAGCTAGACCAGCTACAAACTGTTATTTTAATACAAAACTAAACAACTTTTATGAATTCAAAGCTAACTAAAATAAAATAAATGTAGTTATGCTGATAAATTTACATTTCTACATTTGAATTTCACCGGTTATCACATTAATTGGCAGGCGTAAACTACTAAAATGTAAATGTAAATTGAAAACAAACAAAAACTATAAAATAACCCTGGCGTATACCAGCTATGCCAAGCAAACCAACTGGAGAGTGGATGTTTATGCGTGGAATATGATATGTTTGCTTGAGTATAATGACATGTTTTGCTCTCTGTGCGCAGCGGTCTGGGCTACATCCTGGGATCCATCGCTAAAGACGCTGGAGGGGACTGGTTCTGGGCTCTGAGGGTAAGAGCTGTTGAAATATCTCAGTGTGTTGTATCAATATTTTAGAGGAAGCATGCACAGCCTCCACAAATACACACCATATCCTCTCGTCCAGGTCAAAAATATCCCTAAAAATCATGGCAGACAGGTGAATCCCAAAATACCTTTGGCCCGTCTCTTGAAAAAGCAACATAGCATTTCTGCCCCCTTAGAAGCCTGTGCAATTGGCACTGACAACCAAACTAGCTTAAGTGCATTAATTTAGCATTACTTCCAGCTCTCTCGGGTCCTGCTCATACACGCTATCCGTGAAGAACAAGGTCTTTGCAGTTCTCACTCTGGTCTTTGTGCTGCAGAGACCCAGGAGAAGAGGGGGCTCACTTACACAGACACTTTTTGTTGTGGGATATTCCTCAATAGCCTTGATGTACCACAGCGCTAACCAAAAGAGTCAAGCCGAGCAGCTTTAGTGCAGCTAAAATTACTAATTTATGAAATGATTGAGTGAGAGGAAAGGCTGTGGCCTATAATTTTTAGGGATTGAAGGAGCGAGCAAAGCAACTTTTTCAGAGAAAGTGGGAGGCTTCTGAGAGGCCACTTTTTGTCCTTCATTAGCTCAGTGCTGTTTTAAAACCAGCCTCTTCACTTGTTCAGTTTAAACTTTAATAGTTGGGTGTACCTTTCGCTGGGTTATAAAGAATCCACAGTGTCTTATTGTGAACTTGAATTACGCTTGATGTGTGGCTGCCTCTTAAAACTCCAACGAGGTTTGGCTGTCAAGCTCTTAGGCCTAAAAGGAGACTTGTTAAACCCTCTCAAGCTTAAAAAAGTCCTCTCTACGTGACAGTTATGTGACCCTCAGGAACATGAATAGTTTTATTTGAAACTAGTTTGTCGGAACACTTTTGCAAACAGTAGCGGAGCACCATTGTTTGAAGTCTTGGATCCAGTAAAACCTTCCTTGAGAAGACAAAGCTTGTGCCAATGATTGTGCCAATCATCAGTGGCACTTTAAATGAGTATAAAAACAGCAGACAGATTAAAAGTTCCTGCGTATCAGCCATATCCTGTTCTGATGGGGGGAAACAACATTTCGTGCCACTTTCCACTTGTTTTGCAGAGCACTAAAGAACTCGATCGCCTTCCGTTCTCGAATAGGGAGTGTGTTTTTTTGGAGTGGAGGATTAGATCATAATTATTGAGAGCCATATCAATCTTCTGTAGGTCGTAGAGGATAAATACCAAGAGAAATAGCACTTTGATCTCTCGTTCTTTGATTGGACTCACTACAGTATTTGTTGTGCCAGCTCTAACCTTAGAAAGTATAAAAGAAGCTACAGAACTAGCTTGAGATTAGCAGGAAAGGGCAGCATCTGAAAATACTATGGTAGAATGTGGGTCAGAGTTCAAGATGACTGATCAACGTAGGCTTTGATATGAAACTAGACTGGGCAGACTGTGTGACTGACAGAAAATAGGTCCACTGCAAAGACCTCTTTTACGGCTGCTGGGTTTTCTAGTTGTGGAAGGATAACAAGACCAAATCCAGGCTTTAGCGAGACACTCCAGCTCTGTATCAACAGCACCGCAGTGCACACAGAGACACATTCAGTCCACACAATCAGAAAACAGCAGCACGTCAATGGGACGCAGTGATCTGTTTTTCTCTTGTTGTTTTCTATAATGATTTATTACTGCTAAATGCTGCAAAAAATATTGATTTTTTATACAAATTATAATTAATAATGTTTTATCTTATCTTCCAATAGAGCAATTTAATATCCTTATAAAATAACATACAATAAATAAACTAAATATTTTTTAATTCAATCAAATGTGTATAGATAATAATGAATAATTCTAATAATAATTCTGTAATATATTCTTAGACTAGTATCTGGAGACTTTATTTTTAATTTGATGTTTATTTTTGTTACCTAATTGAATTTTTATTCTTGTTTTAAGCATGAAAAAATTATTACACTTAAATAAAACATTTCTTAAAAATACTTAAAATGTAATTTGCGCCTTTGTCATGATCTTTCAGAAATCATTCAAATATGCTGATTTAGTGCTCAATAAACATAAGCCTACTTATCAATATTGAAAGCAGTTGAGTTGCTTCAAATTTTTGTGGAAACTGATACATTTTTTCAGAATTATTTAATAAAGTTAAAAAAATCATTTATTTGAAATACATACTTTTTTAAAATGTGGTGTATATTAAGATTAAAAAAATATATAGCTTTTTTAGAAAATAAAACAAAAATACTGGAATTATTGTTTAGCGCAGATGAATAGATCTTTACATGCACACAAACACACCCATAAGAGACACAATTTTGTGCAGAGCTTTGCATTAATGTGCTATAAATGATCTCCAGGAGGATTGCGCCTGACAGACAGAATTGCTTTGGCTTTCACAAGCGACGGAGGCGCTTTCGCTTCTTCCATGTGGGCGAGCGAACCAACAAACACATGCGCGCACACACATACACACACACACACTGCTGTGCTGTAGCCATCAGGAAGGATGATAAAAGAGATAATAGCTCATGGCCTGTTGGACCGCAGCTGCTCCCACACAAGGGAGAAAACTGAGAAAGAAAACGAGAGTACGGAGTAAAGAAACATCACCTAATGGAGTCCACTTCACACTGCAGTCTAGTACACAGCCTACACTACACACCCTGATGTGAATATAAATAAACCTGATCTGTAACATACTAAACCATAAGCTAATCACAAAAGAACACCATCAGTATGGACTCAGCGAATAACTTGCTAGACCAAACAGGATGTGAGACAGATTCGTATTGTTCAGAGCACAAGATTTTGTTTAACACACGGCACAGGCTCGCAGTAATACAAGCAAAAATGTTTAGTCTAGTTACAGCAGAGAGTACGGGACTGAAAGCATTCTTCAGCAGCATTTTTGCAGAAAAAAATATAAAAAGAATGTGTAAGATATGATTTAAATAATAAAAGAATACTTGAATTAGATTTATTCTTGGAGTAGAAAAAATAAACTTAATTCAAGATTTTTTACTGAAAACATCATAAAATCTCAAGTAGTTTTGTTTCAAGTATGTTAAACTTGTTTCAAGGATATGTTTTTTTACTGGAAAACAAGACATAAATACATAAGAAAATTATTTGAATTTTTTGATATATCCTGTTTTTTAAAGTCTTTATTTTTCCCTCGGTCTCAAGGTTTCTCCGATGTTGGGGTTGACTGCTGGGACCCTCATTCTCATTTTTATCCCTGAGCCAAAGAGAGGGTGTGCTGACCATATCACTGGACATATAAGGACACGCACTTCCTGGCTCAGTGACATGAAAGCTCTTGCCAAAAAGTATGCCACTTGTTTATTCTTTTTTCCTATTCATCACTCAAGAATGTAATGAACCAAATATTCAGGATTGGGGTGTACAAGATGTAATCACTTAAAAATCAGCCATCGACTCAGAATACTGGATCCCTAAAGTATATAGCTTTTATGGCCTTCACTGAAATTTGATGTCAGTGTATTGGAGTAGATGGGAGTTTCAAGCAGTTTTTACAGTATCCTGTGGTATAAGTTTAAATAAACTAAAAACATGAATAATACACTTGCAGAAAAATTCAGAATTTAGCATATTCATTCATTTTCTTTCTGCTCTATAGTCGCAGTTATGTATTTTCATCTCTGGCATCGGCGGCCGTGTCATTTGCCACGGGGGCGTTTGGGATCTGGATCCCGCAGTACCTGGTCAGAGCTCAGGTGGTGCAGAAGACAGCAGAGAACTGTATCGTTCAACCATGCAGCAGCAAAGACAGGTCCCAACATATACATACCGCTGAAAATGTAATGTACAAATGCAAACATTACACTTCTGACAACGAATGCATTTCTCTCTCATCTCCAGTTTGATTTTCGGAGCCATCACCTGTGTGACGGGGCTGTTGGGAGTGGTTATCGGTGCCGTGACCACGCGGCTCTGCCGTCAGAAGACGGAGCGTGCCGATCCGCTGGTGTGTGCGGTCACAATGCTGGGCTCTGCTATCTTCATCTGCCTCATCTTTGTTGTGGCCAAGAAGAGCATTGTGGGAGCGTATGTAAGTAGCCCTATTTTGACTGTTCAGTTTCAACTTACTTGTGTTTACATATGTGTATATATAAGATTTTCTATGTTTTTAAAGGAGTTTCTTATGCTCATCAATGTTGTATCTATTTAATAAAAATACAGCAAAAAAATGTAATTTTGCAAAACATTATTGTAATTTAAAATAACAGGTTTCTGTTTTAATATACTTTAAAATATAATTTATTCCTGTGAAGCAAAGCTGAATTTTCAGCATCATTACTCCTGTTTTCTGTGATCCTTCAGAAATCATTATATTTTGCTGATTTATTATCAGTGATGGAAACAGTTTTACTGCTTAATATTTTTTGGGCCCTGTGATATTTTTCAGGATTGTTTGATAAATAAAAAGTTAAAAAGAACAGTGTTTATTCAAAATAGAAATTCTGTTACAATACACTACTATTCAAAAGGGGTCAGTAAATAATTTATTTCAAGTTTTTTAAAGAAATTAATACTTTTATTCAGCAAGGATGTGTTAAATGGAAAAAATGTGATAGTAAAGACTTATATTGTTAGAATTGTTAGAATTATATTGTATAAATGCTGTTCTTTTTAACTTCAAATAATAAATTATCACAGGTTCCAAAAAAATATTAAGCAGCACAACCGTTTCATAACAAATCAGCATATCAGAATGATTTCTGAAGGACCTTGAGACACTGAAGACTGGAGTAATGACTGCTGAAAATATAGTGCTGCATCACAGAAATAAATTATATTTTACAGTATATTAAAATAAGAAACAAATATTAGCAATATGGATATTATTATTAATATCAATATAATTATATTTTACAATATTACTGTTTTTTCTGTATTTTTAAATCAAATAAATATAGCCTTGATGGGCAAAAGATACATTAAAAAATATAAAAAATATAACTGATCCCAATGAATGGCACACACAACACACACACACACACACACACACACACACACACGCACACACAAACAGTACATATACTAAATAATTATTCTAAATGTCTTCCACGGATTACACATTTGTTTTTGCTGCAATATTAGAACACTTCATGTAAACATCTCTCACTATATTAGTTGGCATAGAATTGTGGTGTGAGCACCCTGAAAGGTTCTCCCTGCAATGTTGCTTAACACTGTGGCCTGAATATCTCTAGTGCAACTCCCTTCTGGCTATACTTGTATTATAATGAGTATGCTCAGTCAAAGTCAAATAAGGTCACTTCTATTCAGAGTTCAATATAAGGCTTTAAACGATATAAAGTCTGTTGCATTCAGTGGGTTTAACAGTTGCTTGGCAGGGTTGTTAGGTCTAAACCCAATACTAAAAGAATAAGAGCAACAGGCGCTGCGTACTTGTTTAAATGGCATGTAAAGCAGGAAAAGGGAGCAGTTTTCACAGTTACTGCTGAGAAACAATGGGCTGTGGCATTTCTGAGTCACTAATAGAAAACAAAGTTATGCTGTATAAGAAAACTAAAAATACTACCAGGTCACGCTCGGCCTTTTAACAAAAAAAAACAATCAGGTCAGAACTAAATGCAAAACGCTTCCCGGAGGGTCAAACCGGACTGGAAATCTGGTAAGTGTTTATGATAAGAGGCCTTGATGAGAAAATATTTTAGAGACTGTTTGTCGTTCCTATGGACAGAAGAACCCAGTGCACTGTGATAAAGCCATCTATCTGGTGTTATGTTTGAGAACCCCTAAGCTTGCTCAACGTTTGCCACCTTATCTTAAATATGAAAGACTGGTTATGAACTGTACCATCAAACTCACCTGGTTTTGCAACATCTTGTGCCTTTCTTAAAAATTGTGATGACTTTGAATATATTTCTAATAAGGCAGACAGTCTTACCTGTGAGTAGACCTGGCTGCTCAGTTGTCTAGTTTGGGTCACATGAACTCACACAATCTTGGGTTGAATATTGATCAATAAAGGGTGCAAGATAAAATAACAATTTATAGTATAAAAAAATCATTTAAAAATTATATTAAGAAATGTATATTCAGTAAGATGTACTAAATTGATCGAGTGACGGTAAATACATTTATAATGTTAAAAAAATTTCTATTTGAAATAAAGTTAGTTGTTTTAACTTTTTAATCAAATAATCCTAAAAACAATGGTCAAAATATTAACCAGTACAACTGTTTTCAACATTGATGATAATAAGAAATGTTTCTTTAACACTATATCAGAATATACAAATGATATCTGAAGGATCGTGTGACACTGAAGACTGAAGTAATGGAAAATCAGTTCAGTGAAGTAATTTACACTTTAAAAAATATTACTTAAAATTGTAATCATTTTACAATATTACTGTTTTTACCGTATTTTTGTATAAAATTGTTTTTACAGTATTTATTCATTAAAAAGTGCCAACTCAAAACTTTTGAACAGTGGTTTGAACATATGGTTATTTATCACTTTTATAGTAAGTTGGAAAAAATGGAAAAAGTGAATGCCTGTTAGTCTCACTTAGAGCAACAGGGCAAATTTTACAGTAAATGATCAAATTTAAGGTATTTTTAGAAATGAATGACACATCATTTGGACCACAGGCCCTCATGCCATCTCGTCAAACAGGTAACATTACAGTGTCAGTTCTGGGTAAAAATATACCCAGCTCCCAACTAAAGACATGAGCGCCCTTTCAATCACTTGTCCATAGGCTTCTGTAATTACATCCAAATGGAGCATGCAAAAAACAAGGAATCCAAAACTTTAAGGAGGGAAAATATTTGGAGTGAGAAAATTTGATAGTGACAGATGTGAAGTCTGAGAATGCGACAGCACGCTGGAGCTCTGTCAGGGTCTGTTCCAGCAGGGACAGCTGCTGTCTCGTCAGCACACTTCAGCCCTTAACCAGAGTTCTGCAGGGCTTTACAGTTTTAGCCTGTCTGTCCATCCGTCCATCACGCTGTCTGAGCCTCAAGTCACTTTGAGACAGAGTTTCATGCATGTCCAAACACACACGCTTTTCTCACCTTCAGGTATTCTTTCACACCGACATATAAATGAAAGTTTCTAGACCCGTGAACTAATACATCACCTCTGATTTACACCCTGAGGTCATCCCTCTCTCATCCCTGCTCAACATATCACTCTGAGCCCAACATAAGACCCTGTCAAAGTCAGAACGGCCACTTGTACGATCAAATTCCCCTGCAACCTACAGTTCATCGCACAATCCCATCTGGTTTGACCCCAGCAGCTGCCGTCAGCTGCATTCTTGCCTCAGAGATGTGGAGAGACCATCTACATTCTGTCAAGTCACTAAGATTAGTGGAGATATTCAATCCTTGTGTCTCAATCTGCCATAAGCACCTTGAAAATCCAGACCAGACATTGAGGGAT
Source organism: Gymnocypris eckloni scoliostomus (assembly GCA_027564155.1). NCBI lineage: Eukaryota > Metazoa > Chordata > Actinopteri > Cypriniformes > Cyprinidae > Gymnocypris > Gymnocypris eckloni. Next base: position 19,990,864 of record CM050414.1, read on the forward strand.
ATCAGTTAATTTGTGTGGGAATGCTGAATGACTGAGAGTCAGTTAGTCTGTTCTCTTGGGATCGCGCGAGTCTGTTGAAATAACTTGTTAAATGTAACACGTATTCAGCTGCCAGACATTTTAGGTTCCACTCTAGAATGTTGCTAACCACCAGTATCTTTTTTTACGGTTTGGAGCAAGACATGGTTCTGTTGCCCTCAAATCAAAAATGGCATATAACGCAACCACAATATAATGACACGTTTTCATATTCCTCAACATTTATTGGGGTTTTTTGATTTAGTTGATGAGCCGGTTTAATTTAGCCTTTGACCAACTGCAAACCCTGCTATCTGTATGTATTTATGTATACTTCTTATTTTAAAGGATAAAATGAAATATAATTTGGTCTTTCTTCTTCTGTTTTTCTCCCCTAACTCTCTTTCTCCCTCTCTTTTTCTCCTCAGATCTGCATTTTCATCGGAGAGACGCTGCTCTTTTTGAACTGGGCCATTACAGCGGACATTTTAATGGTTCGTATTGAAAGCCTGTATTTATCTGCTGCATCGAGTGGAAACTTTAAATCCTTTAACTGTAACAAAACTGGTCATCTTCTCAGGCTAGCTTCTTATTTTGAATGGTGGGATGCATGACTACGAGTTTTGGTATAGCCTGGGTGGGGACCAAGACAAAATTGCTGCCTTTGATTGCACTTAATGGAAACGCCACTCATGGAAAATAAAACAAAATAACATTTTCAGTTCGAATGTTTTTGTCTGAAGGAAGCCAGTGAACTAAGAGCAGTAAATAGAGAGTGCATGTAAGGTAGAGTGAAAGATTTAGTACAAAAGCTGTCATGAAGTTGATTCAGCCAAGGTCTTACTGCATACTTAAACTTTAGTCAGCTTCGGTTAGTGTAAAGCACTCTGACAGCGGCTGCTTAAGCAAGCACTCGTGTTACTTTTGGTTTCCAGTTATGATTAAATGTGAAGTTCTCACTGCTTTTTTCATATCACCTCTTTTCTCTCTCCAGTATGTTGTCATACCGACCAGAAGAGCCACTGCTGTTGCCTTCCAGGGCTTCACCTCGCATTTACTAGGGGATGCTGGGAGCCCGTACCTCATTGGCTTGGTAAGAAGGACTCACACATAGGTCAGGGAACTGCTCAGTATTGAGTACTTGGCGTGTACAGACATTATAGGGTGGTTTTGGGGGTCTGGTCAGTCTAATTAAGGTCTGAACCAACTAAATGAAGTCTAAACAAAATACTGAAAGGGTCTTTTTACATACAAGCCAACAGATTTTCAAACATTTCAATACCCACAAAAGTCAGAACGCACTAAATAGACAACAATAAAGAAGAATCAGGTTATTAACATGCAAGTACGTTTAGAGAGAAAACATAATGCTAGAAAGAGGAAGTCAGCAATTTGAGCTACACAAGAAAGATGTTTGGCTTATTTTCTAGTCCACAATAGCCCGATTTCTGTCTTTCCAGTAAAACCTTTCCACAGGAGACATGATTGTGTTTGTATATATGCAAGTCACCAGCTCATTCAAGACTACATTCATTCACAAGTGTTCCCTTCGGTCTCTTCAACCCTTCTGTGTAACAATAAGCTATGCCGCCTTGTGCCGTGTGACATTGTGCTCTATGATTTTGTACACTGACCCGGGCTCCGTTCCCTTTTCCGATTTCCACTCTTGTTCATGTTAAGAAAACAAAGCCAAACCGATCACAGTGCAGCATAAATTCATCATTCATCATAACTCCGGAAAAAGCACCCGTGTTTCGTAGACGTCCGACTATTGTAGACATTCCTGGCATTCCGAACAGGAGTCACTGGAGTTGATCCAAGTAAAACAGTAACTCCTGTCCGTGCTTTTGACAGGTTCAGAACCTTCTGTCATGTAGGACCCAGGGTTCAGAGCCATTGTTCCCTTATTCCATTATCACTTCAACCTCTTGCAACAAAAGTGCATTTGCAGTGTTTGTTCTTTATCTGTCTCACACATGCACTTCAATACCCTGCCATAAGAACAGAGCAGAAGCGTGTCTAATCTACCTGCATCTAGTTTATACAATATTTTTCCAATTGGAATGTGCTAGACAGATTGTATTTGAACACAGTTAATGATTTAATGACTTGATGTTGAATCTGACCTGCGCTGTTATGCTGAGGTGTAGTTTTAGATGTTTGTATCATGAGTTATTCCCTCAGATACTAAATCGAATTAAGGGAATAAGTAGTAAACACTTTCCGGATTTATAGACAGATTAAATCTAGACGTACATTTATGCACTTGGCAGATACTTTAAGACATGTAAAAGTTTTTGAAAAGTCAGATGCTCACCAAGGCTGCATTTATTTGATCAAAATACAGTAAAACAGTAATATTACATTTATCAGACGCTTTTATCCAAAGCGACTTACAGTGCATCCAGGCTATACATTTGTATTGTCACTATGTGTGTTCCCTGGGAACCGAACCCACAACCTTTGCACTGCTAACACAATGCTCTAACACTGAGCCACAGGAACAGGATAATATTGAGGGATATTACCATTTAGAATTATATTTCTGCTTGTGGTGGCAAAACTGAATTTCAAGCATTTTAATATGTTGATTTGGTGTTTAAAAAAATTCCCTATTATTATTATAAAGTTGAAAATAGTTGTGCTGCAAATTGATGCATTTTCTTTGGGATCCTTGATGAAAGAAAAGTTAAAAAACACTTATTTAGAATTTATTTGAATATAAATCTTATATAAAATTATGAATGTCACTTTTGATTAGTTTAATATGCCTAATGCTTAAAAGTATTTCGTTTAAAGCCCAAACATTTAAACTTTTGCCTTTTGCATGACTGATCTTAAAATATATCAGTGCCTTTGTTTCGTCTCAAGATGCACACCAGTAATGTTATTTTCCTAAGCATTTTTATAAAAAATACTTATATGTCCTAATTGAACTATGGCCTGATCCTGGCTTAGTTAGTCTAACCCCTCTCTGTGAAACCGGGCGTTAATTTAATTATTCATAGAGTTTTATCAAGTTCACTTTGTATTGCATAAAAGTTTCTGCAAGATGAGTGAATATACATTCTTTGGGAATCAATCCCATGATTTTGCTATCACTTTTCTAAACTGTTTGACTACTCTTTTATCAAAGATCAGAGGTCAAGTTCACTCAAGTCGCAGTGTTAGCAACTCTCCACATTCCATCCGTTCAAAACGCCCTACCCGGTGACAGACAGCTGGGCAGTGTGGTTATAATTCTGCCACATGTGATGTTCATTTGTGGTTAGTTCACATGACTCAGTTGCTTTCTGGGAATACAATGATCTTCTATTTTACCTCTAAGATAGTAGCTCGCTTACGTCTTCAGAGAAAGTGTGTGGACATTCTGGCCTGTCAAATCCAGGAACGTGGGACCAAGTTATGCATCAACAGTTACTTGATAATTTCACTCCGGAGGTCTGGCAGGCTAGTGTGATGATGGCTGTGACGTACTTCTGTCGCAAAAAATCTGCCAGCTCTGAATAACAAAAACGATTTTAGAGAAAAACCACAGGAACTTTGACACAGGGCAGTGCCTCTAGTTTTTCCAGACATTAAGCTGTTATGAGAGCAGTGACATCCAATAGCCTACTGAAGACAACTGGAAAGAAATGTAAGAACATCTGGCAGGCAGACAACATGTTCTTCTAAAAACTAAGGACAATGTCTGCACCAGACCCGTGAATGAATAACATTTCCTAAATACTTGGTAATGCTCCATTTCACTCTAACTGATGTAAAAACATTCAGAGTACCTGTGTGAATCTACGCTCAGGCATTGTGGGTGGTGTAATTATCTATAAAAATAGGCTATAAACCGAATTTTTTTGCAAACAAAAACTCATTAGACACGCATCAAAAATGTTTAACCTCAGCCCTATTTTTATCAGGAGAAATAGTTCATGTTGTGCATCATGAAGGCTGACATATACACACATACAGGAGTGTGGTCTGCGCTCACACACAAACACACACATTTGCTTAGCTGTCTAAATAGGGGCATTCTGTAGACTTTTATTGTTTTCATATACAGCTATAGTTACAGATATCCCACCTTAGAGTCAGCATTCCTACCCGACCCATGAGACTTGAGACATGCTAGTGCTGATAACGGATTAGCCAAGCTAAAGTCAGTTAGATGGACTCCGATGGGATTATAAGCGCTTCTAAATGTATTTTTAATGTGCTGTTAGTGTCTTTATGTTAAAATATACAACTTTTGCTTTATGTTCTAATAATATGCTACCTTAGAATAGCCAGACAATCCTCTTGTTTTCTGTTCACAGGTCTTTTATAAATAGTGATGAATGAAATCAGGATTTGGGTTTTGTGGCCTTTAGTGTACTCAAGACTTAACAATATATTTTTTATCAGATGTAGGCATTTAAAAATGATCTTCCAGGAAAATGGAACAAAATATTGCTTACTCATCCTGCACTACACTTTATTTTTGTACCAATCAAAACTCTTTAGAATGACAATGTCCCCTGCTGATATCACATAGGAAATACGTAGTGTGATATTTAACATTAAGAACCAGTTACTAACTACTGACTGAGTGAATCCTAAGGGAGCTCACAGCACAAAATAAAATCAGTTTTTAGTGAAATAAATGCCTCCTTGATTGAATCAATGTTTTAATGTAGGTCTATTGCCTTTTTATAGATATATTGACTTGCTGTTCAACAGATACCAATAGCTTAAGACAAGTTAGCATAATTAACCATTCACCCAGAAACTGATTAAAACAGCGCAGCTCTAGAAGACAATATCAGGAAGTTAATTATTACATTAATGTCGCTGATGACTCGCAGCAGACTTTTCCTTTGTTTGCTAATTTTGGTTGTGTTTCTGTGTTCCTGCAGATATCAGACTCGCTGCAGAAGAGCTACGCTACATCAGCGTTATGGCAGTTCCTGAGCTTGGGCTATGCCCTCATGCTCTGCCCCTTTGTCATCGTTTTGGGGGGGATGTTCTTCCTGGCCACCGCCCTTTTCTTCCTGGATGATCGCGACAAAGCGGAGAATGAGTGAGTGCCTAGGCCTTTACTCACAACCTTGATCTAGCTAATTCAGTCCAATCCAGTAATGATTCTGAAAACTATGTAAAGGCATTGAGGTGCTTCCGTTTATGGTTCCTTACTTTACATTCCTAAACGGGGTTATCATTTCCCATTTCCTCCACTGACAATGACAATCCGGAGAATACCGGTTGCCATGGTGATTTTGGTAGCCTTGGCCATCTTTGTTTGCCTGGTGAATAGCCTCAGGTGGATAATTAATCTGCGAGGATGACAGAGATTGATAGACGAATGAAGGTCTAGATGTATTCTCAAACAAAGACACTCTGCAGAAGTGATCTGCCTATTGGAAAATGGCACTTTACGTGGGTTACAGATGACCTTTAGTAGATCAAGAGCTTTCCATATTCAAATCATGAATCATTATAGGAGAGATTTCTAAATAAATGCATTTCAGTAGACTAGCATTAGGCAGAGACAAGCTAACTAAGCAAGTTTATGAAAGTAGCTTTTCGTATTAGTCATGACGACATGAAACAAAATAAACTTAAAATAAACCCCAATGTTGTCTCTTGCTATTCAAGCTACCCTGACATGTCATTTCAGTTTAACATGGCATACATCAGCCAACGCAAAGATACTTTGTCCTATACAGTATATGCATATTTAAACATAAACAGACCTTCATCTAAAACATATGCTGGTTTGGTTATGGAAAATCTCATTGCCTTAAAAGGTAAAGACAAACATGATACCCGGACTTTGAGACTCACTTTCTGTTTTGCGGCCGTCTTTTATCAAGTGGATTTCCTGTGTGTTGCCACTCAAAAATGACTTCCTTCCTGTCTGCTTGGGGACATTTTTAGGCAGGGTGGTATGTTGGATTACTGCGGAAGATCTTCCCACGATAGGTCTTAGAGACAGCCCATGAGGTTGACTTTTCTTCTCGTCTCGCCATCTATTACAACAGGCAGTTTAATCATTATACTCATTTTGCACATGGAGCTACTCAGCAGGATTATTAAATTGTTCTTTTTCCTGCTATATATCATAAGTAGTGGAATACAAATAGTGCACCACAGATAAAAGTCTTAAATAAATCAATCCTAACATGAATAAATCTTGACAAAAAAGGTTTCAAATTGTTGTGTCAAACAGAATATAACTGATTATTTTCAAGTATGTTTCCCTGAACACTTCCCACTTCTACTATTGGTCAGATAAACAGATAGCTCTCACACAATTGGTGGAGCCAGTGTTGCTATGCCAAGCTGGTCAGATACTCATAAGAACAGAGCAATGTTTTTAAAGAACCACAGTGCATTGTTTAGGAGAATAAACTTAGGTTTCTCTGTATATTAAAAAGGGATGAGAGAACATATTTTATCATTAACTTCACTTCAAATGTATAATAAAATATAACAAAAACATACATTTAAATTTAGGATAATGACAAATACTTTACTTTTAAATTTAGAATAAGATAAAAAAACTTTAAATTTAGAATAAATATGATAATCAATCCACCTTTTAGTTTAAAATAAAATAACCTTTAAATTCAGAAACAAAATATTTTCAAAGCAGTTTGCTCCCACTGTTGGTTGCAGTTTTTACAGAAGTTTTACCACACCACTGGTTTTATGCAGCCACAGAATTGCAGCTATGCTATTTAATGACCTGCTATGTCATGCATGCCAGAAGCAGCAGCTACCGATTAAAGCAGTTATATTTGTGGATGCAGCATACACTATATGCTTATATCTAGCTGTTATGAGCCTGTGCAATTATACATTTCCAGCAAATACTCTTAAATAAGACCCTTCTCACAATTTTTCATAAACTTTGCATCATCATGCAGTCTAAAAATAGAATTTTAGCTGTGCTGTTTCAGGCCCAGTAGTTCTTTATTCGCAAATATCTTGTTACATGAAAATAGCATTCTATTTTGTCTTCCTCTATTTATGGACACAACATGGAAAATGAAAGGCGTTCGCTGGAGCGGAGGAATATATATTGAGCTTGAAGAGTACTTTGTTTCTAGGCTGTAAGCTGTTTTGGGCCATGAGGGAGGCGTTTATGGCACAGGGGAAAACACTGGGCACCCAGGCAGTGACGCAAAATACACACATGCACGCATTTGTCTCATGTCCTTTGCTGCCTGGCATCAGTGGGCATGGTGTCCGTTGGGATGTACGGTAGATATAAGCATCCTGTGAACTGTGTGTTAAAGCACTAGCAGCCCGTGAAGTGTCACCATTGAGATTTACAATAGAGTGACTAAAATTACAAGAACGCATGAGAATATCATAGGGAAAAAAGGAAAGAAGTGAAAACGCTCATCAGTGAATTTGATGAGGAGAACTTGAGTACTTCTACACAGAATTAGTGTTTCTCACATTCAAATCTGGATCTTCACCAAATTCTGTCACTACCCTGACCACCAGTGGTTACACTGAATCAAACCACCAACTCATTTTACTCAGAGCTTTGCATCTATGGTTGTATTTCAATAATGCTGCTGTGAATTTGCTTTGTAAATTAAAGTTATCAAACTTTTGGACCCCAAAAGATGAAAAACTGGGTAATATAGTTTTTTTAATATTATCTGGAGAATATTTACTTTGTATTAAGTTAACAGTGTATTTTACCCACTATTGAATGTAATGTGAGCTGGAAAAAAGTTTTGTTTTCTTATTACTTACTGTTTAAAAGCAGGGCTATACAAATAATTGCAATTAATCTCAAGATTTCCAACCAAGCAGGCAAAATAACATCAAATTTGGTAAATGTGTTAAAAATATTGTCTTAAATATATTTAATTCATATCTTTAATTTAATTAATATATTTACTTTCAAAACACAACAAAATACATTAAGGACAATGTGCAGCACAGTTTGAAAATAAGAGATCCTACTGATGTGTAGTGTCCAATTATGAAATGTTGCACAAATCCTACACAATTTTTCCCTCATTATTCTGTTTTTTCTTTTGTTTTCTTCAGAGTTAACCAGCTTTCCCGACAGCCGTCCACAGTTACGGTAAGACCTCAAATTCCTGCAATTCTCCAACAAAGCCCCCCGCCCACTTTTACCCCTAACACTGTTATAAACGGTTATCCTGTTGACCTTTTAAAAATAGAAATTACAATGGTTCAAGCTTATTTATGAGAATGTATTCTGGACTATAAGGGAGAAATAATAACCTACCACCTTTATGAAATTCCAGAGCTGCAAACTTAACTTTTATTTACCCTATGTTTTATACATTGGAGTCCTTGTGCATCATAATACCATAGAATAGAATAGAATAGAATAGAACAGAACATAATAGAATATAATAGAATATACTTTGGGCTCATAATGGCATCACCTTTTCATTATATTAGATATTTTAAGTAGTTTTTTGAGTGATCAGGTTATTTCATCAGCTGATAATCTCAAATCTGGCTTGTCTTCTCTGTTCCTGCCCCTTCCCTCTTTCGCTTATCAGCCTCTCACACTCACTGTTATGAGCCTGTTTGTATAATTGCCATGACTTTGAATGCCCCAAAAGAATGGCATCAAAAGACAGAAAGAAAACATCTAACAACATCAGGAAATAGGCTTCCCTGGTTGCCAGTTTTTATGTGGAGGACAATGTATGTGGGCGCAGTACACTAAAAATAACTAGTCCCCTTACTATTTGGAATGAGAGGGCGGATTGTAACCATTAAATGTGGTCATGTATTTTTGTTCTGCAGACAGTCTGTCCCAAGTTAGCTGTCCTACTCCTCTACAGCACCCGCCACTTTCTAATTAGTAAAAATACAGCTCTTGATTAGGTTAACAGCCTTATCTGACTGCAGTTTAACTTGAAATCAATGAAAAATCTCCAGTTGGATGCAGCGTTAACCATGGCCTTGAGGGTTAGTCTGTCAGAGGCATATACATTAGCATAAATGAGCATGTGATGACAAGACATATTGCCTCAGTCACTTATATAAATGGGAAAAGTTCTCTGATCAATAGGGGTCAAAGCACAAAGTGGAGAGGAAACTGCAGAGTTCCATAACAGATGGACACCCACACACCCAATATTAGAAAAGAAATTATGAAGAGGCCAGTGATGTGACAGTGGGAGTATGAGAAAAATCACTACTGTGACATTAGCCTTGATTAGGGCCAAAGATTTCAGACAGGAAGTGCTTGCAACCAAAGCAATGAGAAGGTATTAGAGAGAATAAATGAGAGATGAAAAGGGAAAGCAATGGAGAAATAGACCACTGCCCTTGCAGATGGAGGCCATGCTAGTCACTAAAGAGATACATAGTGAGTGCTTAAATCTAGTGGAAAAGTCATGGCATGATGACAACATGGAGAGTCTTCACCATAAAAAGCTTGTCTTTGTTTTTAGAGAACATCTAATTAAATGATTGCACAACCAGATATGCCCCTCAGCTATTCACCCTTTGGGCAGTCACACATGATTGGATTTCCTAAATGCATATTCTACTCAATATGAGCTGCAGAGTTATGTATGCTACCATAAAAAAAAATTGGGGTTGGTAATATTGATTGATTATATGTTTATTTGAGACTCTTAAGCTCATTAAGACTACACATATTTGATCATAAATCTAGTGAAACTGTAATACTGTTAAATATTATTGCAATTTAAATTAACTATTTTTTTATTTTACTATATTGTAAAATATATTGTACAATGTCATTTATTTATGTGATTATCAGTCTCCACTCCACTCAGTAAGTGTCACATGTTCCTTCGGAAATAACATGCTGATTTGTTTACACAAGGTGATGATCACTTACTTTAAAATACTTTTTTTCACAAGCCTATATCTATGTTTTTCTAAAAGCAAGTAAAAACAGATCAAAATAAACACAATGAAAAACCATGAACTTGAAAAACCTCAGGTTTAAAAGACCAAATCCAGCATTAGTCCAGAATTACTGAAATTTCAGTGTGTGAGTGTGTTATCACACAATGCCGAAAAAAATGGTTTGTTTAATAGTAGAAGAGCTTCTAGGCCAGATTATTTGTGGCATAAGGATAGACAAATCCCAAACAAGACCCTGGATGCTCCGTAAACGTCATGGATGCGATTATCTGAGCATAATGCCCTAGTATTTAATTTTTTTTGTTATGTTGCATGAGCCAAATATCATTATACAGTAGGATACTGCTGTACTCTGCATCTCTATATTGAAATGAAAGTGAATAAAATAATTGTCAAGTTTGTAACAGACTTGTGATGTCAGTGGGGCAGCTATGGGAAGCTTACAGAAGCTCTAGTTGCAGTGTGTGTGAGTGTGTTTGTTAAAATGGGGGCTGGTTTACCTCACCAGCAGCACCAGACAGATGGCTCAGTGGGTACGGAGTTATAATAATTAAAATGAAATCCTGTTGGGAAGCCAGAGACTAGGATGTTATTGCTCCAAGTTTTATTCAACTTTACAAACACCTGACCTGTCTTTGTTTTTTTCATTCCCTCAGGTGTTAGATGGGGCTTCTGCAATGGGATGAATATATGGGCAAGTGGAGGAAAAGAAAACTGAAGGAATAAAACTAACTCACTTTACGCACACTCAACACGCTTTTGGATCACCGCTACCATATCATCTCTGCTTTTCCGTTTCATCCTGTGAAGGCCATTCTGAATACCTTGCTTGCCCTAGGAAACCTTCAGCTGGCAAGAGGTCAACCAATAAGCAGCTGGTGTGCAGCTATTAATGATGTATATAAAGAGCCACTTGGGTGTTTGGAAGAGGGTGCGCTAGTGCCATACTACTGAACACAGCACAGACACACGCTCCCGTCCTGTCCCGCTGCCTGTCAAACTGCACTAAGTGCCATAGCATCACATTCCTAATGGGGACCAGTACCAATGATGCTCAAAGCCAATAAAGGGCTCGCCAATATGCCAAAATCCTGTAAATACAGAACTGAAGGAATCACTCGCATCACATCAAATACCCAACAAAAACAAACTACACGGTGAGCCCTGCCTTAAGACATTTGGCAGAGGCACAGGTCTGGTCCCCGGCCACTTTTCTTTCATAAAGATCCTTTTCTTTGCTTATTATTAAATTAATTTTTCCATTCTTTTTCTTAGCACTTACCATTGTAACGCAGTGCCAGTGAAATCATGCAGTCATGCATGACACCAGAGATCATTGAAATTGATCATTATCTTTTCTCTTCTTGCTCTGACTGTGTTTTTACAAATGAAGCTGGAGGGACTTCATAAACTATAGCTGAAAGGGACACTGGATTGTAAATATTATCTCTTTATAATGAAGAAACAACATGGAAATGCTTTCATACTGAACAGTCTGCCAGGATGAATCACGTAGTATGTCCAAGAGGAGAGCAGAAATACTGAAAAACACTAACAAGTGAACAAAGCCAAGGTTATCGGCACTTGTTTAGAGTTCAGTGAGGAATTCCTTCCGCAGTGCCGGGTTACCCACCCAGACCTAAACCTTCATTTTAACTGCGGATAAGATTCACAGGCTCAGTCTATAAGAATGAAAGTCTTTGTATGTTGGATTACCTTGCTCATTTGGTTTTACATATCCCTTTACTGGAAAAGAAGAGACAGAAAGGATGATAGTGTATCGCAGCCAAGTTAATTACCTACACTGCAATCCATCCATTTAAAAAAAGGGAATTTTAACTCAGAGGTTAAGCTAAGTCTGGATTGTGTTGTCTTTTTTTTGTGGATTCTGTGAATTTTGTGGAGGTTTTATTTTTTTAGCATAAAACAGTTATTTGAATATGTTGCATAAACTAAGAAAAGCACTTTGCTTTTCAGTGAATATTCATGGATGTGAAGAGATAAAGTTGGAGGGTAAAACTGCAGAAAATATTATTTTCCTCTCTTATAGGCCTGTGTGGTTTCGCTTCATTATAGTTTGTAACATATGCAATTTAAAAGAAGACAAAGTGAAAGCTTTGACAGGGGCAATAATTTGTATATCTTCATATTTAGCAAGATTTTCTCTGAGCACACACACTCACCACTGTCACTTTTTTGCAACCTGGCATTACCAAATGTGTCTGCGTATGAAGGCGTTAAAATGTACATCTGTTCTCAAAGAGAAGGCTTTTTCCCCATCTTGAAAAAAGCACCTTGCCTTGAGATTGATGTGGAAAAAGTCGATCTGTGTTTTGAAGGTCTGACTTAACGAATCATGTGAAATTACCGTCCCTATTTGCCAGTCATATCGTTTTAGCTTTCATCATGCCAGGTGAAAAGCCTTTGAATGTGATTCTGTCCAATCCAATGTGTTTACACATGCCAATTTATCTTAATGAAGCTTTTGTATTACTATTATTCTTCTTTTACAGAAGTCGTGTTCTTTCTTTTTACAAATATGAGTTTTATATATAAACACTATAAAGATAAACTATATTATGCAGCAATTTTAATATATTGTAAACTGCTTTGATGCAATGTATTTATTACGTTTTTGATTTGTTTAATTGCTACCCTTGCTGATAAGATGGAATAAGGGGAAAATTGTGTTATAGATATTATGTACAGTTCTGTTTTTGGTTTATTTTTGTTTAAAAAACGCCTCCTCGACACCTTTTGAAGAATCTCTCAGTTGATCATCTCAGAGAACTGTTTTCACAGGAGCCAATTATTTTACTGATTCATACAGAGCATGATTTACTGATTTACAAAAGTACATGTATTGTGTATCAACATGTTTATTAGACCAATGAACTGATATTTGACCTGATTTATTTTGCACAAGCAACTGGGTGTGTGAATAATGTGCTGATCAGGGGGTTTTCTTTTACTGTCTAATTCGATAGTTCTACACTGGCATTTTGTAAGTGCTAGCTTTGAGGGATTGTTACCCATTCACTGCCTGGCTACTAGCTTTTTAAAGTTATTTTACGTGCTGTCAATGATTATATGACTATTGTTTATTTGTTTGTTGAAAGGCAACGCTCACGGTGATCTTGATCAGATGAATGACTGGCTTAATATTTGTAAGGCCAAGTTCATTTTATTGACAAAAACTACTGCTAATGAGCAGTTTTATGAGATCATTTTAATTGCTAAATCGTGAGAGTTGAGTATTTCAGATTGCACATTTTCTTGTCATACAAGAATTCTGTAAAGATTAACCTATTTCTGAAGTCAAGCAGAAATTACAAGGTGATTTTATTTTTTAGAGCAAGTGTGATTATAAAGAAAATTATCTAGGATGTTTACTGTGATGCTCCCACAGGGATATACACCTACATGTAACTGATCAAAATAAACTTATTTAATCAAAACAGAGCTATACAGTGTCTTTTGTATTATTATTATTGGTTACGCCAATAACCAATAGGGTTACAGAATATATTAATATGATTATATCATTATTTAGTAAAATATACCTTGATTCATTGTTAATTCATGTTTGTTAAATTATAATACAACTTTAACTAATTTTATTCAGCAAAGATGTACTGAATTGATCAAAAGTGACAGTAAAGACATTTATATTGCTACAAAAGAAAATTAATTTGTCAGGAATAAGTTACATTTTAAAATACATATTTAAAATACGTTAAAATAAAACAATGGTAATACCATTTCTGCTTTTACTGTATTTTTAATCAAATAAAAATCTTGGATGAAGATCAGAATGAGATGCAAAATCTGTCCATTCTTGTAAGATTCTTCCATGCTACTGATTCACAGAGTGATTAGAAGCAGGAGACCCAGTCTGAGAGCTACACTCCTACAGCACATGAATGGGCTCTAATGTCACAGAGCCCCATTAGCACATACCTGGAGGGACAGAAAGGAGACTTTCACTGCTCTGGAGCAGGAAGCCCTCTCTCTTCCTCTCTTTCAGAGGTAGGAGGAGGGGAGGGGTGGGCAGAGCAAAAGGTTTTCTGGTTTTGAGAGTCAGCCTGGTTTTGGGGGACTGGATGAAGTCTAGCATTGTTTAGAGAGGCACACTGCATCTCTGTTACTCAGCAACTGTTTCTGTGACGCCAGAGAAGAAGAATGTAGATGGAGAAGGTCACCAGTGTGTTAACAAGACATGAAACACCTACATAGCCAGTGACTGTTCCTGAAAATATGAGAAAACGTGCCTAGCAACAGCTGTCACATTCATCCATATTACAGATGAAAATACAATATTTGCTCATGGTGTGACCCGAACCGTATATGAAAGCAAATTGAGAAAGTTCACAAATATCTGCAACCGTAGCCACAGCTGGGTACAGAATTACCTCAGGACCTAAAAACTTCTGAAAAGCTCCTGTAGACATTAACTTACCAACAAAAACACAAAGAACAGAAGACCCATAGTGGCCAAATATTTCCAAAAAGCCAACCAATAATAATGAGGTGTTTTCCTTCAGTTAAACACAGAGCCGATTGCCTCAAACACCCCAAAAACTGCTTACTGTGGCTGCGTTCAATCGGGAGTATTGATCACAGGAGCTTTTCTAATCACAAGTGACCCCGTTTAACCTTTGACATGGAAGGAAGGTCCCTAGTTTAAAGGAAACACCTCAACATTTGACTAATTTACAATGTAACCATTCGATTTTGGTATTACACACTAAAGATGATCTTTCTTATTGAAAATTTAAAATATACAGAATCCTGAAATGAATGGAATATATTAAAATCAAGCCAGATCAAACTGGCATTTGATATTTGTATATTTAGATTGAATTAAAACAACAAACTGCATTGATGAAGTGATGAAGACCTTTCTCCACTGGACACTGAACTCTGATAACCCGACAGAAATGCACTGGCCAAGCAAACCAAACCTAATTCTGGCATGACACCATAAGAAAACACTGTCAAAGTCAACAGAACAGTGGAGATCTGACAGGAAACTATGGGTGTAGACAGGATATAATGGTTCCTTATACTCAGCAGGAAAATCAATGTGGCCATTTCTTTTCCACGGGACTGTTAAAACATTATGTTGGCCAAAAAAAAAAAAAAAACCTAGGGTAATTTTAGGGTCAATCTCTAGCATAAGCAAATAGTTGTTTTTTAAGCAATATGTCTATTTTTGTTTGGTTATTTTGACCAATCACTCTTTTAAGCTATTTTGCTAGTTAGAACACTGAATCCATGTAGAAGCCAATACAAATTAGTTCAAGCAGTACTAGTTTTAGCAGAACAGACAATTTAGTTCAAGACCCTTGTTCTCTATTAAAACAGTTCTGAGAAAAGTGTAAGGAAAGGATAAGTCATCCAAAAATGACACTTCTGTCATCACTTACTCTCATGTCACTTCTTCTGTGGATGACAAAAGAAGATGTTTTGAAGATGCTTCAGTCATAAAGGTCCAAAATTAATAACATTTATGTATGGATTGTTAGGATAGGACAATATTTGATCGAGATACAACTATTTGAAAATCTGGAATGTGAGGGTGCAAAAAAAATTCTAATAAATAAATTTTTTTAGAAAATCGCCTTTAAAGTTGTCCAAATGAAGTTCTTAGCAATGCATATCACTAATCGAAAATTGCATTTTTATATATTTATGGTAGGAAATATACTAAATATCTTCATGGAACATGATCTTTACTTAATATCCTAATGATTTTTGGCATAAACATACAATGTTTTATTGGCTATTGCTACAAATATACCCCAGTGACTTAAGACTGGTTTTGTAGTCCAGAGTCACATATATATTTTGAAGAGCTGTTTTTCTGCTTACACTCTTCTATTCCAGAAGAAAGCAAGTCATACAGATATGGTAGGACATGAGGGTGTATAAATTAATTTTATGTTTTGGGTGAACATCCCTTTAATAACTTGGTTAGAGCAGAAACTACTCTGGAGGTCTTGAAAAGTTACATATAAAATGAATAATATTAACTTTGTCTTAAATTTCAAACAACAGCACAGAACACACAGACTATGTTTATTCTTTATCCATTTAACACCTGAATGTGGCATCTAGTACAACATTACCTTATGTAAATACAAAAATATGCAGTGAACGCCTAAAAACTAGTATGCAAATAATTTGTATGAGGGTATGTAAGGTGACAAAAACTTCACAATGCAACTCTAGAAAGAAAAACTCTCCTTGCACTAGAGTACACCAGCAGCTGAAAAACCTAAAAGACACAATCCTTGGAGAGCCGCATGATAATCGTGCTGTTTGATTATGAATGAAGTCATTCCGAGCACGTTTTAGTGCAGTCAGCGTAGTTGCTATTCCTTCTCAAACACCAGAGACCAATACAAAAGGTCAAAGCTAAGAATAGCCCCCTACAACACAAAATTCAGCATAATTGTGCATTTAGGGAATAGAATAACACATGCTTAGCTTAAAAGCACACTTGATTAAATATAGAGACAAAAGGGAAGACGCCGCACACTCCCCGTCTTTGCTCACTAATAAAAAGTGAAAGAAAGACAGAGAATAGCTGATGAGAACCGACAGATATCTATCTAAAAATAAAGCCCTGGGAACAAATTCAAACCCTTTCACAGAATCATGCTTTCAACATAATGGAGGCATACAACCGTATTTCATCAATAAAAAGAAGAACTGCTTTTACAGATGTGGTTTCTAAAATCAGACAGAACAGCTGAGGCCTATTCACAAATTAAATAAATACGTGGACATGAACAATTATTTTATATTTTTACCTGAATGTTATCTTTCTGTTTCCACTAAAAACACAATTTTGCATTCCACTGCGTCCTTTTCCATGTTTTTCTATGTAAACATGCAACAGACACTGAGCTTGGTTCTCGCGCATGGCACATGGCTCAGAACACGCTGGACATTGCTAGTTCATGAAATATTTTATATTCTTACCTGAATATTATCTTAGAGCTCACCTAACATGTGTAAACATGTACATGTGCAATAACCAGCACTATTTATGCTCATATTTAATATATCCTAATCATTATTATTATAACTGTGTACTGGAAGACTGGATGAGAAGTCCGAGATGCAGCGATGACATTGATGACTGGCATGACACGGATGCCACGACTGACCAATCAGAGTTAAGTATTTCAGATTGTAATACAAAATAATAATAAAAGATATTACAACAGTCCGAAGCAGATAGAAACAGAAGAATACAGGTAAACAGCAGAACACAGCACTCTCATTATGAACTCATTATCTTAAGCACTAATGCAATTGAGAAGCTTATAAGCTTGGTAATTCAGACTGCCATGCTAAATTAATTGCCGATTTAAAAATTACTTTTAATTTGCATGCCACCTTGAAACACATTCATTCACTTATGAGCCCGAGATGGACTGCAGTGTAATGCAATGTGTTGATTATAAAAAAAAATTGTAGAAGAGTGTGTGTTTGATGGACAAAGAAGTGCAACCTAATTAAATTACTAATGACCTCCTTAGCACCAATGGTTAGGATGGATTGTACAAGTGTGTCTCTGGCTTTTAAATTTATGAAAGCCTCATGGTGTGTTTTATGGCCATTTGTGAGTTCTCGCTTACACGCTTGCTGGCTCAAACACATCTTCAAACACAGACTGATCTCACTATTCGGCTGGAGTGCGCCACTCTAACAAGACTGAAGTTCACGTTCTCTGCGCTCATTCATTTTCCCATTCATCACGATGCACATGCATCTTAATGAACACAGCGCGCTACATGTGACTCATTCGCAGCACTTCATGAGCTCCTGCAGTGCAATCGACCAACTAGAGCATGTATGCATAGCTTATTCAACATATGAGCACAGCTGGAAATGTGTAGGAAGACAAATGGTGCAAAACATGTACATTCTGCTATTCTATTGTTATTGTTAAACTAAAGGAATAAAAGCTTAAATAAACTTTTTGTTAAAATCTGTGTATATAGTGTGTGTGTGTGTGTGTGCATATATACACACGCATACTTACACACACACACACACACACACACACACACATATATATATATATGCATTAGGGCTGTCAAACGATTATTCGCGATAAATCGTATACTAAATAGAAGTTTTTGTTTGCATAGTATATGTGTGTGTTCTGTGTATATTTATTATCGATACATAAATACTCACACATAAAGTATGTATTTTGAAAATATTTACATGCCTATATTTATATTCTTATAATTTATATTATAGATACATTTAATATATAAACAACCAATTTTTTCTGAAATATATACATGCATGTGTATTTATATATATACATAATAAATATACACAGCAGCATATGGACAGCACACACACACATATATTATGTAAACAAAAAACATTTATTTTGGATGCGATTAATCGTTTCGACAGCACTAGTATATATGTATGTATATGTATGTATATATATATATATATATATATATATACATATACATACATATATACTAGTGCTGTCAGAACAATTAATCGCATCCAAAATAAATGTATATATATATAGTTTGGGATGTTTTTTTCATTTTCTAAAGAACAGATACATAAAAAATATGAATAATGTAAAATACTGCAATTTAACAACTATTTTAATATATTTTAAAATATTTATTTATTATATTTTTCAAATGTGATTTGTTCCTGAATTTTCAGCCATATATGATAGCAAAGCAAAAAGGCAGCGGCTATTTGCACTAAGTCTAAATAGCGATAGAGGTTATTTACACTGATGAAAATAGCAGTATTTTCTTAGCTATATGCTATATACAGTATACACTATGTTAAAATAGCAGGATTTTCTGCTATTTATTCTACTTAATGCAAATAGTGCCAATTATCTGCCCCTCAGTATTGTACTGCATTACGAAACAGTATGCAATAATAACGTATTGATTGTAAATTATAATTTTCTATTCAAATTATTAAATGGGCAGCACCTGACTGGAACAATAAAACCCTCCCTATGCCTTCCGATACTTTATTTTAAACGTTTTGATTATTTCCTTCAGATTTTATTTAATTTGTTTTAATTAATGCCTTTCGGGTCTGATATGAGAAAAAAAGTTTGGCAAAGACGGATTCAAACTCGGGTCGATCATGTCAAAAATGACTACGGCACAGGCTTTACCATCTACACCAGTAAAGCTCTTGTTAAACTAGCGTATTTGTAGTGTTGAATCCCACGTTGGTGGGGAGAGTTAGTATAAAATAGCCTCTGCCAACAAGGCAGGCTATTTGTACTCAGTGTAAATATACACTCCAAACCAAAAAAGGTTTAAAGTTTAAATATTGCACATATCCTGTCATAATAATAGACTACTGTTAGTTATCAACATTACCGCCCCAAAGGCACAAATTCATCTGTAGTTAGCGATCTCACCAAGAATGAACATCTTGGAACTTTTCCTGTCTTTAATTCTCCAAATTAATTTGAATAATGACTCATGCCATAAGTTCATGGTGTACATTTCATCTATTCTAGACTTAACCTGTTTTTATTACAAACAGTAGCAACAAAATAAACATTATTTGAATGTACTAAATAATCTATGGCACAACATCATATTCCTGTAAAGCAGGAATCACGCATGCTTCTGTAACAGAGTTATCAAGACCTGTCATGTTCATTAATCCATTATTCATGCGTGTAGTTACACATGGCCACGCTCTGCTGATCTGGGCCCGTATTCATCTTAGTGCTAAGAGTTGCTTCTAGTAACAACATTTTAAGAAAATTCGTAGAAATGTGGGCGTTTCCTCTTAAAATTAAAGAAAAGTTCCTAGTAAAGAAAAAAGTAATTCAGAAAGCATCTTAACCCTTAATAGAGGTCTTAATGTCCAAAACTGGACTTTTAAGAGGCTTAAGAGTTTCTTTAGCAGTGGAGAAAATGGTCGAATAATGAAGAGGAAGAAAAAATGTATTGCACACAATGTATGACAGTCAGTTAATAAGACGCCACACATTAGATCGTGCAAGGATGATGTTTGAGACCGATGTTATTAGAGACACGCTAACATCTCAGACACCGCGCAGAAATGCCATTGTGCCAGAAATGGACGTAATCTCTACATTAACATATTTGACAAGTGGACAAATGCAACTATACAGCAGTGATGATTTGGGTCTGTCACAGCCTTCTATAAGCAAAGTGATCACACAAACATGTATAGCACTTTCAGAACTTTTTATTTCCTTCTTGGACAACCAACCAATCACAGTCTTCAAAAGACTGTCATTCCTAGCAACGGGGTCAGGCCCGCCTCCTCACTAAGATCAAAGTTTTTGTCTTTTCCTCGCTCAGAGTTGCTCTTAGATTGGTCCAGAATCACTCTTAAGCTAAGGCTCCTACGTAGAAATGTTTAAGCTCAATTAGGAATCTTTACGAATACGGGCCCTGGTCTTTTACAGGTTGCGATGATTTCTAGGTCTCTGAAACACGGTGAGCAAATTTCTTTCTCAGCCAACCAGCTTTCCACACTGACAAATCTTTTTGAAATAATTTTCTGTCTACTCTGTTTAATGCTACAATAACATTCAGAAGAGAAATATCTCAGTCCCTGGCCATGCCAAAAAGTTCCTTGATGACAAATTGCTTTCCTCCCTCACGAGGATAGAAGAACACTGCCTCTGTGCGCGGAGTCCTGCTGGGCTCTGACAGATATGCTCCACGCTTTAACCCCATCACCTCAAAAATACCTTCCTTCCTCTCTACCTTTCTTTGTTCACCACAAAAGCTGTGCAGGAATGCAGATTTGAGTCACTGATTGTACACAAGATTCATAATTTTAACTATTTCAATTATTGTTAGGGGTTCAAGCACGTAGTCCTGAAACCCTATTGTAATTGTTAGAATTTTTTCTATTTTTTAATAAAAGCATTATTTAGAGAAAATTTGCACATGAGAGCATTACAATGTAGATTACAGAGAAAAATGGCCTATAGTTGGAATATACTCTCATTCCAAATATATCTCATATGCAAGATTTAAAGGAATAGTTCACCTTCAGTTGCTGGTCCCCATTGACTTCCATAGTATTGGGATAAAACACTATGCAAGTCAATGGGGACCAACTGAAGGTGAACTAGAAATAAATAAATACGTATCAATTTATGTACACAGACAGAAATGGAAAAGGTACTGGTAATTTTCTGCCAGGATATATCTATTAAAGATTCATTTTTAACCCTAAAACACAACATAAATATAATGCACAATTAAAATTTTGGGTAAAACACTAAACACAAAATAAATACAGAACATTCCTTCATATTAATACTGTAGTACCCTATTTTTTTACCGACTTTTCTTAGAGTTTATAATATATAATTCAATATTTATCCATCTGACATAGGTCAGATTGTTTTGCAAGTAAAAGATTTTTTATTTAAACATATTAAAGTAGAAAATGATTTTCAAAGCATTGCACGTTGCACTAAATTGCGATATTTGTTAGGGGCACTAACCCTGTTTAACCCCTGTTTTTGAATCAGCATTTCTTTTCCTAAGAATGTAAAATATTTAATGTTAAGCATTTTAATTCCATCAACATGCAATAATTTCAAGATGTACAAAGACAACTAGTTGAGGCAAATAAGACATTACATATGAACACATATGAATCATTGTTGCTCTCTATTATCACACAATCATGTCAAATTGTTTATATAAAGCATTAGCCACTGAGTTTCAAAGCCAGTTGAGCAACACAAATGAGTACAGTGACTCCACATACCACATTCAGCTCCACCGGTCCTTAACCCCATTTCACTTACACTAGTGTAACAATCAGATCATTCACAAAGAAAACAACTTGTTACATAACTGAAAGAGATTTTATAATCAAGATCATTTACACACAACACAGCTACTCTGTTCTTTCAATTTGAGCCTGCTTTCTAAAGCACCATTATGAAAATTGAGGAGCATCAGCCTGGGAGCGATGCAACTGTAATGACAATAGAGAGAGAAGCAAATGAGGGGGAAAACTGTTTACACTGTCTTGTCACACCCCTGCAGCAAAATCTCCCTCTAATACTGCGGTAACAAGATGTGACACACACTTCAATGGGAACAAACGGTGGGCTATTCTGGTGATGTGTGTGCGTGCGTGTGTGTGTGTGTGTGTGTGTGTGTGTGTGCGTGCGTGCGTGCGTGTGTGTGTGTGTACTCTCAACAGTCTCCCGCAGGCTGCACTTGACTGGGGAAAATTAAAGGATTGCAGCAAAAGCCGTAGATCTAAAGCGAAAGAGTGACGTGAGGTAAAGCCTGTCATTTTAGGCTCAAATTTAAAGTTCACATGGGCTGATGAGTCAAAACTGACAAAACAATAGCCCTCAATGGCAAGACAAGAAGTGCCATGAGAATTTCAAACTCTAAGGCAAACAAAACTATCTACTATAGCACCCAGTCTTTAGTAGTCAAATAAGCTAAATCGGCCCTATGCATCGGAGCGCATACATATTTCAATGATCTTCATATTCTAATGAGTGAACGCATTTATTTATTACTAATGCAAGCAGGGTGTATTATGCAGTGCATTTGGCATTCGTTATTATCAATGCTGAAAACAGATGTGCTGCTATTTTTGTGGAAAACATGTTCCACAAAAGGTTTCAGGATTCTTTGATAGATAGGAATAACACTTTCAGACACATTTTATTTATCCCGATAAATGTATTTTAGTCACTTTTTATCAATTCAACACATCTTTGCTAAATTAATAATTTATTTTATTAATAAAAATTCTTAACAAAATTACTGATCCCTAATTTATTCTATAAATATATATAATATATATACTATATGTAGCAATCAGTAGACTAATCCTTCAACATAGCGCAAAATCCATGTGAATGGATCTAATTATTGTGATCTTTAAAAGTGCAAGGTGGCACTCTCCAGGTTTCCGCTTCTGAATGTATCAGTCAGCTGGCCGACCTCTGAACATCGGTCAGGTTCAGACAGTAATTCTGTCAAGAGGTCAAGACTTGGCTGGTTAGTATAGTGACTCCTGATACTATATACTCTGTGGGGAAAAATCTATTTCTTCAATGATGTTCACTGAAAAGCACCTATGTGTTACGACAAAATACATTTTAGAAGCAAATAAATAAATAAATAAAACCTCAATTATTTAGTACAAACCTTGTCAAAATAAGCTATTTTCATTGGGGGAACAAAAATAGAGCACAATAGACAAAAGTAAACCAATTAAAAGACCAGAACTGAATTAACTTATGACATAATGCTATAATGATATCATCTTCATGTTATAAATACGACGATGTTTCTCATAATTTCAGCTTTTTGACTAATAATTATACGCATGTCATTATTTCAAATGTTTTTCTAAAATAATGATTTGTTTTCTTGTGTGCAGAAATGGGCTTCTGCTGTACATTATATGAGACATCTCTTCATAAGTATAAAAGGAAAAATTACCAAGAATAAAAATGGAAATGTCAATACCGGTGGTTTTAGATTTCATTACAGTTTTATACGCATTTAGCTTACACGTTATTTACACACTATGCCTTTTTCACTGCTTTTGGTAAATGTATTATCTACAAAAGAGTTGCAGTCATGTGATCTGCTACAAATAGATTCCCACACCAAATCACAAATCACACTTTTTATCTGAACCGGAGCAGAAACACTCTGTTTACTTCTTGTTAAATATAACACAGCAAGCTGTGTGCGAGCATGAATGAAGCTCAAACATGGCAACTAAGTCCTGAGGGGACGATCACAGGCACACACCTGGATGTTTGTGTGTCTGCCAGTGCTTAGTGTCCATGTGTGTGAATGTTTGGCTACACAGGAGAGTGTGTAAAAGTACCTTTTGGAGATGACAGCATCTAAACATATCCAGCAGCCAGCATAAGGAGAGAGTAGAGCGAGACTGTGGAGCCAGATGGAGAAAACAGCACAAATTGAAGGAGGCAGGTACTTTCCTAAAGACTGCAATTATTAGAAAGAAGGGAGGAGAGAGAGATCAGGACAGATGTAATAAGAAGGAAAATGATTTTGGAACACTTGCCACAAATAATCAAAAAGAACAATTATTGACATTTTTTGCTTGTCCATCTAAAGCTAGGGTGTTCTGGGAGGTGGCCAGGACAAATCCAGTTTCTACAGCATTCAGAGCATTTTTAGCATATTGCTATGCTGTTGCTAGGCTGTGGTTTCTTACTGGCTCAAGTCAACTCTCTAGATAAGGCTTGGATCTCTTCATCAGTGTAAATATGTGGGTTTTATTACAGGTTTTATTTCTGAGCACCAAATGAGTCAGATCTCTTTGAATACCTCTGCCTATTAAGCCGCATATTTTGAGGCAATATTCAAGTCTGTAGCACAAACTATTAAGTAAGAATCACATGTCGAAGTTTAAAATTTGTGGATAGAGGTTCGTCCACATCCCTAATCCAGTCTGTGCACTCTCGCAAGCACCACTAACGAGAAAGAGAAGGTGAAGAACAGCAAACAGAGAAAGAACAGGGTGTCCTCTCAGTGAGGACGGATGCTGCAGTTCTCAGAGCTTTATGAAGATGCTTGTTTCTGGGGAGAGTAGATGATGACAGTCACTTAACACATGACAGATTCCACAGCAAACCCTCCTCAGGGAGTTCATCCTCTTATACTCATCTGAAATACAGCAAAATACCTGCATTAAAGACCCTTACACAAAATATAGGGTCATGTAGTCAATGAAGACTGCATGTGGTGGTTTATTAGCGATTATGTCAGGATGACCTGCACAGGCTGATGCAATCTGCCGGGGTCTGAATGTTCAATCCATGAGCAAGCACACTCACTGGTAGCCCA
Organism: Gymnocypris eckloni scoliostomus; assembly: GCA_027564155.1. NCBI lineage: Eukaryota > Metazoa > Chordata > Actinopteri > Cypriniformes > Cyprinidae > Gymnocypris > Gymnocypris eckloni. The sequence goes on from CM050414.1 coordinate 20,015,658, forward strand.
TATTACACAGATGGACCATGGTGAAGAACAGATTGCTTCATACCTCACACAGTCCTCAAATCCAGCAACACACACAGCATTGAATAACACACATCCCAGCACAGAGGCCTGGGCATTTACACTTGGTCATTTCATGCATTTTCACTGATCAGACACTGACTGAAGTCTGAATGGAAGACGAATGGAAGGAGACTAAGCTATTAATTCCACAAAAGGTGACAAAAACATTCAACAGAACATTTTATGTGACATCATTAGGCTATGTAGGGAATGCGTATATATTTGCAGAGAGAATGTGACTCGATTTATATTCATTATGCAGAGACGTTTTTGAAGAAAATCAACAAATTTCACCAATCAGACAGCAATCTGTTCAATCAAGTAAATATGCAAATAAGTGTAAATAAATAGTATGCATTGTTATTACAATTCTGGATGATGCAATATGGTAATAACCAATCACTTGACAGTATTACACTGCCATCCAAAGGTCTTGGGCAAGATTAAAAACAAAAACAAAGCAAAGATGTATTAAATTGATCAAATGTGACAGTAAAGACATTTCCTATGTTATAAAATATTGCTACTTCAAAATGCTGTTCTTTTGAACTATCCATTAATCAAAGAATCCTGAGAAATTATATTTTTAAAGGATAAAAATAGTTTTCAACATTTCAAATATAAAAAATCTTAAGCAGCATAATTCAACGGCAATTATTCCACTAATAATATCAAATCTCAGAAAGAAAAAAATATATATGTTAATTTACATTTGTTTGTAAAATAATATGCATAATATAATATTAAACTATAAATAACTGTATTTTAAAATACAATGAAATTACTGAACACTAACACATTTTTGAATGAAAGTTAACAAAAAAGTTACCAAATAAAAATTTTAATTGCTAAATTTGTTGCTAGGTGCTTTTGAAAGAAAAGGGGTTGCTAGGGTAGTCTGAAAAGTTGGCAACACGGATATGTGTGCGCGTTTGAGTAGAAGAAATACTGTAGAATCAGAATCAGAAAGAGCTTATTGCCAAGTATGCTTGCGAATACAAGGAATTTGCTCTAGTGTCATAAGCTTCCAGTTCACAGAGACACCAACGACACACAGACAATAAAAGTGATGAGAATACAAAATGTGATATACGGAATATGTGCTTTCCGTAAATAATAAAACGTAATTTTGTGACAAAAGCATGAAAATTATTTGTCGTTTTATCTTGTTGTGTACAATGTTTATTTGCTCGGTCAGTGTCGTTGTGGCTTTTAGTTATTTTGCTGCTGTAAGCTATAAGGACTTTGAAACAATGGAAATGTTTGGCGAAGTGATATATGAACATGTAATGCGGTCAAGGCCTGCCTGGAACTACTTTAACCATGCGTTTCCCTGAAAATAATTGCACACAGAACATTCGTCAGCTAATCAGATTAAATCATTCAAAAGCCCCATAGTAGTATAATAAAAAATACATTTTTGTTTTAAATTTAATACCGGTTGATAACTGGTTGGTAACTAATATAGCACCAACATGTATTATGCATTTCAGAAATAGGCTGATAAAGACAGATTATCAGCAGCAAGAGTGTCATTCAGCCACAACACTTCCATTTCTCCACAGATTTAGACCTCCAGTTTGTATTTTTATGTATTATTTTATAAATTCAAGTAATTTTCAATTTCCCATCATCCCATCATCTGGTTTTGCATGATTGCAGCAGACTGCACGAAGAAGTGGATGTTGGGAGAGCTGCCCAGAGATATGCAGCAGGAGACAGAGGGGTTTATGGGATACAGATGACAGATAAACCTTCTCGAGTAAAAGGCAGAAATGGGGAGTTAAGAAACATCACAAATATCTCAGGTAAGGCAGCTAAGAGGGAGAAGATGCTTCTTTTCCCCTTAATCTCTTGGGAAAGTGATTTGTATTCCAATAAGGCTCCCTTAAAGGGATTTTTCAGCGAACTAGGTACAAAGTCAACAAAAAGGAAGAAAAAGTGGGTCATGATTAGTCAACCCTAGAAAGCTAAGTTTTTATCCCTGGCCAGTCTACGACCTAAAATAATCACGCAAGAAAAATTCCTCCAGTCCATTAGTCTTAAGAAACAGTCAAGTGTCCCCTTAATGGTAGTATATCTCAAAACTTTCTAGGATCACACTGAAGTAACTGGGCCTAGATACTGTATATCTTCCCAATGTTTTCCCTTCTCACTGCCATTTATTCTGACATGTTAATGGGCGGTTTTGAATTACGGCCTTATCTCTGGGATGCTGGAGAGGAACAGAGAGCGTGCACACAACCCTCTCAGACCTTTCCAATTTATATACCTTTGATTTCATCTAACTGCCCAGATTCCTCCAAAGCTCTTTTGAGACGGCCAGCCAGCCAGTGGCGTCTACTCAATGTGTCTCCAAGGATTATCTCTTATGTTTTCTCCTCCATTTTAAAGCAGTCTGCTGCTTTGTTAGTCATGGTTCTTTTTTAACAGGCAGACACCCTGTAAATGGAAGGCTATGTTCACTCATGCGGCATACGGAAACGTTGCTTTGTAACCTCAGACATGACGACGACTGTGTGAGGCCCTTTTGCTAAGATTACCCCAAAGAAAAGTTCCACTGTCCATCTATCCATATATTCATCACACTGTGAATGAATTGGCTTGTCTTCTGCTCGGTTAGCAAAGACCAAACATCAAAACCTCTGGGTTTCTAAATCTCACTCTGGTTTTGTTAAGTACATACAGTCTCTGTAAACGTGCATACTGCCAACATGTTGACAAACATCATCTTAAAGTTTCAAAAGGATATTAAAACCTTTCAAATTAAAAAGGAAACTTTCTGGTACACTGGTTAAGGTGGAAAAATAGATATACATATTCACTGTCAAGTTACAGAATGAAGAACTGCTCAATACTGATTAAATACTGCCACCTAGTCAAGTACTGTAATACTACAACTGATAATCAGCCTGGGGAGAACTGACATGTCAGAACATGCTAGCTAAAACTATTTAAAATGTGTTCATTAATTGAAAACAAGCAGAAATAAGATCAAATATAAATATTAGATGAAAAACAAACAAAAACATAAATTAGAAGTGTTTCCAGGCTATAATATATTTATAAATACTATTAATAATATAATGCACAAATCTCACTGTTTCTTACATGAAACATTAGGCTTGATTCATGAATATGGACAAAGAATGTCAGAACTGTACATTAATCACTCAATTAAAACAATATCATTAGGAAGTAGATTACTGACTGTAGAATGTGTTGTAATCATCATCATCAAGATCAGTGTTTTATGGGCCGCGGTGACGACTTTAAAATCAGTGTCATTGTGTCAGTTTATGGTCAAATAGTTTTATTTCATCTTTTGGTTACCATGTTATACAGCCAAAAAAGAAGAAATACTTTTTTTATTCAATGAAAAACATCAAATCTAGCAATACCAAGTAGCAAATTAAAAAACAGATGACAAAGAAAAAGCTTGACTCAGGGACGAGGTCATAAGAGTAAATGGACTTCACAGGAGCAATTAATGGAGACACCTCTTCACAGCGTTTTTACTATGAGGTGTCCATCTGAGGGGATTCTGAAGGAAGAAACAGAGAGAGGATGGTGTTGTAAATCAATTTTAAACCCTAATAATTTCAATAAGCAATATCACACTCACACTTGTGCTTTTGTACTGGGCAGTAATTTGGCTGAAGGAACAAAGTTGAAATTCAGTACAACAGCAAGACTGCAGGTGTAATAATGCTTTTATTCAACAGCTCTACAAATCTAGAAAAGTTGCATACAAATCGTGTATAAAAAGTTGGGTAACACTTTTGAAAAGGGACCAATTCTCACCATTATTAGCATGCCTTTATTAACATATTAGCATTTAAGTACTTATTATGCACATATTATGCATGACTATTTTCTAATTCCCTAATTCTACACAATATCTATACTTAACAACTACCTAACTAACTATCATTGTTGCCAATTTAGCTATATTGTAGCTAGATTTAGCGACTTCCCCACCCATTGAGACTTTCTTCAAAAGTTTAGGAACAAATATAGCAACTTCTTGGACAAACCTAATCTAAGTTCTCATCTTGCCCACTGATCTATATTCATCTTTATATAGATCAGCGAATTTGCCATTATGTCATCAAGTGACATTTAGCTACCAGTATTAGCAACTTTTAATCGAAAGCAGTTGGCAACACTGCTAATTATAAATATGCAGCTAATTAGAAGTCTATTGAGGCACAAGTTGTAGTTAATAGTTTGTTAATGGTGAGAATTGGACCTTAAAGTGTGACCAAAAGTTGATATAAAGTAACTTACATTTTAGATATAAAATGGCAATTTCAGAGACAAAATGGGTTTTTGTGGCTACACAATTAAAATATAGTTCCAAAAAAGGCATAGCAGGATCAGTTGTGGAAACTGACAGTACAGTGGGGGAAAAATTATTTGATCGTCTGCTGATTTTGTACCTTTGCCCACTGACAAAAAAATGATTAGTCTATAATTCTAATGGTAGGTTTATTTGAACAGTGAAAGACAACAACAAAAAAGCATTAAAAAAAAACAAAATATATATATATACATTGATTGCCTTTTAATGAGTCAAATAAGTATTTGACCTCTTCGCAAAGCATGACTTGGTACTTGGTGGCAAAACCCTTTTTGGCAATCACAGAGGTCAGACGCTTCTTGTAGTTGGCCACAAGGTTTGCACTAATCTCAGAAGGGATTTTGTCCCACTCTTCTTTGCAGATACTCTCCAAGTCATTAAGGGTTCAAGGCTGATGTTTAGCAACTCGAACCTTCAGCTCCCTCCACAGATTTTCTATGAAATTAAGGTCTGGAGACTGGCTAGGCCACTCCAGGACCTTAATGTGCTTCTTCTTGAGCCACTCCTTTGTTGCCTTGGCAACAAAGACTCATTTTCCACGCCCTGGCTGGCTTCAATGCCCTGGCAGTACATGGCCCCATCCATCGTCCCTTTGATTCGGTGCAGTTGTCCTGTCCTTTAGCAGAAAAACATCCTCAAAGCATAATGTTTCCACCTCCATGTTTAAAGGTGGGGATGGTGTTCTTGGGGTCATAGGCAGCATTCCTCCTCCTCCAAACACGGCAAGTTGAGTTGATGCCAAAGAGCTCGATTTTGGTCTCATCTGACCACAAGGTTTGGACGATAAATGGATTTTAGCGATTAACACGAATGTGTAGTTTGCGTTGACTTATTTGAATGAAAATCAGTTTTCTCTTTAACATTCGCCGACGCTCCCTTCTGGGCTCCCGTAATTCCGAATGGCCTCAGCCCTCCCCCCGTGCGTTTGCCATATGTGACCCTGAACCACAAAACCAGTCTTAAGTCGCTGGAGTATATTTGTAGCAATAGCCAAAAATAGATTGTATGGGTCAAAATGTTTCTTTTATGGCAAATATCATTAGGATATTAAGTATAGATTATGTTCCATTAAGATATTTTGTACATTTCTTACCATAAATCTCAAAACTTCATTTTTGTTTAGTAATATGCATTCCTAAGCACTTCATTTGGACAACTTTAAAGGTGATTTTCTCAGTATTTAGATTTCTTTGCAACCCCAGATTCTAGATTTTCAAATAGTTGTATCTCAGCCAAATATTGTCTGATCCTAACAAACCATACATCAATGAAAAGCTGATTTATTCAGTTTTCGAAAAATTGATGAGACTGGTTTTGTGGTCCAGGGTCACATATAGGGTTGGGCCAATAGACGATGCCATCGTGACCCCCCCCAATACCCCCGCATCCCAATACCGTGTACGGAATGAAAATGATGTGTACTACGGAACTCCTTAAAGGGGATAAATACGAGATGGGAGATAAATATATATTTCAATACTTTCTATCGCAGTTTTATCATTGGGTAATCATAATGTATATAAAATTGCGGGCATCAGGAAGCCTTGCATTGAAACTGCTTTTGAATTCTTTGTTCAAATAAACCTACCATTAAAATTCTAGACTGATAATTTCTTTGTCAGTGGGCAAACGTACAAAATCAGCAAGGGATAAAATATTTTGTTTCCACCACTGTCTGTCATGACCACCACAAACAGACAAGTGCCATGACAAGCCCCAGTGCTGTTGGATTATATATCAGAAATCTTTGAACACTGCTTTGTCCAATTAAATAAGACCATAACTTAAGAGTCATATAAATGTACTTTTTGTATGTGTACAGCTCTAAAAATACCATTAAAGCTTGTTCGTGATGGAAAAAGGGCATTGTAAAGATATAACATGAAAAGCAGAGATGAATCTCACGTGTTTCATTGAAGAGGAAGGAGTCCTGGTACTCTTTCATGTACTGTGAAGATCTGGACTCATCCAGGAAGAGAGAGTATACCCTCTTAATGTCCTCCACTTGGACTTCAGTGCCCTGTGAGAAATGTACAGCCACAGTCAGACAAAAAATGCTTCTTATTGTATTTTCTTGCAGCACTGGCCACGCTACTTGTGTGTTGGCATTACCCGGCGTTTGCGGCACACCAGGCCTGCAGTACTGATGAGTTGGATGGCATAACGGAGTGAAGTCTCCAGTCCTATACGCGTTAAAACTGTGTGTGCCTCCTCACTCAGCTCGACATCTTCCTCCTCACAGCTGGAACACAAACACACATCATGTACGGTGAGAAGTGACAAAAAATACCTCACAATACTGCATATTATTTAACCTAAAAAAATGCTCTCACCGAATCTTCAGGATCTGTCTGGTCTCTTTCTCAGTGTAGGGAGAGGTTGCAATGATGAGCAGACGGTCAAGCAGGTCTATGGGAATACCATGAGGACTCTGGTAATTGGTGCCTCTTATACTGTAATAATTAAACAATAGCGGATGAGGAGAAATTATCAACAATTAATGGTAATTAATGCAATAATGGTAGTTGTTGATGTTGTTGTGTTTGTGTGCATACCGGGTGATGCCTCGGTTAGTGGCCATGATAAGTACAGGTGATAGATCACTCTCAAGAGCTCGATTCAGGAATGAAAAGCATTCTATGTCCAACATGTGGACCTCATCTATGAAGAGAACCTGCAAGCAGAAAAAGCTTAACATAGATGATGTCTATTGTGTGATGCCACAGACTAACAAACCCATTTGAAAAAACATGACTCATAAGATGGCAATAAGAGTTAATAATGCAGGCTATACATGGTGGAATACACAAATAAGTTTGTTTCTTGAATAAAACATCATGTTTGTCCGTTTAAAAATGTTTGGCATATAGCCTCTAAAAAGCTTAAAAAATAATAATAATAAAATAAATATGACTCACATTTAGTGAGCAAACAATTTTTAAATAATTATAATCATGCAAATTATTATTGGTATATTATGAAAATTTGCTTTAATGTGTTTAAGCTTTGGAAAGAATACAGATACAGTAGTAGATATATAGATGCAAGAATTGCACCCAAGATATATTTTTATGCACTTAAGTGTTTTTTTATGAAATTGCATATAAACTACTCTTAAGCAACTAAGCAATTCAAAATTATTATTTTATTGAAGTATGTATTTAGGTTGTTGTTTTTTTAATTGAAGAAAACCAAATTAAACTTCATTAACACTGTTTTGAAAAACATGCAGTAGAGTGTTAAATGAAAGTCACTGCACTCTTTTTCTGAAAGAGTCAATAGCAGAAAGGTTTTCGATGGCACAAAAAGGAATGAAGTAAAAAGTCCATTCTCTGTTTGTAAGCTGGATCCTCTCCAATGAACACTTCAAAGGTCTTATTTGACTGGCCTGCTTACCCCAGGAATGATCTCAGCTTTGCCTTCCTCTCTCCATTCAGACACCTTAGCATTGATCTGCTCTCGAACCTCTGACTTAATCTCTCCTGTGTCACCTGCAGCACAGACAATCAAACATCAACAACAGCAAACACACAAACATCTAGACTTTTCTTTTGATTCTGAAAGACTAATCGAGGATTAGTTTCACTGAGCATGTCATTATCTAGTTTGTCAGTTTTAAAAAGTAGGACCAACCTGAAAATAAGGCCAGGAATCCCTGAGTGCGGCTGTTAATGACGTCAATTTCATGAAGAGAGACAGTGTGAACAACCTCCTTCCGTTTCTGCAGTTCTCCCTCTGGACACTGCACAAACTGTGTCTGAAATAAACAACAAAAAAAGTATATATAAAAAATCCTCTCAGGGAAAAGTTGTCATTGATTAATGGATTAATTTCACAGAGGAAGAGAGAATGTGTACCTGTGCACCCATGGCGTCGTAATCTCTTGCTCGAGTAAATGACCGTCCCAGCTTGCTAATCTTTCCTGTGGCTTTATCGATGGTGATCACATCTCTGCAGAATATGAAAAATGTGTCATCCTTTAATATAAGCAGTGGAAAATCTAAAACAATGTGGTTTGGCACATATGGATGACATATGCACTCTCATCTCATATACTCACTATATGTTTGTCTGTGTATAATATACGCACACACACACACACACACACACACACTACAAACTTACCATAAAGCAAATAAATCTTCCTCAAGATAAACAATCTTTTCAACATTTTAGGTTTCAAATGTATTATAATAATAATACAACTCAAGGGCTTATTACTAGAGGTCAGATCTCACACAAGCTCATCAAATGTTTCAGTAATTCAGTTGTTACAGACACGATTAACACAATTAGTGGGAGAAGCTGGATGGCAGTCCAAACAGATCAAATTGTTTCATACAGAAAAGGTTATCACACATTTCAGCGTTATTGTTTACCCACCCAGCTTGCACTCTCTCTTTACTGAGGCTCTCAATCATCTTGGTCCCCAGATCATAGATGGTTTCCATCTCTGTCGTCTTCAGCGTGAGCTTCCCCACTTTTACACCCTTAATACAAATGCACAAAGGAGAAAAAATGATTAATGTCTGAGTTCACTTAGGGACATCTCCTACAGTAGCTTCATACTGAGCATCATTTTGGGACCCGAGTCCTACATTCAACTTATCAACGTAGCTGAAAATTCATTTATCACTTTCATAATAACAAAATGTAATTTCCAACTGAAGAATGATAAATATCTTTAATAATGCTTTCCAGCCAAATAAATGGATTGAATTAGAGCGCGTTCGGGAAAGTGTGTCGTGTGATGAAATTCTCATTTACTTCAGTTTCTCAAGGTATGTCAAATGTTGACGATTATTATTTTTAATGGAATAAAAATATTATTAATGAATTATGTATCCACCACGTACATCATTATTCTTAGAAAAAATTAGTTTCACTAAGTCAACTTTTACCTGTAAACTACAGCTGCCACAAGAGACAATGTAATGCTAGTCTTTATTATTCAGAGTTAAACATTTTAATTTAAATATATTAATACAAATTATTTTAATCCGATGATGAGTCTGGTGCCGTAAGAACAACGGGAACAAAACAGAGAGATTAATGAAGTGAATCTGGTTCTATGAAGAGCAGAGACTTACAGTTCCTGTAGCAGGTCTGTCGATCTGAATCTCTACCACCTCTCCTTCAATGATCTCAGTCTCCTCTCTGCCAAACAACAAATATAGAACATGAGCAGTCATTTATGAAATATTAAATGAACTACATCCTAGAACTCTTAAAAAAAAAAAAGGAAATTAGTCAACTATTCTTTAGAATCCATAATCAGTCAATCATTTAATACCCATTTGGAGACAGCCTACTATCCTCCTTTAATATGTCATAATGCCAAAGTGACAATATGCATATTACATGTTTGAAGGTTATTCTTTGTTTTTAATGAAGACCTTATGCTGGCCTCACTCACTTTATCCTGACTCCTATGGCTTTGCGGAAGGCCTGACTCAGAGCTTCGGTCTTGCTCATCTCTAGAGAGAAAATCTCACTTCCAGACAGAGCAGTGAAAGGTGTGTCAGGGCCAAGAGACTGGGCAATACCTGTACAATAAACACAACGCACTGGTTATTTTACAACGGCTTTGCAATTTTGATACATATATTTTTGACACAATTGTGATTGTGGTCAGCTCAACCTCAAGCGCATTTGTTAAACCTTGTAATTTAATTCTACGTTTCAAATGTGATCAATCATGGAAAAATATGCAGAAACTCACCCATAGCAATAGCTGTCTTGCCCGTCCCAGGTTGGCCAGCGATGAGGACAGCGCGACCAGCAATCTGACCGTCTTTGATCATTTCAAGGATCAGCCCGGCTGCCCTTCGAGACGCCAGCTGACCCACCATCCCCTGAGACACCTGGTGAGACAGAGGTTCATCGTTTGCATGTTATTTTGATCTAAACATGCAGTGAGCAATATTTAAGCCGAAGACATGCGTGTTGTCACTGGTAAATCAATCATAAACATTGAACTGTACCTGCCGTGGCTCCAAGGCATCGTCTAACCCAAGGCCACGAATGTGAGAGTGTGCGCCTGTAAGAGAAATCAAGATTTATATAACTTTATCATAACCTTTTCCTGTTCTTGCATATTCAATCTGTGAATAAACAGAGCTATCTTGTTTAAAAACCTATTCTGGTACCAAAAATGTATTCATTCTTGCTTTTTATTGTTAATATGGGTTATTTAGTGTCTCACCAATCCTCTCAATTCGAGTGATGTCTCGCACTTCCGGTACCTTCGTGGCTGCCACCTTTCAAAACAAATTAAAAAGGTAAATATACTGCAAGTGAAAAAGTATATACAATGTAGTAGTGAAAATGAAATATTAAGCAGCGTTTTAATGTAATTTGATCAGTAAACAGCCGTTAAGCGCATGCGTTGCCATAGTGACACAAAAGCGCAACACAGTTTCAAGTAAGCTCAACTTTTAGCAATGCCGCAGAAATGTGTACCTTACAGTGTAAAATACGGGACCGTAATTGTACTACAGCAATTAAAATTTGTGGCAAATACGCTAATAATGTACTTTACATAGGGGTGTTTCATATTTCCAATAAAAACAATGACACGCATGTTAACCATCATAAACACAAGCTTTGATTTCAGTTAACATTACTTACGGAACAATTCAACGTTTACAAGTTACTAGTAAGACACTCAATTTCTGAATATCTGTATAAAAGCCATTTTCATGAATGGACTTCAAAATCTCAAAGATCTGAATTATTGTTGTAATAAATTGAAGGAAGCACATGTGCTAAAAGCGGCAAGCCCACGGACGTGTTTAATGTTATTATTCACAAAACATTTCAAGGCTCTACAGGCAGCGCATAATAGTGAAAAAACATATATAATTTTGTATAAAACCTGCAAGAATGGTATATTTGTCAACAAACCTGAAATAAATGCTAAATATCAGACTCACCTGCGCTGCCATGTTCTCTCGCAAGGCGGTTGTATCTGAATGGGTGCGCAGTGGAAATCCGTCCGGGTGGAACACGTGACCTCGATCCTCAGTTCTGTTTGAATGTGCGTACGCACTCAAAGTTAAACATTTTGTTATGAATTCTGCAGATTTAAATTTGTCATCGAGGTCAAATTGGCTTTTGATAGCATCAGTGAGAATGGGTTGAAAATAATGAACCAGTCAGTAATGTTTTGACTTGTATGCTTTAGTTTTTTTCAGCAGGAAAGTTTATTCATCTATGACTGTCTATATTAGACCTGTATAATTTCTGGCTATTATTTCAGATTTCGTTTGAAAACGTAATATTTGATCAAAATGTATTGATTATGAATGTATAATATATATTAACATTTAAAGTGTATACTTTATATTCAGAAATCTGAACTACTGAGCTTATTAAGCAGTGGTTTATTTTTTTTCTTTCTTTTCAGTTTAAGCGAACACTAGGCTATCGTTAGTAGAAAAATATAAGCGTTACATAAATCATTGATTAAAATGTTATTTGTTCAAAAGCCCCATTGTTGAGTTAGATGTGATTGCAACCAGCAGAGGTCACTCTTGTAATATGTCTTAGGTTATCATTAGGACATCATTAGGACTATATAAACTTAAACTACTATTACACGTTACACATTATACATGCGACATTTTTCCAATACGTCAAATAAATGATTCAACAACAATTTTGAAAGATCTTTTATTTTGTTACCATTAATGCAGATAAAATGACCCACATAAACCAAACGTAACATAAAAAGCTTGTTTCTGCACCTGATTAAACTTCATATTGATTAAACAGTATAATCACACAGATACACAAAACATGACATTAAAGATATTATACTTTTTGTAAGGTCTATATTGTAGGAAAATGAGCTTCACAATTTTCAAAACGTATTTAAATGTTTGTTTAGAATTATTTGCAGCTTTGTTAATATTGTTGTACATTTGTAAAAATATGTTATATAAACATTATTTGGTATACCATAGATTAAAACCTTCAGTTTAAATAGACTATCTGTAATTAGCTTCACCTTAAACAGGCATGTAAACAAAACAAAAAAATTAAAAACATGAAAAAACATGCTTGTTTTTTGACACATTATCTAAAAATCTGGTAGTAATGCCTTTATATCCCCTGTCCAGTTCAACTATTTACAACTGACAAATAGTAATAGCAGACTCATACCACACCCAGAAGCCAGGATAGACCGGCTCACTGAAAGAGGCTTTAAACTGATGAATAAGTGACATAGACTCAGACACGGTGTAGAACGAAAGAGTGCCCCCTGCACAGTCCAGAAACACCCCAATACGGGAACAGTAGGGTGCGTTAATCTCAACCTGGTCTTTATGGTGTCGAGCTGAGTAGCTGGAGTCAGAGCAGAAGAGACTCCAGGACTTGCGGTTGTAGCCAATACGAGCTGAGTCACCGTAACCTGTTCTCTTGATGCCTTTAAAAGCCACACCAATGGAGGCTCCCTCTCCGCTCCACTCCACCTCCCAGTAGTAGGCACCTTCTGAAAGAGCCTCTTTACACAAGACCTGGGGCAGGCAGTCAAATCTCTGGTTGCTGTCATTGTAAGACTGAGGGTCTTTCTTTAGTGCTGCTTTCCTGTTGTTTCGGGAGAGGTAGAGCTGTCTGTATGTCGTGTTGGGGTCCAGAGTTAGCTGGCAGGCATCTTGAAAATAAACAAGATAGACGAGAGCTGATCAGGATTGGTGAATTAAAGCTTGTGCGTGAATGTGTGAAGTTATGATGACAATTAATCTCTGCCAACTTTGTATGCAAGTATCCATGTACATATACTCTGCATTTTGGTGCTTTAAAAGTATTTTTTTTCTTTGAGACCGCATCAAGTAAGTCCCACAATTGATTGTGGATGGGTCAAGTTAAGACACTCAAGATCAAATTTTTTTTAGGTCTTTTATTAATTGATAAATGTAAAATCAAGAGTTAAAGGCAGTGTCTACAGATAAACCATGCCACGTTTGTAATTTAAGTTTTATTAAAAGAAACAAAAAATAATGCGTATGAAAAGACGGACATCATTGCATGTTTATCTTAGGCTATCTTAGGATAGGATTCCTGATCTGGGAACAGTTTTGCTATGGTCTCCACTCTCATATGAACAGTTTGGAGCAAATCTGATCCTAGATGAGTATTCCTGATGTAAGGTGCAACATGCATGTGGATAAATCACCTGCCTAGTGGTTGAGTCTGCACATTGGCTCTCAGAGCTGGTTGGACATTTGGAGGTGCTTTCTGCCAGTGGTGCGTGAACGTCTCTCATCTAGAGGGCCGAGAGTGTCGATACAGATTTAAGACACCCTGTATATTATTCTATATTCTCTCAAACAACCTAACTTAGCATAATTATTAGTTATCTTCTGACTTACACCACCATTCAGAAGTTTCAGGACTGTAAAATGTTTTTGAAAGAAGTCTCTAACGCTTATTATTTATTTGATCAAAAATACAGTAAAAACAGCAATATTGTGATATATTAGTATAAATTAAAATAACTGTGTAACATTTCTGATGACAAAGCTGAGTAATTAGCAGCCATTACTCCAATCTTCAGTGTCACATGATCCTTCATAAATCATAGTAATATACTGATTTTATGCTCAACTAAAATGTATGATAAGAAAATTGTATTATTATTATTTGGTTGAAAATAATAACTATGTGGAAACCATGATCCATTTTTTTAACATCCTTGATTAATAGAATGCTTTAAAAGAACAGCATTTATTTGGAATATAAGTATTTTCTAACATTTTAATTGTTTTTACTGTCACTTTTGAATTTTGAACGGTAGTGCATGTAGAGTGTTTCTGTCCTCTAAAAGACCACGCTGCTCTTAGAAAAGAAGACGAAATGTTTGAGGGATGGCAGTTATCATGATTCACCCATACACCCACTCACTAAACAGTCTACGCCTGTTCCTACTATATGCTTGGACACAAACTCAGTATGAAAGGAATGATGTTAAACTACTCCCACTAAAGTTTGACATTTAACCGGATGAATGACAGCTTGTTTTCTTAGCACTTTCAGCAAGCTTCCAAAACATATGAAAAAATGTATGTACTATTTTAATTCATCATCAGCAGAGGTGAGAAATTCTTCTATGAAAACAAACTTACACTGGAGGAACTCGTCTCTTGTCCGGGGAGTGTTGCTGGGACTCTTGTACATGTCAACTTCATCAGCTAGAGACACAATAAAGAGAGATTTTAAGCATGCAATGATGTCAAACTTTAATCTGATCTTTAATCTGATCGGACCATTAGGTACTTTCTGGATAGTACTTTAGGTACTTTCATGTTACAGGTGAGAATATATACACTAACGCTCAAAAAGTATATTCGGCAAGGATGCATTTAATTGATCAAATATGAGAGTAAAGACTTTCTACTAAGTGAGGAATACAAAAAAATGCATCACAGTTAACACACAAATATTCAGCAGCACAACTGTTTGATTGATAATTAATGTTTCTTTAGAACCAAATCAGTATATTAGGATCATTTCTGAAGGATTATGTAACACTGAAGACTTAAATAATGGCTGCTGAAAAATAGAATTTGCCATAACAGGAATAAATAAAATTGTAAAATGTATTTTATATGTGTATAGAACAGAGTTATTTTAAATAATATTTCACAGTATTACTGTATTTTTTTATCAAATTAAAGCAGCCCTGGCGAGCATAAACATTAAGATGTCTGAATGGTAGTGTATGTTTAACTGAAGGCCAAAATAAAACATCCATGATGTGTGCTGTTCATAGAAGAGATGAGTTAATAAATATGTATTTTAATGTGATGTTGGTCTTAAGATCATTGCTTAGCAACAGGCCAACAGTTTCTTGGAGCACAACACTGGCTTTTGACAAATACCATTCCAAAATTCCAGCTATTTCGCACAAAGCAAACAGCAGGGCAGCTAGACTTTCCCATTTTCATTAACTTACACTTTGTAGACTTTTTCTTCTTACGGTCATCTAGCTGGCAGAATGGCATTTTGTTCACTGGAAGAGAATAAAGAGTTATGAAGGAAGTCAGTTTAATGGTTAAGAAGAATTACAATAAACAAGAGCGAGCATTATTTATGTACTCATTCTCATGGAATAAAAAGAGCATTTCAAACTGGGTATGAGACTGAATGAAACAAGTCTGTATCTGTCATTACCTGTCTTTGCCACCTTGACCAGCTCTTCATTGCTGAACTCATTTAGATGTTGTTTCATCTCAGAGACGGTTTTGGTAACAGTGCCAAAGGAGAAGTAAGGGTTCACAGTAACAGAGGGCAGCTCCTCTGCATCAGTCTGGGCAATCAGCATATGGTAACTCTGTGATAAATAAAACAGAACAATTCTTAGTCACATTATTCCCACATCAGATTGCTCTGCTCACTTATTTTCTCACATACTGATGGCTTGGGGAAACAAAAATATTTGACATAGTATTTCATCACCTGTGAAATAGCAGAAGAAACAAAGTAAAAACAAAATCGTTTTACTTTCAGCAGTACATCCTGTGTGGAGTGACACTAAAATCAACCCACATGATGTTCTTTGCACTGCTTGTGCTCAGTGGATGTGTATTTTGTGCAGCACACTGTTTCTCAGTCACCTGGATGAAATGGATGTGGTCTTCAGTGCGAGAGAGTTGTGTCAGCTCATTGTCTCTCCTCTTCAGGTCAGTAATTTCATGGCCCAGACGCTCCATGTGGCCTTCAGCGGTGTTGAGTGCAGCCTTCTTATTGGTCGAGATGAGTTTGGCCATTTCCTGTTGCATTCTTTCAATGGAACGAAGCATGTCACCAAACAGCTTTTCACTCTCCTGCAAAGCCCGTTGTGCTGAACTCTGAAAGAGCAATTATAATCAGTACTCTATTTCTAATTCCGCTTCATTTTCTTTCTTGGAAATTCATAAATTGTAATATTTTATACACACATCTATTTACAAAAAATTCCTGCTTCTTTCCGAGTTAGAATTAGTCACACCAGAGCAGACCAATACATATTTCTGCAACATATTCTTGCTTACCAGATAATTAATGTTGATCTTGTATTATTATCTCATTTAATTTATGTTTATTGTTGTTAATTTATTGTTTTATTATTACATGACATATTTAACATCCAGACATACCTTGAGTGCATCCACAGCCTGTTTTAACTCTTCCATTTGCTTCACTCTGTCATGGATCTTTTCCTGGATCTCAGCTTGGGTGGCGCCCAACCGTTGCTATGAACAATTAAAAACAACAAATTCATGACAAAGGAACGTTGTAAGTACAACACCACTTCCACATGACAATAGAGCCACTTTTGGATACTCTTTTTAAAGTATATTCATTCATTTCGTTATCACTTCTATCATTATTATGTAAACTGATCTTTTACAATAAAACACTAATTTTGCTATAATGCAAGTTATTGGGCAACAATGTACAAATGCACAATTGTGTGTTACTGTTAATAATGAACAGTGTTGGGGAAAGTAACTTTTACAAGTAACGCATTACAATATTGCATTGCTCCCTAAAAAAGTAACTAATTACGTTACTTTTTATGGAAAGTAATGCATTACGTTACTTTTTTAATATGAGCAAGGCTTGATTGTTTTTAATATAATAAGTTCTATTTATAGCAAATGTAAAAGCCCTTTCACACCAAAAAGTGTAAAAAATAAACCTCAGTCTGAAGGAAAGGTAAATTCACATCTGTACAGAAGGAGAAGTTCAACACTCTTCAGCAAGAAAAAACAATGAAGCACAATTGTTAGTTTATCTAAAGTCAATTTTGCTTATTAATATGGTTGAACAGGACCGTCAAAGGTCGGCAGTAAAGACATTGGTTAATAAAATGGGATTAGATACATTTGTGTTGTTTAACATATTTAATTACTGCAGGTTTGCATAATATTCTCAGTTTGCATTTCACTGTTTTAATTCATTTTGATGAATACTGAATCTGTTTTTTGCGAGTGGTATGAATTAATACACATTCACATTTAGCCTAGAACTACAGTAACATCGTGTTCACACACAACGCCTCTGTACTTCCGATTTCTCCCAATATGGGGACAGCAGACTTGTCAGTCAATAAATGGGAAACACGAAGTAACTGGCATTACTTTGTTGAAAAAGTAACTCAGAAATGTTCTTCTAATTTAAAAAATAATGTGTTCCTTTACTAGTTACTTGAAAAAAGTAATCTGATTATGTAACTCTTGTTACTTGTGATGTGTTACCCCCAACACTGATAATGAAACCCTTCCTTACCAATACTATAGCTTAGATCGTTTTCTCATTTTCTTTAGTGGAGATCACTCACTGGCCGTGTTTGTTCTAGAGGGGTTGGCTACTCTTTTACTCAATTTAGCATATCCAGCATACTGAGAATGTCCTTTTTTGCATGAATAGGTGCACTGTTGCATAGAGGAGGTGAAAGGATGTTACTTCTACTGGTCGTTATCACCATTTAATCTGTTGCCATAACAGAGTCACTAGTGTAATATTTCCATTGGTAAAAATATGATCACAAGTGTACTTTCTGTAGTCTTACCTGCATTTCCGCCCTTTCTTGTTCAGCAGCCACCATGTCATGGCCCTTGTGCTCTTTCACCGTACACAACACACAGATACACATCTGGTCCGTCCGGCAATAAAGCTCCAGACCTTTCTGGTGCTGCGGGCAGATCTGACGATCAAGGTGTCCGATCTCATCGACCAACTTGTGGCGTTTGAAGGTGGATGATTCATAATGGGGCTTCAAGTGCTTCTCGCAGTAGGAAGCAAGACACATCAGACAAGACTTGACAGCTTTGAGCTTCTTCCCGATGCAGATGTCACATCCAACATCCTGGGGTCCTGCATAGTTGTAGTCAGGAGCCGGAGGGGCCGGTGGCAAAGAGTCAGAGTTTCTGAGGGATGAAGATGAATGGCGTGAGGACTGAAGGCGTGGATTTGGCCTCTTGTTGTAGTTGACCTTACACTGGGGACACAGGTACTGTCCAGTGTGCTCTGCATGATCCCAGTAGGTCTTGATGCAGACAGAGCAGAAAATGTGACCGCATGGGATGGAAACGGGGTCCCTGAGATCTTCCTTGCAGAGGTAACAGAGGTCCTGGTCAAGCGACATGGTTAAATCCCCAAAGATCTCCCAAAAGGAAACGTGCGTTCGTGTGCGAGACAGGAAAAGTGAGTCTAAAGTGCCACCACATCATGTTATATAGAGTAAACAGGGAGAGAGGCTAAACTGGTTATGCAGAAACCAGTAAATGAATGGGGGAGTGTCTGAGGCACAGGTGAGGACAGCGATTGAGAGAAAGAAGAAACATGTATCATCAGACGTCAATGGAAATGATAACATTGAAGAAGAGAAGCATGAATGAAATGTATGATCTCAGGGCATAAAATTGTTTCGAGAGTTGCAGGACTCTAGAAAAAGCACTCTTGCATCATGTATACACTTGCATTTCTTTTATCTTTAATAAAAAAAGCTTGTCTTGTGACTACTACATCTGGTGGCAAGCCATGATCTCACCGTTAGAGTGTTTCTGAACGGTTTTAGGGGCTGCATGTTAGCAAGACAGCTCAACGTTGGGTATAGTGCTCCACTGCGTAGGAGCTGCCATGATGGATGAGTACTTAGAGACCAAGTATTGACCTTTGGCACACGCCATCAAAGCTGAAGGGGAATTTATTTGGAGGGAGGATGAGTGTACTTTGGATATTTTTCCACCTTGGAAGACTTTTGAGTTAGAAGAAAGTATGTTTTATATTAAGAGTCCTTTAACATTCAAATATCTGAATTGAGCATCTAGGGGAGAGCGAGATAATTGGAGCATGAGGAGAGCTGTTACAATGTCGGTTTAACCACAGACATTGGGTACAGGGTGAAATTGATATCATACATTACCAAATTCAACTGAAATGAGTCTCTGTATACAGATATAAAGAGACAAATGCAATTTTGAAAAGATAAACAAATATATACTGTAATAATTTGATTTGCAGTTGATCAGGTTAAGGCTGGTTCAACCACTGAACTTATATCATCTCAGTAACAACAAATCATCTAACATCTACTCAAAATGTTCACATAAATGTTTACATTTATTAAGTAGTTGAAACACTTCTTTTCACATTTACTTTTCCTGAATCCAAAAATATGAGACAATGTATAAGCCGACATTTAGTATTTTATTCCAACTGAAAAAGTTGCACAAACATGCACAAACACAATTTCTGTTATGATATTTGAATTGTTAGCCTATGTTTTTGTATTATTTATTTTAAATCAACAGCTGAATAACACAGGGTGGAGTTGAGGGTGATAGTGGAAATTCTAAAAATAACTCTAACAAGAAATTTGATTAACAAAATAAATGTAGAAAATGTTATTTCCCATACAGGGAAGGTTGTATCAGTAGATTAAAAACAAACTAAATTCGTACATATATAAATATTTGAAATAGAATTGCAGTTCATTATATTATGACATTTTCTTTAGGAGCAAAAATAACAGTGTAACACACACATTCACACTTTTACACACACAGTTACAGATGTTACAACCATTCCTAGTCTGGCAGTGAAAACCAACTACAATTTAAAATTGGTTTTGATTGTCTACCACAGAATAAAAATGCAATAAATTGAGCACATTTTAAAATTTACAGCAGCAACTTTAACTGAAACACCAGCTGCTGTGTCTTCCAACAATGCCAGACCCCTTTTCCTAAGAAATGGCGTTTATTACTGTTGCTCAAAGACGATGGAAATAAGTGTTTGTTTTAGATTAGCCTCTCTCATCTCTCCAGAGCATACATCCTCTGTACGGCACAGTCCACAAAGCTCCAGGAATCTCTGTTGCAAAACAGGAAGTGGAAGTGAGTTTGCAGTGGCTCACATTCAGTGTGTTGAAAAGCTAATTAGAACATTTCTACTGGGACGGCAAATCCACCCCACATTCCTCACCAAATCTGAGTCATTCCTTTTAATGTACCAATGCTGATTGTTTTGTTTTTTAAACATTATTTTATACTAACTTCCTGTGTGTTGTTTTTGTTATAGAAATTGTACATAATTGGATTACATCCAAAATCAAGTGCTCATATTGACATTTAATGTATGCCCATCTCAAACTAATACTCAAGATTACTCTTACTTAAGATGGTTGTCAGCTTGTAAGTTTCAACCGTGAGAGTACAAATGTTGGCAGGAATGCACCCAGACATGATAAGTGAGATAACAGCAAGTCAAGAAGAGAGGCCTGCAAAGGTGAAAGTTTCCACTGTTGGGAGAGAATATCCAGACTTCAGCGGGACATGTGGCCTGACAGTGCAGGAGAGTCTGCAGCCAATCTAATGACGTGTCTGCCTCTGGGTCATCTGTGTCAGTCACCATATTTTGGTGTTAAGTCATAGTTCTAAAGGTGCTCAGCTCAAAATAGCTGATTGACTGATAACTGGGACTTTATGAAAGAGATCATTTGCAGTCTTAAAATAAAACCCGGAACAATAGTTATGATAGGTCACTTCAAGAACTGTCTATCAGTGTTTCCATGCAATGTTTGAAATCTTTTCAAAAGCTATAATCACATTTATTCAAAATACTAAATCATAAAAATGTAAAATCCTGAAAGGCTTTTCTAATATAAAATTATTAACACAAAACACAAAATAGCCTATAAAACCCTAACGGTATGTAATGTGGTCAGTGTAGATTGCACTGCATGTAGAGTATTTATGATCTGGTCTTTCCTGATCGCTCTAACAGAAACTGCCTATCATGCCACAGTGACATTCCTTCAGTATAACGCAAATTTATAAGTGTCAACAGTGAACTCACACAAAGCTAAATTACTATTGCTTTTAATACAAAGAATGCACTATTGGAGCTCCCTGCATGCTTTCCTTTGAGTGCTGGTCTTCCTTTGTGCTTTTCGAGAATTTCATTCTGCACAGCCTGTTTAATTTTATTTGGCAACATGCCAGGTGAGCTGCCAAAAACACACATACAGTTCTCTCTGCCTTTCAGCCAAGGCTCACAAAGGTGACCATTGTTCATAGGAAGCACTTGGAAATACCTTGTTTCTACACACTCCCCTGACCAATCAGATGGACAGAGGCAACCCCTTGGTTTTTACAATAACATCACGCACCTATGAAGCCTCACTCTCCGGACTTATTCTGTCACCCTCCAACGGGCACACAGCCCTTAATTAGGTAGGTTAATTAAACTTTTCCTTTGACCCTTAATATACACAAGGAAACACGAAACCTCTGTCAGGCTTAGTCAAGTACGCAGCTCCTTCAATAGGAAAAAGCTCCCTCGTGAACCAACGGGAACTCGGCCGGGTCAGCATGAGGGTGTGGAGAACAATAAAGGTTGTGTTAAAGGAACTGATTTCTGTTGTACGGTTTACACCATTTCCTCTCTAAGAACTATGAAGACCATGAGAACAATATGAGGGCTGACAGTCCATGAATAGGCCTGTTCCTGTTCCTTCATTTTAAAATCATTACATTATGCTGCAGCTGGAGAAAACGGCAAAAACCGATGTCAGATCTGCAATTATATAGGGGGCTAAACTAGTATGTTAGCTTTTTGAGTTAATGATTAATCACAGCCTATACCTTGCACTGTAACTTCTGGAATCTATTCGACTCTGGGAAAAGGGGAAGAGAAACTAGCTTATCATAGAGCAAACCATATAAGGAGAGAGGTGAAACTATTTATGAAGTGATGCAAGATTTGTGCCTGGGTCAGAGCGGATGGAAGGACCTTGTGTAACCAATCATAATGTATGTTGGTTTCTTCCACTGTGGCGTCGTCTGGGCTCTGGCTGGACCAATGGCTAAAGCAGAAATACACAAAATATGTCAATAATTAAAAATAAATCAGACAAATGTCATGTGTTTTCCTTTCAACCACAAATTTGATTTCTCCCACGCAACCCAAAACACTTCCAGGAAAAAAGAGTCCGAAAAAGCTTCACAGTCACAGAAGAATCTCTTTGGCATGAGCTAGTAAGTTGCTGGTTACATAACATCAGCACTGCAGGTGAGTCTGCAGGTGGTGACAGAAGTCACATGGCATTTCACATCCTACGAAAATGTAGCTTAAGTTCATTCATGCCCTGCCCCCTACAGATTGACAGGATATTTTGTAGAAAAATAGGTGAAACTAACTCTGAGACTCTTAATGCATACAGCACTTGAGAGTGAGACCAAGGTGTAAATCATCTACCATCTTCAGTCAAACCCTCCAAAAGCAAAACAGATATTTACAGATATTTTTAAAAACTTCAAAAAAAATGTCCAGTATCCCTAAAAAGGGTCATAATTTTGTCTGAAGTTTAAAGGGATAGCTTGCCAAAAAAAACAGTAAAACAGAATAAAGTTTTGAATGTTTTGAAAAATGTCAACATGACATATGATTTATTAACTGCAACTTTTATACAATTATACTCACGGTTTTCACCAATCTTGACATTTCTGTTTCAAAGTTGTATCTGTAATAGTTCTGCACAGCATTCAAACGTGGTGTGTGACTCATGCTCACAGCATATCATATATTGCACAGTTTTAAAAAACTGCAGGTTCATTTTAATTGCAGTTAATTATAAAAAAAAAAAATATTATGTCTTCACATTTAATGTCCTGGAACTCTCTGTATTGCCTCTGGGACATACAAAGAGTGCCTGTTTTGTCAGTGACAATTAACAATGCAAATGAATCTAGCAGTATGCCAAGACAGTGCCAAAGCAAAAACAGTGTTCAAATATCTGTAGTACAAACTCATCTGAAAAACTCAAATTTGAAAATTCTACAGGTTTTACATATGCTAAATAAAACTAAATACTGTTCTTTTTTTTTCTGCCGCACCCATCGAAAAACAAACTGATGACGTATTGCAAGCCTACAGCACCCAATCCAGTTCAACTGGCCTTAGTTCATACATTCAGATCAACTCACCTTACACACTATGACCGTTACTACTGTTTGTTTTGTGCAGTGAGTGGAGTAACACATGCCCTTGTATTGTAAATAATAAATGTAATAGTAACAAAAAGAAAATAGTGAGAACTTTGTCACATTTTACATAACAAATAGGTATGCTATAGAAGGAAATGTCTCAAAATTTAAATTAACAAAAACATTTTTTAATTGTCATAATAAATCTAAGATATTGTATTATCAGAAGAATCAAAATTTAAGAAAGCGCTGCTGCTGTAAGCATTGAACCCAATATTATTTAAAGAATGAATGCAAGAGAGTAAACAAGCATGAAAAAACTAGCTTTGTAACATATAAAAGCCAAACAAGAAATGACAATTATTAACAGACTGTGGTTTTAAGCTAACTGATGCAAATGTCCTTCAGCTAATGGATAAGCAATTTATGTGTTAAACAGAGCTTTTCATGTTAAGTTTCATCCTGGATGGCCCTGCTTTGTACTACAATTCATTCATTCTCAACTGTACCTTTTTCATTTAATGTCTTTCACTCCACCCCTGGCACCTCCCTCACTCTCTCTCTCTCTCTCTCTCTCTCTCTCAAGACTCCTGGCTAAACCTGTTTATCAGAGCTAGGTAGTGCTCTAATCTCTCTCTCTCTCTCTCTCTCTCTCTCTCTCTCTCCCTCCCTTCCTCTCTCTCGCAAACACACTCCCTCAGTACAAAGGGGAGGGCTTTGCTTCCTTTAATTAATAACCTGTGGAATTCAGAAACCCAAGGCTGTCTGTAGTAAAACACCAACCAGGCAGAGTTTGTCTCCTTTTTCTCTATTGAAAAATTTCAGACGCTTGGTTTTAGAATAAGGTGAACAAATATGGCAGAGCAATTTTCTTCAGACTACTTCAGCTGCCATCTATGTACGGAGCTCCTGAAGGACCCCGTGGCAATCCCGTGCGGTCACAGCTTTTGCATGGACTGTATCAGTGGCTACTGGAACGAGGCTGATTACACTGGCATCTACGTCTGTCCCCAGTGTCGGATCACGTTCACCCAGAGACCTGTGCTGAGGCCGAATGCCACTCTCACCAAAGTAGCAGAGAAGATCAAGAAGACCGGCTTGAACTTATCACTTCAAACGAATGGAAGCTGTGCTGGCCCTAGCGATGTTCCTTGTGACTTCTGTACTGGAAAAAAACTCAAGGCTGTCAAGTCCTGCCTCAACTGCCTCGCCTCTTACTGCGAAAAGCACCTGAAGCCCCACTATGAGTCTGCAACCTTCAAGAGGCACAAGCTGGTGGATGTGCTGGGGAACCTGGACCGTAAGATCTGCCCTCAGCACCAGAAGAGCCTGGAGTTGTTCTGTCGTACCGACCAGATGTGTATTTGCGCCCTCTGTACTGTCAGCGAGCATAAGGGGCATGACATAGTCTCAGCCGAAGCAGAAAGGGGTGAAAAACAGGTAAGGAAAATGTACTGCTTGAGTAAACTTTACTAGGAGAGGCTATGGGTATAGTGGTTGTGGGGTTACAAGTTGAATTTGTTTATGTATATGATTATATTAATTAACAAAAAAAGTTATTGAGATTGTGTAAGAGAGGTTTTCTTCAAAATAAGCTGCCAAGAAGCCATACACACCGTATAACCGGTTCTGTGTTATCTTAAACACGCTGGTCCAGATCATTACATAAAAACTGACGAGGAAATATGGAATAGAAAGGGAGGAGATGATGAATAAACAGATAGAAAGGTAGTGAGGTCAGTGAAACTTTCATCTAGATATAGTTTTCCAATACAACTCCCAACTACAGGAGTCACAAAAAGGGTGTGTTCACTAACAATGGACAACTCGGAGGTTACTTGATTTAATCACTGTCCTAAACTGGCCACCTTTCTGAGAAGATTAGTTTTTGTGAGAGAAAATAATAACTGTTATGAGCAACAGGAGATGAGAAACAGGGCAGGTCTGGATTCTGGTGTAGGGAGAGGCAAGGAATGTGAACTCAAGAAAATCAGGCGGGAGCTTACTGACCATCCTCGACCTCCCCCCACGCTACGAGTGAGAAAAATAGCACACTGCTTTTTGTACCTTGACCCAAAGTCATCATAAACCTCAGCAGATGAGCATAGCTGAAAGAAATGTTGACAGCCGCCTCTTCAAACTTGAGTTTCACATGAAAAACGGCTTGAGGCACTGTATGAAATAACTATCAGGACAGTAATAAGAAACATCTCAGCAAAACTATTTATAGATACTAGCCAGATGTTTACAGTTCCATCAATACTCTCTGAATGGAAGGAAGACCTTCAAAGGTTTAAGATTTCAAAGCTTTTCCTTCAATTCATCAGTACTGATCAAGCTTAATAACAGGGAGCACAGCAGTTGATGTGCTTTTATACTGTTTTGACTGAACTGTCACGGGTGCTGTTTAGATACAGTGATTATATCTGTAATCTAATACTTATCGCAGGCACTAATTGCGAGTGGTTTGTTTGTTCAGTTAAATGTAGGGATCCCAGATTTACGCCCTCATGTCCCATGGCACAGACTGCACACACACACTTTTATTCACCCCCACCCCAGATTCTCCACATTCCTTCAAGCTTATCTTGAAGAATAGTTTGGTGAGCTTGGCAAGAGGTTGCTCTGAAGCCCCCCCTCGTACCCTAAAGAATCGAGCATGTGCACCTTGAAACGTCTCTCCGGCGAGCAGACCCAGCTAGTTTTACATTCCTGGCGTGATTAACATTCCCCTCTCTTTTTGAAGATAAAGGCATCCATGTGAATCAGGTTCTTCAAATTCTAGGAAAAAGAGTAACATAGAATTACCATACATGATGATCTGTGCCGTGAGAGGAAATTTTGTATTATTCACTGAATTATGACGAAGATGCCAATCAATAACAAAAAGTCTTTGTTTTCTAATTGAATCTGTCAATAAAGACTAAGTTTTCTCTTATTTCATGGACAGAAACTTCTTGGAGTGTCCCAGGCAGAGATCAAACAAAAATGCCAGCAGAGGACCAAAGAACTGGAGGAACTGAAGACAGCGGTGGATTCTCTCAAAGTATGTTTTAGATTCAATTGTAATTCGTAACAGTTACTTTTATCATCACTGCTCATATCAAAGTCACACCATAATATATTAGACCAAATAAGAACAACCCAATGTACTGCTTTATCTGGGCAAAGGTGAAATGGCACAAGAGCTTTTATCTGTTAAGTCAGTGTGTAACTGTTTCAATCTGGGAAAGCAAACAGTCCTTGAAAGTGGCCATAATAGTTCTTTTGTTCTTTATGAGATAATCCAATGCTGGTCTTCTAGATACATGCTGATACATGGTTTGTTTTTTGTTGACTGCAGCAGTTTGAGTAATTTTAGAGTTGTAAAGCTTATCCAGAAGTTATTCTTGTAAAATTGAAGCTCTAAAATGAAGAGACACAAACAGTATCCTACTAAATGATTGGACAATGAACTGACACTCTTAAACTTGACTCATTTTAACCACAGAGCTCTGCACAAAGGGCAATGACTGAAAGCAAGAAGATGTTTGATGAGATGATCACCTCCATTGAGAGGATGAGGTCAGAGGTCACCAAACTGATCAACATCAATGAGAGGGCTGCCTTCAGCCAGGCGGAGGGGTTGATGGAGCGACTGGAGCAGGAGATAGATGAACTAAAGAAGAAAGAGACTGGACTTAAACAGCTTTACAGCACTGAGGATCACATCCACTTCTTACAGGTACTTTAAAGTAGGAGTAAATAAAGGGGGGTCCGGGAAACAGAAAATCGTGACATTGAAATGCACTTTCATGAGATCGGGTCTTCTCGAGCAAATAAGCAAATACATAAAATATTATGTCACAATATGGCTGTCTTGAAGAGTATCTAAGTAAACACAGTCGGTTACGTCTGAAATAAACATAAACAATTAAGAAAATATTGGATATGTGTCAGTATAACGGATCCATGTATTTCTTATATTAGGCTAATAATGGTAATCAAACAACAAAAGAAAACATGAGAATCTCACTAAGTAACTTCTGTAACTGTAATAGGTAATTATGTCTAATTACTTCATTAAGTAATACAGTTTTCATAAGCACGGCAAAATACAAAATACTGTTTATTTTGGGTAATTTGTATCATTGTTTCTAACGGCTAAGTCTCCCTAAAGATGAAATCCTAGAACCGCCCCAGATTATTACATGAAAGTTTCAAAGACATTTAGATAAAAAGAGTTACCTTTTAGTAATCAAGGCTTGCAAATATTATGACTATATTTACTACATTTACATAATGTAATGTAATATTATGACTACATTACGACTGACTATATTTTATGCACTGAGATTTCTTTCTTTTTAAACAGAATTTCAATTATCTCTGCACTCCGACTGATGACGGCTTCATACCCAGAGTGTCTCTGAACCCAGACTTCTCCTTCAGTGCGGCCAGGAAAGCTGTGGCTGAGATCAAAGACAGGCTGGAGGAGCTGGGCAGAGACGAACTGCGAAAGATCTCAAAATCAGGTCAGAGCACACAATGCACCGGACACCAGATACAGGCATAGTTGTCGGGTGAATTTGCCCTTGCTTGCTGTTCTGAACACACTGCCCTCTATTTGGACAGTAAAGTGTACTGCTGAACTTAGTTTCTCTCTAAAAAGCCACATTGTGCACTTTTGGTGCAGTATATCAAAATGTATCATTTCTGGGCCAGCTATAAAATAATCTGAAGTCCTAATGGAATAAGCAACAATTACACAGATAAGTCTTTAACTCTGACAAGTCAAGCCTTTTAGTACCGGGTGCACTTTTCAGTACATTCTCAAGTTAGCAAGGAAGTCATGTGATTGCATGTAGAGTGTAAACATGGCTTAGAGTTCCTCCACTTCATTTACAATTCACTGAGCAAAGTTCAAAAGATAAACAAAAGAGCTATTCTGATTGGATGAAGTAGTTAGCGACAATTCTATTAATAGAGTTTAAAAAACAAACAGGATTTAGAGCCTTACTTAGATCTGCTGGCACAAATCTAGTATTTCTTGTTTAAAAATGTATTGTAAATTACGTTTTCCTGACGTTTATTTTTTATAACAGTGAATGAAGTACCAGTATACACTGTGGAGAGTCGCACCAAAGAGAAAACTATCAGAGGTAACACAAATTTACTGCACTGTATATTGATTTACACTGATCACATATGGGTGGTGCACATATAAGCTATAAACATAGTCTAAAAAGGGCAATATGTAAAAAAAACAAAAACACACATGACAAAACTAACAACTGTTTAAAAGTCTTGGGTCTGTGTAAGATTTCTCTTATACTCAACAAAGCTGAATTTCTTTGATCAAAATGAAAAACAGTAATATTGTAAAATATTACAAACAAAGTAAATGACCTGTTTTCTGTTTGAATATATTTTAAATTGAAATGTAATCCTTCCTGTGTTAAGTTAAAGAAGTTCATACAGTGGACAGTGCACCTCCTGCAGAGCCCAGGAGCAGATCGGAATTTCTGAAATGTAAGTATCTAGAAATCATGATATTTATATTCTCAAATAATGGTCATCGTTAGATATAAATAATATACTGGGCATTTAATGCTTATGCTAATTTTCTCTATTTTTACATGTAGATAATTTAACATCTAAAGTAAATTTTTAAAAGCACAAATCCTTTAATTACAAGTTATCTTAAGCTTATATTAAAATAAATATATATTTCTCCAAATACACATTTGTATGCCTAAATTGACTGGCATCTATAACATGACTGGTCATATAGTTGTCAGTGTTTTCAATTTTGGACACAATAGTACAGAATTGATATCAGCCATTTATTAGTTGTCAGCCACAACATGAAATTATTCATCAGCTTATTTGTATTACGCATAATTTTAAATTATATTTTTTTCTGTTATTATTTGACATAGGTATTTGAAAACATACAAAGACAGCAGACAGGTATACAAAGATCTGTTAAAAGCAACTTTTACCTTTTTTATTTCCAGACTTCTGTCAGCTGAGACTAGACCCACACACGGCCCATAAAGAGCTGTACTTCTCTGAAGGAAACAGAAAGGTGCTTAGAACCAGAGACCCGCAGCCATACTCAGACAACCAAGATCGCTTCGATAGCTTTGCCCAGGTGCTGTGTCGTGAAGCTCTGTCAGGTAGCCGCTTCTACTGGGAAATTGAGTGGAGTGGGGAATTCTCGATCGGTGTGGCTTATCGGGGCATTAGCCGGAAGGGTAAAGGCTCCCTGTGCTTGCTAGGCTACAACGATAAGTCCTGGAGCCTCCTCTGCTCCGATACAGGGTACTCGGCCTGGCATAACAGGGTGGACAAGGCTGTTAGTGGCCCTCACTCTTCGAGAATAGGGGTCTTTTTGGACCACTCTGCGGGGGTGTTGGCCTTCTATAGTATTGGTGAGACCATGACACGTCTGTATCGTTTCGAGACCACATTTACTGAACCCCTCTATCCTGGGTTTGGGGTTGGAACATCAGTCAAGATCTGCCAATTAAAATGAACATTACATGAGATGTGTGATTTTCATGAAGAATCTGATGTGAAGGACAGACATTTATGCTCTTTTTTTCTATGATTTTGTATTTTTTAACTTTTATTCTGAATGCCATTTTTCAGCTGTCGTTTCAATTTTTACAGGTTCTGGAAGAATTAAAAAACTTTTTAGCAATGATCCTATGTGCAAATAAAGTTCTCTAAAATCAAGGTTTAAATGAAGAAAAATGTTTTTCAGTTAATATTATATGGAATTCTCAACGTGTGTGTATCCAAAAGACATTGTAAAGCAACATTATTCATCATGCCTTCTTCATATTTCAATAAAGTTTTTATACTTACCGGTCTCTCATTAAATAAGTGTGGTCATATATCTGTTTTTGTTGTTCTGTTTAATAAAGTATTTTATTTTGACAAGTTTTTTTTTATGTTGCTTAAATAAATATTCTGGGGGTGAAAGTATTTGTATATAAACTGCTGGAGTTAAGTAATGCATCATACCATGAACAAATACGAATGAATCAAACACATTAAAGTTTATGCATAAAAAAGAAGAACTCGCCCGCACATAATGATAAGATTTCTGACACACTTTCTAAAGCGTCACTTTTACATTTTGTTTTTTATTTTAATACTCGAAACTTTGAGTGGCGTTGGTCTGTTTACTGACAAACCCTGAGAGCTACTGAGGTTTTTGGAGATACTACTGTTGGATAGACGATGTTAACAGTTTACTTTGTGTTAATTTACCGTTTTAGTTGCTAACCCTGCTTTCTGCTTTTCACCTTGGCGTGTTTTTTACTTTTTTGTACAATAACCTGCTGTGGACAGTTTGCTTCTTTCATGGTGGATATAGCAGATGACTGTGCCCTCGTGTGGCTATAAGAGCAAATACAACTTTTTAGAACCATGCTTAAGGAAAATCTTCTCAAATACTACATATGTTGATTTAATAAACCAAAATGGATAAAATTATATCCTGTGAATTTCGTCCAAAATTTATATTTGTGGCCTTTACATTTACGCTATTTCGTGAATTGCATTAATACATTAAAACGTCTATAGGCGGTTTAATGGCAGTTTCCCCCTTAAGAGGTTGTGACAGGTCGTGTGACCATTATCGTGTGACCATTGTCATTGCTCATTTGTGTGGACAAGTGTTCAACTGTCCAAACGCCTTGAAAGTGTTTTATTTTTATATAACCCAAACATTTATATAACCCAAACACTAAGCGAATTAAATATATTGTTCTACCATTCTCAGTATTTTTTTATTTTTAAAGAATTTATTTTCAATGCAAGATACGCAAGATAAATTATGAAGATTAACGAATCTGCGACCCGTGTTTTACTTTCTGTATAATCGCCTTGGAAACGAGTTGTTTATTTATGTTAGCCGCGAGCTAACCCATCATGCGCTTCATCTAGCTACCTTTCGATATGTATCGGTAGATCGAGCTGATTTGACACTTTAAGCGAACGTTTTACGTTTCATTTATTATTATTTTACATCACAATAGATACACAATGGAACTGTCAAATTGTTGTTTTATTAGCTAACTCGCTAACGTTAGCTAGGTAGGAAAAAATAGGTCTAACGTTAACGTTAGTCAAAAATATCTCCCTTGCATTTTTTTCTCTCTATAACGTTACTTGAATACGTTCAAGATGAAAATATTATTAATTGGACCTAGCGAGGTAAATCGTTTGGTAGTATGTATGTGTATCTTCATTTATTTGTGTAACGTTGGATCACTGATTTTCACATTTCATATTGATAGTGTGGGAAAACAGTATTAGCCAACTTTCTATCCGATACAACAGACACAACCGGAGCTGACTACAGCCCTACACAAGGAGTAAGGTGGGCTGGTTGTAAATATATTGTTGCAACAAGTATAGATGTTTGCTGCCTGGCCAAAAGTTTTATTTTTGTATATTCAAATATGACATTTATTCGTTTTAGGATACTAGAGTTTGAATCACACAATTTATCTAAGGGCAGTAAAACTGCATCAAGTGAAGTGGAACTATGGGATTGTGCGGGTGATTTCAAGTAAGTTGATCAAATGTAAACCATTTTTCTGAACCAGACTTAAGATGTTAAACAATTCCTATTTCTTTCGGAGTAAATTCGTTCAAGTGTTTTATGTTCACAGGTTTGAATCATGCTGGCCAGCTTTGATGAAAGACTCCAATGGAGTAGTTATTGTGTTTAACCCAGATGTCCCCAGTCATCTCAAGGAAGTAGAGACCTGGTACTCTACATTCATGTCCTCACAGGGTCTACAAGAGGCCCAGTGTCTGCTCATAGCACATCATAAACCAGGGAGCGGGACGGACACCACCCGTCCATCATTAGGTAACTTTCCCTCTCACTACAGCATTAGAACATTGCAAGTTGAGTTTTGGTTTAAAACTGAATGAAAAGGAAATGTATTTTCTCAACACCTCTTTAAAAAAAGTTTCTTAAAGTTACATATGAATAGTTATTTTAAACCGAATTAACTTGTCCTCTGTGTAGCCCCACAGTTAAACAAGTTGCCGCTCATTCACTCAAACCTTGAGGAAGAGCCTGAAGATGTCCGACAGGAGTTTCACAAATATTTGGGAAAAGTTATGCGGATGCTATCAGAAAATCAGGAGCGAGAAGAAATGTCAATTATTACATAATTTTGCATATAAACAAAGACAAACCTATAAAATCGCGCAATATATGCACATGCATTTTCTTTCAGCTTTTGTATTTTCCCCCACCACTGCATTAAATGTCACTTTGACCTGGTAAAACATTTTTCAGATGCTTTCACTCATTAACACAAAAAGGAAATATTTTAAAGGACATTGATTATGTTGTGTATATACATGAACTCCACCATCTATCAGACTAATATTTGACAATATTGTCACATTCTCCTGGGTACACTCACTGACATGTCATTAAAACCCACTGGAATTAAAGAGGCATGAAAACTGTTCTTTCTTTAATTATATTCATTTATTTAGTTCCTGGATTCCAAGAATCTGATAAAGAAAACAGACAAAGCTCAGCAAAGAACAAGCAAACAGGACAGTCCACATTTATACATCATAGCCAATAAGGCCTCCCTTCCCAATGATCTCGCCGATGTAGAACCACATCAGAACCTCTGTAGCAACAAGTCCGTTCCTCAAAGCATCCTGGGGCAAATAAATAAAAGTGATGAGACATTACATAAATATTCTCAGAACTACTAATAATCAGGTTTGCCCAACAATAATTAAATGTACAATTCAAACCTCACTTCCTGATAATGAAGTGCATCTTCAGTTCAATTAATGAACAGACACAGGCTGATAAGATCTTAATCAAGCTTTTATATGATTAGACAAAGTGCTATGCTTGAACTGCAGTGAGTGTACTGGCTTCCATGTTTGATTTAAAATGTGTAAAGGAAAAGGCTTTTTCCTAAAATATGTGCATGTTGCAATTTAATTCCAACGTTAAAGAGATAGTTCACCCAAAAATTACTAAATTACACACCTTCACTCGTTACTAACCTTAACAAGTTCATTCTTATGCTGGACACAAAAGATTATATTGTGAAGAATGTTGGTAACCAAACAATTGATGGTAGCTACCGACTTCCATATCATTTTTTTATTTTCCCCCCATGCTATTGAAGTCTATGGCTAATGTCAACTGTTTGGCTACCAACATTCTTCACAATAGCTTTTGTGTTCAATGGCTTTAACAAATTCATACAAGTTTGGAACAGCTAGAGGATATGTGAAAGACAATGTAATTTTTTTCTAAACATGGTGGCTAACACTAGCATATGCATCATGCACAATTTTAAGACAAATACATATTTGAAATATGACATGACAGCAGAGTTGGGTATAATGCGTTACTCAGTAACTCTAATGGACCAGCGACTAGTTGACGTCAAGCTGAAAGCGTCATGGCAGAGCACTGAAGTCGATTAGTCTGTGCAACCCCTATTTCATACGGATTATTTTATCAGAGAATTTTGTATTCAAAATGACTTCATTTAATAATAGCCACATCATCCTTTCTTTAGATATAGGTCTACTGTATGTCTCATGTCATTTTCATTCATTCTAGTGACTCGTTTCAGGAAGATATTCACAAAGACACGAGAATGCAGAAAGTGTACCCTATGTTTTCTTTATTTTACAAAACCAAAGAAAAAGGTTTTGTTGATATTGGGAGTGAATCAGGGTATACAAAAAATAGGCCTACTTATGTATTTTCATTCAATGTGAAATTAATGAAAGAACTGAGTTTCTTATGAGTAAAGTAAACTTGAAAGTAAAGTAATTAGTAATCTGATTACTTTTTAAATGCAGTAATAAGTAATGTAATCAAAATTACAAATTTAAAGAAGTAATTAGTAGTGGATTACTTTTTTTGTAACTAATGCTGCCTTCACGTGCCATCGGATTTATCGTAAATACGAGTTTCCAAGTCGGAAATTGGACGTGAACCTGAAGAGTTTCCGAGTTGGGCGGGTCATACATTTTAAACATGGTGGAGGGGACAACCTTTGCTGCTGTCAGTGCTGTTCTCACAACAACTACATTCCTTTGTATTGTCGCTAAAGTAGTGTATTTATAGGCTAGATATGAACAATCACTTGAAGCATATTGTATGTTTTATAAGCATGTATTCGACAGAAAATCCAGAATTTTAAAGCGCCATGAATGTTTATATGATTGTCACCAATGGGATGCTACATTTTATTCTTTCCAACATGAAAGCACTTGAATATGACAAGCTCGTAATTACGACTTCATAAGTGGGAAATAGAAAATTTCCGACAGCACATGAAGGCAGCATTACCCAACACTGCATGACAGATAATGCCTCTGCCAGAGCAGATGATTTTTGGATGATACATTTCAGCTATTATTTTGTGCCAACATTGTAAAATTTCCAAACATCAATTTGAAATCTAAACCATGATTTAAAGGATCCATACTAACCCTCACTGTGGTCTGGCCGAGCCGTCCAGACTGGAAGCCCTTGATGAGATCCTGGACGCCGCTGATGGCCTTGGGGATCTCGGCAGGGGTGGGAGGCACCAGCTCCACACGGGCGTAATACCAGAATGTAGCTAACCGGGGCTTGGAGTAGTTCACAGCGGCTGTAATGCATCATTATAAGCGTTAATCACGGAAAACATATGTCACGTTTACAATCATAAATGAAACTTCGTAAAGCCAAGGCCATAGGCACAACGTAAATGTTTGAGCTGAATTATCTTAACACTGACATTGAGCGACTGTTCCGCTCTTTCAACTTGAGCAAAACGCTGCTGTAGTGCGCGTTCAGAATGAATTGTGACAGCTATAAACAGAATAAAGCATCAGAACATTAGCGAACACAATTTTTGGTAATTTTCTTGCACGAAAAGTCAGCGTATTGCCAGACTTACTGTCTGTATAGTGAATGTTTAATTCATCTAACTTAATGCATGTTTTGCTCATTTACGCGGCCTGTTCTAACCGCTGCGGAAACCAGAAGAATGCAACTCAAAACAAATCTTTCGATGAAACACACCTTCTATAGCTTAAGTAAAAGGTAAGTATTCTTACCACCGACCAACGTAGGCACTTTAGCCACAAGTTTCTGTACCGCCTGGGCCATGATTTCCGTGACTGTGAAGGTTTATAAGCCGCTTCTCTCCACAAACTGCCCCTACAATGAATGTCACCTCCAGTGAAGGACCCTTCGATTGAGGAGGCTGAATATATGCCTGACTAAAATGTCAAGGATGTCGTCTATATATATAGCCTATATTAAAAAAAACTATAGCCACCATGTTATAACGTTGAACAAAAATGCTGTTTTTTAAAGATAAAAACTGATTGTGTTTCTATTCTTTCTAAAAAATAAATACCGTATTAAACACATTTCATATAAATAAGGGTGGCATAACACGACCGGCTAAGTACAACTACTAATGCTAAATGACTGTATACATCTTCATATTCTGTACTCTTTGATAAAGGGCTATTTTATCTTTCATTTATCAGCCATTTTATCTATTTTATCTTTCATTTATTTTAAGGCAAATAGTGTAATTATTGATTTATTATTTATTATTAATTTAGGACAACAATAACACACAAATACATTTTCCTGAAATATCATGATGAATCAGAGACATTTATTTACCACACATTGTTTTGCATTTGTTATATTAGTTTATTGTGTGTGTGGGGGGGGTATATTTGACCCCATTTAAATGATGCATTTAAGATCAAAATGTACAATGCTGAAATGGTAGTTATAGGTCAAAACATGGTGAACACGTCTTAAAATACATACAAATATTTCTCAGAGAGACAAAAATGAACATTGTTAATGCCATCCTGCTATACATACTGTATTTTTACATTCAGAAAAATATCTTAAACATTATTCACTGCACTCTGAATGATTATGAATATGTGCAAAGGATTGTGCCCAATGTTTAGGTAATTTCATACAGAAAAACTGCAAAGTGCAAGATGTAGAGGTCAGAGAAATAAGCTACCCAGTGAAATTCTGTTTAAACACATTCCCCAAGCACTGATGTCATTGACACGGTTAGGAGGAATGTTTTAATGGTCATTCACACTATAACTAGATGGACTAAGTGCTGTCATGAGTGCTGTCATAAGAAGTGCTGTCATCAGACAAGTCATCAGTCTTCAGTGTTGGTGGTTCAGCAGCACTTGAAACATTTTCCTCCACCTGTAACAAATTCATGAACTTATATAAATAAAGGCATGTGATAAATTATGTCTTTGCTTATGAATTTTGAAAACTTTTGGTGTGTGTGGTTTAATCACACTTAATGCAGTTAGATATACTGTGTTATTGAATACCTCAGAGGTAGGTGCTAGTTTGTTCACAGTGATTGGCTTCCCATTTTTCTTCAGCCAGTCATAACCTTTCTGATCTACTACTAGTAAAGAAAGAGTGTCTCCTCCTTTCTTCACATGTAAGATGACATCCTCCAAAGACTCTTTCTCCACATTCTGTCCATTCACCTCCACCACCACATCACCCTGAAGGAGCCCTGACATCTCTCCTGGGCCTTCTGCTGCTACCTAAAAATGTAAATTAATATACTGTCATAATAAAATACAAGTTTGTTATTCATATTTGCTTTAAATTATATATATTTTACTTATAGAGTATCAAAGCATTATCAAAAGTGTTCTATGATTTCTAAAAGATGACACCCTTTATATTAGGCTGTATACAGTTCACTATGTGGCCTAGGGCTGATTTTCCAAGCGTATAGTTCTGTGAAGAATCCCCACCAATGAGTGAGTCTGGAACATTTCTGTTCAGTCCTAACCTCTGAAGTCAGTATCGTCTAAAGACTGATTTGGCAGTGAATGGACTTCATTGTACCTGGCTGATGAAGGTGCCAGGTTTCTGTTGGACGCAGCCCAAGTTGAAGTCAAAACCGGCAGAGCCTTTCTCCAGAATACAGTGTCTAACATTAGGATTGATCTGCACATCCTCCTGAGGCTCATCAGGGAGGACTGCAGGCTTCGGCATCACTGGGGTTTCCTTTTGCTCCTCAGGGTTACCAGATGTAACATCCACACAGAACAGCAAGGGAGAAAGGCCCATCTGAGGATAAATAATATGAAGTTTAACAGACAAGTAGACAAACAAGCATAAGGAAAAGTATGAACATGTTTTGATAAATTCTTCCTTTTGTTGAATTATCAGTCTGTCTAACTGTGATTTTTTTAGTTAGGGGAAATTAAAAAACAAAAATATCTTATAGGATAGATAGTATTATCTTTAAAAGTTTTCAATATGTTTATTTAATTACATTTATTTAATTTTTAATAGTATCATAAGTTCAAAGCATACGGATTTTTAATAATTTTAATATAATTTTTTCATTGAGTATGTATTTGTATACAATTTTAGTTTTTATAACAAAGGACTGCTGTAACCAATACTGCTGCCGTGAACATACTGTACTACCAAGCATCTTAAAGAACAATTTCATTTTTTATCAAATAAAATAAAGTAAAATATTTGGTTATGGTGTAAATTAGAAGTAACACATGTACATATCTATATCGCACATAACTACATATCATATTTGTTTTTGTTTTTAAGTGTCATTACCAATTGGGTTAGAAAAATCCAGTCTTTTTTCTCCAAAAGCAGAAACATTTTATCACCATCACACATAATATCCTATATCCACATAATCACACACTATATTAATATTCACTTTGGTTGATCAAATCCATAATCAGCTCTTATATTTCAATAACAATTTTAGTTTTTACTTTTGAGAAATTATTTTCAAGAAGTGCCTTAACTGAAGAATCATCCCAGTATTAGCATTTATGTGCTCACTCTGTATATTCACCTTATTGTAGAAGTCCTGGCCCAGAGGTGGCATAGTCGTGAGGGTGACCTGCTGTCCACTCTGTCTGATTTTACTGACAACTTGATTATGACTTAGTGACTCTGTGGACTCTCCATTCACTTCAAGAAGCATCTCACCTTCTTTAACACTTCCCAGTTCAGCAGGGCTGCCCTTATCCACTTCTCTCACCATGTGGACTGTATAAACCAAACATAAATTATACAGTCTACAATTCATTTGTGTGGCTGTATGCCAGAGTATGAGTGCATGGCAAAGAGTGTGTCTGTCTCTCACCACTGCGTCCTGTTCCAGTCTTCTCCTGCCTGAGCAGGAAGCCGTACCCTTCTGGCCCCAGCACCAGATGCAGTCTGCGAGGCCGATATGGCATGTTCTCTGCATTAGCCATGGCTGGGAGAACAGGCATTTTCCTACAGGCATAACTCTTCTCACTGTCACTGTCTATCAACAGCATTGTCATGTGATTCTTGCACTTCTTCACCTGGGAATAGCATCACTTGAGATGAAAGTACACCATAACACCATTAAAGATCTAAATGCTACTCATGACACGAGTTTGTCTGTGCAGACTGTTGAATAGTTAATTGTGAGTGAAAAACTGTTACTGATTTAACATTGCATTTTGTAATTTTACTGTAAAATAAAGTAAAATGCTATAAAAGGACATTCTCAGAGGTCACTGCGTGACACAACACATGATGATTATTTAATTATGTTTTAATTTGGTTTATTTTTATAAACAATATACATTGTGGTTTTATTGTTACATTTTATTTGACTTAGTTAATGTTTATTGTAGTGCTGCACTGTAAATGCACTCCAAAAAGCAGATTTTGGTAGTTCAACTAGATTATACAATTGCATACTGACATTATATCACTTGATGAAATATGAGGTTAGCCTGTACAACACACAGGTAACAATATGCCATCCTGTAATATCTGAAGCATTGTCGCTATATTCTGTCAACCACATCTGCTGTTTCTCACCATAAATTGAACAGGATAATGTTTTACATTTATCTAAAGCAAGTCCATGTTTACCATTCTGCTGATGGCAGAGTGTGTGAGTTCAGAGACCATGGCACCATCTATCCAAATCAGCCGGTCCCCTTTCTTCACCCCTGCTCTCTCTGCAGCACCTCCTTTCACTGGGCTTACTGTGAATTTCCCTTTCTCACCTACATCCCAGAAAAGAGTATTTCTAAAACTGCATTACAGAAAGGGCTGATATTTTTATATGTACAGTATACATTAAATGACTGCATTATTAACCTTCCACTGGCTGTATATTGAGGCCCAGGCCAGGTGCATCTCTCGTGATGTGGCAGAGACGAGGAGGCCTCCATCCTTCCCCACGACTAGCTTTAGCCAGCTCTCTAAGGTCACGACCCTCAGACACAGCCTGCTTGTAGGCCTTTTCATCTAACACCAGGAAGCAGAAGTGTGATCCACTCACCTGAATCCTGTGTGACACCTGGGAGCGAAACAAACATAATAAAACACTCTGTTACAAAGCCTGACAAAAAAATCAGTAATTACAAAATAAAGGTCATGATCTCTCACCTCCATGTGTTCCACATTATCAACAAACATCTCATTGACTTCAAGCAAGCGGTCCCCATCCTTGAGCCCACTCCTCTCTGCCACTCCAGGTGAATCCAGCTGTCTAATTATGTGACCCTGCTGCCCTCTTTCCATACGCAGACGGAAGCCAAAGGTTTCTCCTTCTTCCTTCTTCAGCACACACACATGTGGCGAGGGCAGTGACACAACCTCTGTCAGCAAAAACTAGAGTTAAATGACAAACTGTACACTTTACGGTATACTATAAACTAATTGTTACTCTGATAATATAATAATCATATGCTATAGACTAGTGATTCCCAAACGTTTTTGTTAGCCAAATCCATGAGAATTTAAGTTAATAATTTAAGAATATTTTAATAATTTAACAACATGTTTGCGGTTCTCTGATGTCGGTTAATGACCGCATGACATGTAAACAGTATTTATTTATTTTTGTAGTTAGTATTAACATTTTTATTTTATGTTTATTAGATTTTTTATGATTAAATTAAATTATTAGCTTTTTATCCACTCAAATACCCCCCTGCAGTTCCCACATGAACCCGCAAGGGCTTGCGAAATCCAGCTTGGGAAATCCATGTATAAACCTTCCTTTGTGGTATGAGTAAAAAAATAATATAAAAATAAATGATAAATAATAGATTCAAATGATTTAAATCCTTAATCGCAACATAGCAGCTAACACTATTAATAATAAAAACACACTAACCTGTATCATCTGAAGTCACCATGGCTGGATTGTCTATTCCCTCCTTGGGATTGAAGGTAAACCTCCTAAGTGAACACAAGAACAGGTTAAGGATTTAGTTTATGCCCTCTGATAAGTTCTGTACACAACAGCCAATGAGATCCAGTGCGCTACCATAAACAAGTCAATGATCCCTCAACACAGGTACTTCACTGACAGTTTTTTAGATAATACACTCAGATGAAGCCATAAGGTGAGGTGTGTCCTTCCACGTGCACGCTTATCAAAGCAGAAAGCACAAAGTCAAAAGCTACAGTCCGAGTACATGTGTGTCTGTG
Organism: Gymnocypris eckloni scoliostomus; assembly: GCA_027564155.1. Lineage (NCBI taxonomy): Eukaryota > Metazoa > Chordata > Actinopteri > Cypriniformes > Cyprinidae > Gymnocypris > Gymnocypris eckloni. The sequence continues at coordinate 20,056,609 of CM050414.1, forward strand.
AAGGGACACGAGTCATAAAAACATCACTTACTCTGTCAGCTCCATGGTGTCCCATAGCACTGCAACTAAAGTAATGAGAGATAGAGGAACATGAAATGTTGACAACCTCACAGCGAGGCCAAACGCATCAAATTCCTCGATAAAACACAGATTCCACGGTCTGAGTCAAGATCAGTCATTTTGCTTTAACGATTGCATTTAACCTTGGGATTTCATAAACAGATCTTGACTCAGAAAATGTGGCTATAGCTCATCTGCTCTGACTTCCCTTTATACTTTAGATTGGTCATCCATAGTGAGAACATGTGATGTTTATTAGCCAAAAATAATACAAATAGTGTTTGCCTTGAGTTGATAGGGTAGGATTAAACATCTTAGTAAAATATGCTTTGGATGATTGCCTTGTTGGCAATACTGAGGTTGCTATCTATTGCCAATCAACTTGTGCTTTTTTTACTGTTGACAATCACAGCGTTATATTGAGTTACAGCATGTCAAGAATGGCAAGATGAATCACGTTCACCATTCAGCACATTACTTAGTTCTTAAGTCAATTTGACACATTACTTAGGTCAATTTTAATAACTAGAAAGGTAATAAAACCGAAGAAATTATACCACAGAGACTGACTGTATATTCTGACTCAATAAATGAACAGAGCCCATGGCCTTGAGTTCACATAAACAATCAACCTGATGGGTGACCATGATTTACTATTAACTAAATAGCCAAAACATTGTCTTTTCACTCCAAAAAATTTACAAAAAAAATAAATAAAATAAAATAAAATAAAATAAAATAAAATAAAATAAAATAAAATAAAATAAAATAAAATAAATTAAAATAAATTAAAATAAATTAAAATAAAATAAATACATAAATAAAATAAAATAATAATTAATACATTTAGGATTATCCATGACCATGCAGGTAACAGTTTTATTATGTTTTTTGCATAAATTCCACTCAAGCCTTTTCCTTCTAAATGTTTACAATGATTTCTCAATGAGCATCAGCATGCAGTGTACAAATTTAAATAGAATTAATGGACGAAAAAAAAACAGTGTAAAGCATAATAGGCCTACAGTACTTCAAAACAGCGACGCAGAACAAAACACAACTGAGCCAAAGGTACCTGAGCTGTTTCTTTGTCTCATGGTCGGTGGAAGATATACGTTTCAGGAACACAGGGAGCTTATATGCTTCTCTCATGTGTTCTTTGTCCTGCTCCACGTTTAATGGTTAATCTGACCGCTCACAAAGAGGGGCATGTTGTTCTTGACCTCTGGGTGTAAAACCCACACACAGTCATTATCTCTGTAAATTTCACACCAGCAGTGAACACAACAACATCTCTCACAGAACTTCACTGCATGGTCCTATTGCAAGGACTATTTCTTGATGTATACAATTGCTTAAAAACAGCAAATTGTGAATACATTTTTGTCTAAGTAATATAAGAGATGGAAGATTGAAGGCCTATGAGGGGAAGCAAGATGGACGGTGGGTAATAAGCTGTGAATATGTCTCCTCTCTGAAGGGCAGTGCTAACATAACAAATGCAAATGTGCCATGAAAAGAAAGGCTCAGCTAAGATTAAAGTTTTTTATCTTTTCTGGGAGAATGTGATCAGGATAATTATAAGCATAATGAAACCAATGTCATCTGACATGGTCTCAAGGACACTCTGAGACCATCCTTCAGAGGTCCTGATGGGAATATCAATCGCAGTAGTACCGAGTATTTAGATAACACTTATGCTACCATATTATTTATATGTACAAGTTTGGATTCATAACAACATACATTAGAAAGTAATAGTAATTTATACACTGAATTTTCTATAAAATTCTATGTAAGGATCATCCAAAATTGAATTCTGGCATCATTTACTCACTCTCATTTTGCTCCAAACTGTAATGTATTTTTAAGAATGCTGATAACCAGTTTCACTTCCTATTGACTTCCATTTCAAAGGAAATCAGTGCATATCAAAATGAATAAACGACATAATTTTAATTTTTGGTTGGACAATCCCTTCAAGCAGGCTGTCCAAATGAAACTGACTGCAGGGTTAGAAAATCGAATTTACTAAAATAATACTTAAAAAATATATATATATTATTAAGTTACAGAGTATTTGAAATATGTGTATCCCAGACCACTATAGAGACAGAAATCATCTTCAATAGTTGTAGGTAATATATAAATGCATTTATTATAATCGTTTGAACATGGTTGCACACATAACTTGTATTTCTGATGAGGCGAACATAATAATTATGCAGCTAAACTGGGAAGCAGCCTGCAATAACTCTCATTGCTGTGCAAGCAAAAATCTTGCTAAATGTTTTCATACACAAAATCGAATCAACAAGTCTTTTTCAATATCTCGAAAATGAATTTGCACTTTACCAGCTTATCTTTTTTATTTTCACATTTGAGAGAGAACCGTCATATGCTTCTTATCCGTTAAGGCATGCCTTCCGAGTAACAAAAATGAGATTTTTCTTAAAGAGAAATGAAGACAATTAAATAAAAGTGTGTGAAATATGATCTCATCCGTGTGTCTCTCAACATCTTTCAGAGGGGGCTCCACCTACAGAAACCCATATCGACACATACTAATGACACAGACACACAAAATGATGATTTGCACACAATAGAGATTTGACAAACGACCACTGGAAATATATTGAATATTCAAGGATTAGATAGGAAATATCACTCACAAGGCACAGAACAATACTATTGCTATTAGAAACAGGTATTACCCAACTCTCTACGCTAGATGTCTGTGTACCATTAGGAGACAGATTCTTGATGGTGAGGATTTCCTTACTCTAAACCTCTCCAAGGACTCAAAAGGAAATAGACCATTTGACACTCTTTGTCTAAGCAATATTGAACGCTGGATTGTTGACTGTTAAGCAGCTAATAGCTTCATTGATCTCTTGCTCTAAAGCAGCTCTTCTGAAAAGGAGCCTGTGCTCCTGCAAAAACATCCACAACCAAGAGTTGGCCTAGTTTTTCCCTGGGTATACCATATGGCAAAAAAAGCAAAAATGATTTTACAGCAGCAATTCTTCAATTGCAGAATGACCAAAAGATCATCTTTAAAGCTGTGTGCAATGTTTCGGCAGGCAGATTGTTCTAGAAAAAGAGCAATCATACCTTACAGTATGTGTTAGAACTAAATGCTACTAAACGCAAACGCTTTCTGGAGGCCGTCTTCCTGCCTACATATCACATTTTTACCACTCACATGGCTCAAAACGGAGTCAGCTCGCCCAATGGTAACATTCTAAAACAATATAAAGATGTCCTAAAATAAACCCGCTGCAGATTTGTCAATCATTTTGGGAGTATTTTATGGGATTACGACACATTCCTCAGTCACGGCGTCTTGTGTTTTGATTTTAAATTCGTCATGCATTTCCCACTCCCTTCTCCAGAATTGCATGTCGTATTTTCAGATATAAAAATAAAATTAATTACAAACAAATGTGCAGAAAAGTTCCAATAAAACAACATCAACAAAAGTGCATACATGTATTTACAATCTTGCTTAAAGCAAAACACATACTTTTCTTTGTGTATATACTCAGATTATTAGTAGTCTACATTATATAAGGAGACATAACACATAGCAGGACTCAAAAAGATTTCCAGAGTAACATTGAGTCAATTGTGAAGATGTTTGCATTGCATTGTGGTATTGAATAGCCTGGCTGTTGGAGGCGAGAAGCAGGGAAGAGGAAGTGTGCATACAGGTGCAAACAAGAGATTTATCCTTCCAGAAAAGATCACCACACCATTGAAGATGGCATAAAGTGTTCATCCAGCATCTCTATCCAGGTGTATGTTTGTGTCACTTGCAACTAACCGCAAATGTCCTGACATCTTCAGCAGTGCAGATTAGTGCAGATCGTGAAAAGAAGCAAAAAGAAACAGGTCATCGAGTGCTATTTCGACAGTAATGAATGTTCGCATAAAATGTCCAATAGGATTACAATTGCAAATGATTTTCTGACTTTGATATGTGTTGCATCTGGCTAAATGCAGTCAGCTCAGTGGTGGTTTGTGATAAGCCGATTCACATATTTTTGGTCACTGTAGGGAGTTTTTATACTGTACAAGTTCAAGGTTTGATCCCTCCTGATGAAAACGAGAGAGCAAAAGCTCCCAAACTATTGTCTGTTTCTCTCTCAGGATACCACAGAGGCAGTTGTCAGAGAATTCAAGGTAACAGGACATATTGGTACTGACAAAATGCCAAAATGACCTTCAGAAAAAAAAAGATAGGCAGTTCTCATCAAGGGCACTTGCTGCAACATTCCTTAACTGTTTAGATTTAGGTTGGCATTGATGCTTTGCCCAGAATTGCTGTGGGAGGTCATTAAAGTCTAAATAAGATATTATTCTCCTCTAATTCAGTGTATTGTGGGAAGACAAAAATGGAATTGAAGATACGCTGGTTGGACGATTCATTCTCATAGTCTGTAATATCCCAAACGCCTGACGCAGTTCTCTCTTCTGGTGCTTGTATGTCCTAAAGTGCCCCAAGCATGCAGTGCACTCTCTCCCAAAACACATTTTAATGACGTTCTTAATGTTCTTCAGTCTGAATTAAATGCATTAACAGAGAGACAATGTGATGATCCTTCAGTATGGTATAAATAGATTCACATGTTGGCCGTTGGCCAATCCACATGCTATTGGGAGCTGTCATGGGACTGTCATTATAAATGCATCCAGTCCTGTCAATAGAGACGCATGCTTCAAAGTTCAGTCATGGGTAAAATGCATTTACTCTGTTACTGCATGGAATACGTTCAAAAATGAAAACTAAATAAAACAACAAAATCTATATTAACTTTTTTTTTCTTTACTTGGAGAATACAAAATATTTTTAAAGTAACAAAAACTGAGGATAAATGTTGCACTGCCAAATGATGGCCCCGTAGTCAATGTGCATTGGCTTCTGTGTCCATTGCAAAAAGATCGTTGAGCATTTATGAGAGTTTATGTGAAATCAAATGTATGTCTGATGATGAGTTTTGGCCCTAGCGCTCCGACTTGACTTTATAACGCAGAACTAGGTAAGTAGCAAGTCTCAGAACTAAGAAGAAGATCCCCAGCGCAATGAAGTCCACGTAGAGCTTAGCGTCCTCCACATCCAGCAGCTGCAGCACCTCTTCTGGTTTCTGGAACTTACACACCAAGCCGGGACACTCCAGCTCTGAGCGGTTCATACCATAGATGGAGAGGATCACACCCTCAAAGCCATACCTGTAGAGGGAGAGATTTTTGTGATTAGGGGATAGTTGTCTGTTTAGGATTGTTATTGTCATGGCTCTTGACCAACCTGACATATGATAAATAGGAGCTCCATTGAAGGTATTTGGGGATGGTGTCAAAGTTGACAAAGAAGCCCGAGAACAGAAGGACTGGGATAGCAGAGACTGGACCAACGAATGTGGCTACCTGAAATTGCAAAAGACATCGATGTGTGTTAAAGCAGGGGATTTCAATTTAGACGTTAATTTTCATAATTTGATGGAATTTTACTAAATGTAAATTTTAAGGCTGTCAAAATTTGAATATTAATTATGCTTAATGCAGTATTTTTACTGCAAAACATTACATCCCAATAGTATTACTGTCTAACTGTGTAGTCCAAAGACTGTTTGAAGTTATGAAAATACCTATTAATCAGATTAATTATTTCATTTACGTTTGAAAATCCCTGTTACATGTACATTTTGCATAATTAAACATTTATAGTGCACAGCAGATTGCACTATACACATTTGTATATATATATATAAATCAAAATTATGTTTAATTATACCAATTGTTTGTTTAAACATGTCAGAAAGTATTATTTATTGAAAATGTAATTAATTTATTTCAGTAAGAATGCATTAAATTGATCAAAAGTGATAATAAAGACATTTATAGTTACAAAATGTTTCATTTTCATTTAAATGCTGTTCTTCTGAACTTTCTATTCATCACAAAATGTATTACAGTTTTTACAAAAATATTAAGCAAAAAGCATTTTCAACAATATGCATATATCAACACTGCTACACTGCTAATCGTAAGAAATGTTTATTGAGCACCAAATCAGCATATCAGAATGATTTCTGAGGGATCATGGAGCATGTTACACTTTACACGGAGTACTATATAAAAAATTCAGCTTTCAGCCATCACATGAATAAATCACATTTCAAAAAATATTAAAATAGATAACTGTTATTTTAAATTGTAATGATAGTTCACAATATTACTATTTTATGTGTTTTTTTTAACCAAATAAATGCAGCCTTGAAACATCTTAAAAAAACATAAAAAATCATACTGACACCAAACTATAGAATGTTACCACCACTGTTTTGAGGCTCTCATACCTGCAGGGAGGTTGACGCAGCTCCAATGAGAAGCCCCAGAGACTGAGCCACTAGGGCAGTGGAGGTGGAGAGTGCCATAAAGAGCAGATATCTGCCTGCCTCTGGAGGCTGCGCTGTCATCCAGTACACTATACTGCAGTACATTATCGGACAAATTACCTGGAAGAGACAGAGCAGCACTCATGTTCTGACATTTGGATTCTACCTGGGGCATATGGAATGATTTGAAAAGCGGGACAGATAGAGTAAAGCATTGGTTGACATGGCGCCCCACTACATTTAGAATATTAAGTCCTTCCAATCGGTTAGAAATGTGGCTCCTTCTTTTGATTTACTATTATAACATGTAAAGACAGAAGTAGGTAAACAGAAGTACCTGGAATGGAATGTCAGCCATGGTCTTGGCCAGGTAATATGCCTTTAGACTATACCAATAATTAAGATGCTCCCTCATAAACACAGACATCTCCAGTGGAACTGCAATGGAAATACATCATTGCATCAGTGCCTAATTCAATCCGGTCCACTGATTCTGTAAAGTCCATAACTCTCAATCAAGCCATTAAGAGCACTTCTAATCCATCACAAACCAAAAAAAGATTTATTAATCACTCATATTAAATCTATTTTCCATGCTCATAAAGAATCAAGCACACACGACCAAACACAGTTTGTCTTACATGTCAGGACGGTGGGCATGAGTGCAGCAAACATGAGAAACAGCATGGAGAAGAACAGGAAGCCAGTGTTGTTGAACACTTTGCTGGCATCATTCCCAATGTTTAGGTACAGCAGACCAATCAGCACACCAATACACAGGTGTGACATCACCCTCAGGTGGGTTAACACCTGAACACACACATTTCTTTAGCATTTAATATATTAAGCACAGCCAATAACAATAGAGGACAATTCTTACCGTGTCCCTGCATATAGTGATGAAGGTTCTCTTAAAGAGGATGCAGAACTGTGTGAGGGAACTGGTGTCAAAAGTGTGTTTCTCAATGTAGCATGAATCCTGTATGAATACACATAACAATAGATGTGGGCGGATCAGAGACTGATAAAAAGATGGATTCTGTAGGTGAGAGTGTGTGTCCATCGCTTACATTATAACACTGGGAGGGACAGGATGTAGTGGCGTCGTTCTTGTCAGTGGAGTTCTTCTTGCCCTCATCGGAGCACAGGCCTCCCTGAACCGCCTCGAAGAGCACAGGGTTCAGATCACCGTACTCTCCTGAGGCGACCTCGATTACTGCCAGCAGAGAGACAGCAGAACTCATACACATGCTTAATGACTGACTCATAAACAAGAGCACCTGAAAACCTTTGAAAGCCCTGAGAGGAAACAATATATTACTAAATTACATTATGATCAACCAATCAATCAATAACAATTACGAACAAAAGTACATTAGAAGATACGGTACTTTTCAATAGTTTCGGTCGGTATGATTTCTGCATATTTTTGGCAGAAATCTCTAAAGCCCATCAAGGCTGCATTTATGCAATCGAAAATGTTATTACAATTTAAAACAACTAATTATTACTAAATAATTTTCAATTTTAATATATTTTATGAGAATAGGGAGATGGCAAAGATGAATTTTTAGCATCATTACGCCAATCTTCAGTGTCCTCTATTTTAATATCCTGATTCAATATTTATTATTATGTTGAAAAGAGCTGTGTCACTTAATACTTCTGTGGAAACCATGATACATTTTTTTTAAAAGAGCAGCATTTGTTTATAATACACTTTTTTTGTAACAATGTAAATGTTTTTACTCTAATTAATCAATTAACTGCATTTGCTAAATAAAATTCAGCACCTGACCTGTTCTGTGTAGAATAAAATAGCATAACCTATATATGACTGAATTATTTATCTAAAGTGAGTGTAAAATATGTGCATATTAAGTAAGTATTTAAAAATAAAACATTACATTTTTAAGAAAAAAATTACAGTTAATTGCATATTTACATAAAAAGATATGGTAACACTTTACAATAAGGTTCATTAGTTAATATTAGTTAACTGCATTAGTTAACATGAACTAAGAATGAACAATACTTCTACAGCATTTATTAATCTTAGTTAATGTTAATTTCAGCATTTACTAATGCATTATTAAAATCACAAGTATTGTTTGTTAGCATTAGTTAATGCACTATGAATGTACATGAACATACAAAGAACGACTGTATTTTCATTAACTAAGATTAACGAAGATTAATAAAGAGTGTAATAAATGTAGTGTTCATTGTTCGTTCATGTTAATTAATATATTAACTAATGTTATCAAATTACACCTTATTGTAAAGTGTTACCAAAGCTATGTTTGTTCATTCATAAACTGTCTGACAAACTAAAGCAAACGAATGGGACAGAAAATAATCCAATATACTGTAGAATCCATAAATTGGTACATTAGTGCTATATAAGTTTTCAACAAAAATAGAGCACACATAAAGATCTATTTCTAGCTGCATAACTATTTCTATCTATCACTTTATTCTCTCACACACACACACACACACACACACACACACACACACACACACACACACACACACACACACACAGTAGACCTACTAAAGTCTGCAGGATTGTGGTACGTGGGGCAGTGGAGTCCAAGGTTTTTCAGGTAGGGGATAAGGTTTGGTACTGTTCCCTTATATATACACTGACCTTGGCTCAGGATATAAAGCTGCAACGAAAAACAGACCAAGTAGTAAACAAGAACATGAACACATTACCATCCTCACACATTTAATATGGCCTTTAACCCAGAAACACATTTTCACAGTACAATATAATTTTAGAAAACAGCAATTACCTTGTCAAACATTTCAAATAGTTTAGCACTGGGCTGGTGGATGGTACAGATGATGGTTCTACCTCCCAGAGCCAGAGATTTCATCAAGGACACCACCTGGAAACAGGACGCGCTGTCTAGACCACTAACACACAGAGACAAACACACGTGCACGTTTAGGGATATAAAACGGAAATGTTTTGCAAAGGAGCAATATTACTGCAAACGTCACATTTTGAAGGGATTATGTTTAAGAATAAGGCTGCGTGTAATGGGTACCTGGTGGGTTCATCAAAAAACATGACAGGTGGGTTATTGACCAGCTCCTGAGCAATAGCCAACCGTTTACACTGGCCACCCGACAGAGAAATGGTGCGAGTCTGAGCGCACTCCTGCAGTCCTAATGCTGTGAGGATCTCATTCACCTGTCAAACATTATATCATTATTTGGCAAAAAAAAATCATAAATGCTATGTCACCATATAACCACAATTTTTATAATTTCCTAACAGAACACATATTTTCTGCACATACAGTAAAGCGAAGACGCGGAAACTTACCAGTTCTTTTTTCACTTCCATGTTTTCGTTAAGTTTAAGGTTAGCTGAAACCTAAACAAAAAAGAAAGATTAACGATAAGGGGCAATGTACAACCCTCAGGTAATTTTCATAAAATATATCATCCTGAAGGTTGTGATAATGACCAAATGAGTGCCCATAAAATATTGATTTGAGTTGAAGTTACTGAATTATTTGAGAGAAAAGAGCTTAGTGATTATTATGCAAATATTTGTCCACAGATGGTAGCGACTGACCAATCAGAATCAAGTATTCTAGAGCGCCGCCTACTGATCATTAACATTTGAGAGAAAACTTCTCATCTCGCACACGCAGACACACACCATCATTGCCTCTCGTGTTGTTAGATTTGGCAGTAGCATGTCATCTTGCATGATATAACATGACATTTTCCTGAAAGTGCGGAGATCACGAGGGCGTCCGTTAACCAGGATCTGGCCTTTCATGCCTGTCTCTCTGCAGAAAGAATGTATTCGGGACAGATAACTTGATAAGTATAAAAAGAAAGGCTAGACATTGATAAACAGAAACCAAATTCTGGAACATTCCTTCTCTATGCATACATGCCCGCTTACCTGTAGCCAGCAAGAATGTTCATGAGAGTGGACTTGCCGGCCCCCGAGGGGCCCATGATTCCGATGAGCTCCCGACAGCAGAATTTTCCAGACAGACACTTCAGAAGGGCCTTAAATCCTGCACACAGCATTTTGGGTACATCGTGTTTATTAGAGTTAGTGCTACCAGCTGCCAAATTAAATGCATGACAGAGTTAGTTGGCATGAAACTCATATAGGCTTAATAAAACACTGCAGTATAATAATATACATACAAGCTATTTTGATGGAACTCCAATTGAGTACGTTGTACTGAAAGTACTTTGATTATGCAGTCTAGAAAAATATTAACCCTCAAGTACTTTCCAATAAAATTAATTAAACAACAGAATAAAACAATTACAAGTCAAACCATCCTCCATCTGTGCTAATTATGACTACTTTCATTGGAAAATAAATGACATTGATTCATTACATTTTAAACACATTATGTGTTATGATATAATAATGAACAATGCAATAACTTACATCAATAACCAAATACACTGCATGAGTTATAAACATCAATGAATGGAATGTATATTGTGTAGTACAATATAATACACTACAATTGTTACTTAATGTAGGTAACAGAAGAATACACAGTTGAAATTGCCTTTAGACTAATGGATATAAATTCTTCCACATTTGTTTCACATAAATAAGTTTGACATCAACTAATAATTGGCAAAAGTAATGGACCCCTGTTTCGAAGACCCCCTTGTTATTGGCCTGAGTCATATAGTGACTCTCATCTCTGCCTCAAGAGGGAGACAGAAACTCGGGCTGCTATTGACACTCTCATAGCTTTGTTTATGACATTTTATGTATCTACACTACTGCTAAAAGTTTGGGGTCAGTAAAGTTTTTTTAAAGACATTGATACTTTTATTCAGCAAGGATGCATTAAATTGATTAAAAGTAACAGTAAAGTAAAATTGTTTTACTTCGTATTCATCAAAGAATCCCGAAAACACATACATTTCCACAAAAATATATATCTATAAAAAATAACACAACAGTTTAAGAAGAAATAAGAAATGTAATTCAATGACTGCTAAAAATCAGCTTTGCCATTACATATATTTTAAATGTGATTTATTAAAAAATATATAAAATAGAAAACAGTTATTTTAAACTGTAAACATATTTCACATTATTATTAAAGGCAGCTTTTGTGACCATAAGAGACTTCTTTCAAAATTCTTACTGACCCCAAATTGTACATTATATTGAAATGTTACTGCCACAGTTTTATCTAGCTGAACCTTAACCTTTTCAGCTTTACTTGAATTCAACTAAATATTGTATCTATGTTCAATTAATATTGTATTTATTCTTTCCCACAAAAACGAAATAGTTTGAGATTAATCAGGAGCCATTACAGTAGTGTCCAGACCCCCTTAGGACTACAGATGCCCATGAAGATCCCTAGTTTATGTTATTTGTGTTGTCTTCCAATTTATCTGTGCGTCTCTTTATATTTCAGTCACAGCCTCGAGTCATTAGTGAAGCGCTCTGATTGTTCTCCCTCTCTCTACCTCCTGGCATTTCTCTGTCCTTTATGTTTGCATCATGGAAGATTTGATGCAAGATGAGTGACAGAATTGAGAAAAATAAAATGAAAGAGAGTGACAGGGACAACACCCAACATCGCCCCATAATTTCCCGTACACTTCTCTGAATATCAATTATCTGTGGCATGCATGAGAATTAAATGCTGATAACTCATCCACAAATGATATGCCCTGCACCCTGTAACTAATAATTCATCTTTAGATTTTGCTACATGCTGAGGATGTGTAACCCGAGTATCAATCAGCTCATGCATTCATCCCTTCTCAATCCATAGCATGAGTTAAAAACAAACAGCACTTTGTGAGATCTCTTACATAGGCCTGCGCTATAGTATGATCTGACCTGGCATCAGTCTGAGAGTGCTTAAGCACATTTAATCAATGGATGCATCCAAGCCGTTTGTGGCTATATGCTGATAAGGAAGAAGTCAGCCATCCATCTGCTAGCAATATGGTCTTGTGTTAGAAATGTACAGATTTACTGAGTGTTATGAGGGTTTCTGAGAGAATATAATAGTAAAAGTAAATGTTTATAATGAATTACCATCTAAATCTTTTTACAATCATCTATTAAAATCATAATTTTAAAGGCACACTCATTTTTCTCTCTATATTAAAAAAGTTTGTTAACACTTTAGTATTGGGACCAATTCTCACTATTAACTAGTAGCATATTAGCATGCCTATTATTAATATATTAGCTGTTTATTATTCTGCATGACCATAATCTACATCCCTATTCCTACCTAAACTTAACAGCTACATTACTAACTATTAGGAGTTTATTGAGGCAAAATATGTAGTTAATCATTTGTTAATAGTAAGAATTGGACCTAAAATAAAGTGAAACCAAAAATGTGCAGGCTGCTATGGAGCCCCACACATGATGTGCATAAAAAAATACAAATCGTGGTCACAAATTAATAATATCATTTTAGGTAAATCTTCGCCATGTTGTACTTGTTCAAATGTTTTAATTTAGTTAACTCTTAGTTAAATTGATTTAACCTAAAACGAGGGAACAAATTAGTACAACAGAGCAACAATTTACCCAAAACAAGGAAACAAATGAATTTGTGGGAAATCATTATTGATTTGTGGCCAAGATATCTTGTTTTTATTACTCCACACATCATGAGCGGGGCTCTTTAAATTGACCTGTAGGCTGCCACATTGAAATCACATGACTAACAATATACGACTCACATTATTTTGGGAACCTTCCTATTATCCGACACGTTTGCTCACGGAATAAATGTATAATTTCTAACTGTTGAGCATAGATGGATTAAGATTCTCTGCTGCACTAATACCTACAGTGCACATTTTAATTTATGGTTAATTCGCCTGTGCGAGAATGAAGTGACAGAAGGAGACGATTGTCAGAGTAAAATAAAATGCATGACACATATTCACTTTTAAATATGAATAATTTGCTCTGATGTTGCGAAAGATGTAACATTGATGTACAAACTGCAGGCTGTGTGTGCAAATAACTGAAACACTGAATCAATTGAACAGTGATAAAATTCTACTTTACAATTTACCCCTCAAGCAAGCGTACACAATCACGTTCTGCATTACAACAAACAAGTACAACGTCTGAAGGTGGTATGTGTGTAAAATAGATGCAATGAACTAAAAAAACTGAATAAAATATCTGATGCGCTACAAGAGTTTATTTTGGGTTAATTAGCTGCTATTAAAGTACAGGGACAGTCTCTCTGGAGATCCGTGAGATCCGTGTTCAAAAGCATAATAGTCACAGAGCGGATTATTAGCAGCCCTGTGCATTACCCGTAACTCTAACTTTACCACTGAGCTTTTTGCATATGCACTGGTATTGCATAACATCTGTGCAAGCATGTATGCTACTTCCCAAAGGTTCAGAACAAGGCAACCACCCAAAATGCAGAATGTTTATGACTCAACACGTTCAAAAAGCTGTGAGAGGAGGAACAGAACAAGGGATAAGAAATTGCAGGAAGATAGAGCAGATGAAATATGACAGGTAAACAGATGTCCAGAGGGAGAGACAAAGTGGAGAGATGGGCCAAAGGTAATACAGAAAAGCAAAAACAACACAGACGGATCAATAAAGATGAGAGACTGGGAGAGGGAAAACAGAGCGAAGAGGCAGTATGACATCTAAGGAGGAGGGTTAAATGGCAGGAAAGCCACACACAGCTTGTGTTCATCTATCAAGAATGAAACCATCGGCCTGAACATCACTATTAATCTATCTTCTCTGCTTGTACTCACATACATTATCATGCAGAGCTTAGAGTAGTACTTAGAGAGGAACACTATGTCCTTCACAAAGAAATCTCCTACATGCTTACATAGACTGCACAGCAATGAAACGGAGAGGAAACAACTTGGTAAATCTGGATCACCAAGTAAATCTAGCATTCAAGCAAATACATTTCAGTTCATGTAAATACCTGTGCTAGTTCAGACATCTAACTGCACGTGAAAGAGAATGTATCTCAACAGATGGAACAACAGAGGGACTGTATAATGAAGTATGAGGTAATAATGAAAGAATGGCATACTAATGTATGAGGTGCTAACTCAGGAACAGCATAATGAAGTACACCATTTAAACATAAGGAACATATACGAGTCTCAGGAGTGGCCTGCTATCAGTGTCAAAGGGATCACCACTTCATGATTCACTATTTTCCATTTAGTAAGGGCACATGTGTGCACCTGCAAGACTTTATGATACATCTGTCTTGTGTGTGTGCTTGGTTTATGCCATGTGTGTGTGTGTGTGTATGTGGGTATGTGTGGTGGAGCTCAGCACGCTGGAGGACATGAAGCTATAGGAACTGCTGTGCGTGCAATAGCCATCATTCACCAGCATTAACACAGCACTGCACCAGCTTCTCCATGCTGCTCACTGGATAAAATACATGATGGAGAGAGAGAAAGACAGTAGATGGCAAATGCATTATGAGATTTCTATGGTTTGTTCTGAAGTTCCATGAGCTGGTAAAAATAAACAGAAATTAGAAAAAAGGAAGTTCTAAAGAGAAACAATGAGTACTGTGAATATAATAATTTACAGATAAAATGATTCATTTCCATGAGCCGATTTACAGCATTTCTTCTGCAATCTCCTCAACTCGTCTTTAGCTATTTTAAAGTTCTGTATAGTTCCCCATGTAGCTTCCCAAGGTGTGTCAACTGAGCATTTGTATGACATTAATGGATATACTACTGCTGATAGTCAGTTCTCTCTCTTATCTTATCTCATGTGCTACACAGAAAAACCTATCAAGTCTCATGGCCATCAAAAGCTGCCTATGCTGCAGAGCAAAAACACTGTGTACAATGAATCACTGGAACCAAAGGGGGAAAAACATGGGCGGTGTAGAGGAAGAGTATCCTTATCAATAAAGTGTGTGTTAGCATACGCGTGTGGGTTGATTTCATCCTGGGCAGGTTTAGCTAGGCTAGGCAGCAGACAGCTGAGCAGCAAGCCGTCTGGGAAGTGAATTATTTACTATATCTTAAGTCTGCTGAGAACAGCACTCTACAGTCCAGGACACAGGATGGAGTGTGCGAGGGGCTAATAGTATTACGCCGTGTGTACTTGTGCATACATATGTGTGTTTGTGTGCCGTGAGTTTGAAGTGAAAAGGAATTACAGATAGCTATCTGTTAAATATTGCAACGTAAACCAGGGTCATTATGACATGGATGCGCCAACTCACCAAGCAAATAAAAAAATAGGGTATCAAATATTAATCTGAGTTTAAATTATTTTATAACTTTACCTGTAAATTATATAAAAGCTTCCTCTTAGAAAACAGTGGTCCATTACGATCCAAAAACTAGCAACTAGATGAACAGTGTAATAATATTACAATAAACTCCTCAAAGGCATAGTTCACCCAAAAATGCCCAAATGCTACGTGTGCCATTTCAGTTATCTCAGCTGCATCTCTGTAACTGCAAAATGAGCTAGTTCACCCCAAAATTCAAATTCTGTCATTAATTGCTCACCCTCATGTCGTTCCAAACCTGTAAGCTCATAACCTTCGCTCATCTTCAAAACACAAATTAAGATATTTTTGATGAAATCTGAGAGCTTTCTGATACTGCATAGACAGCAATGAAGATGAACAAATGTTTTACATCTTTAGAATGACATGATGTTTAGTAATTAATGACAGAATTTGAATTTTGGAGTGAACTAGGTCATTTTACAGTTACAGAAATACAGCTGAGATAATTGAAATGACACAAGTAGCATTTGTATGAAACAAGAGTGTAAAATTCCACTGTGTGAAAGTAGCATGGTTTTATTAACTGGATGAGCTGTCATTGCCAAGAACGACAGGGATATGACACCTGAGAGCAGCAATCGACCAATCAGATTAGAGTATCCCAGAGAGCCTTGTAATATATTAAATGAACAGTATCTTGATCTCTGACATTATAAAGGTTTAGCAACAGACAACCACATAAATATGCTGTTGCCAGTACAGTGTTTTGTGTTTGATTT
The DNA here is from genome assembly GCA_027564155.1 of Gymnocypris eckloni scoliostomus. Classification (NCBI taxonomy): domain Eukaryota; kingdom Metazoa; phylum Chordata; class Actinopteri; order Cypriniformes; family Cyprinidae; genus Gymnocypris; species Gymnocypris eckloni. Next base: position 20,073,112 of record CM050414.1, read on the forward strand.
GTTGCATAATTTCAGTTCCTGTTTTTTGTAGATTGTCATATCTGGAAAGGGATGGAAATGATAAATACAGTAAATCACTGAATCACTTATTTTCATAGGCAGCAGAAGGAAAATAATTGTCAATGTATTGATTTCTGACACAATATAAATCTCATAGGTAAATTGTATAGACTACAAATAATACTACCTGGCAAACACAAAAATTATATCAACTCTATAATCACTTACTTTCAGTTATGCTTCCAAATTTAAGCTTCACTTTACTATAATCATCGCATAAGCTTCATAAGCTTGGGGATTCGTGTTTTACCTCGCCTTCTCCAACAGGGGCCCTCGCGGATGGTGTAGGAGATCTCTGTAAACTCCAAGTCCACTGTTGAACGTCGAGGCAGGTGAGAAAACCTCTGTGCCTCTGTGATATGGTTCTCCACCTTCTTCAGGTGGGTCAGCATGGCAGCATCTGGAAGGGCTCCTCCAGCACGCTTGGTCTCCTCCATGGGAATGGAAACAGACCCCGGCTCTAGAGACTTCGCAGCCATATCAAGAGCCTGGGAAATGTGGGAGGATGTAATAAACGAAAATGCGAAAATTGTTATAATGTGTAATAATTGGAACATTTGTACAGAAGCATAGGAATATCTGTAATCGCAAAACTACAATCTGCAAATCAAACCTACCTCAAATGCAATCTGTTCACACATACACTTGCAGGGGAGAATATACCTTTGATGAGTGGTGTGTAATTTCTCGCTGCTATTTGAGTTTGTGATACATATGTGAGGTTCAGCTGGAGCTCAGAGAAAAGGAGGAACAGAAAGGTAACAAAATTATTCGGCCTCTTGAATGGAAACACAAATGAATCAGGGTGGTCATCATTCTGTATGAACATTCACTCATTCTCACCACAATACATTCTGTTTTAATGAAGTGTTTTAAGTCAGGCCAGTTGAATGGCATTAGGACACTAACTATATTACCCCCAGAGACCATCTAGAAAGATGTTATTTGGAGCATAAAATCACTGACAGAGGAAGCATCTGCTCAGACATTAGAGTTATCCACTTGGAGACAGTTTCAGTTAGAAGAGTAATTACCCTTGAAGCCTATGGAATTTGATGCCAGCCTTTGAAGCTTTGATGGAAACCTTTTTTCACTTTTGCAGGGGAAGCTCTCCACAAACAAGCTCACAAGAGTACACCACTGACCACTGGGTCGAGCACCTCTTTATTTACTATATTAGTATTTTTGTACATTTCAATAGAAATGCAGAGCTTTCCTGAGTGCAATATGTGTTCATCTTTATTTAGATAATGTAATTGATTTTTTTATAGAATTATCCTCCAATTTTGATTTAGTTGGATTCTCACATTTTCCTGCTGGATGTGGAAGGTTGAGGTTGTAATTCCAGAAATGTTGTGAGGAGTAAGGATCCGATTAAAGCCTGACAACAGTATAGTGCTGATTAACATTAACTTTCTGAATGACATAGAATACGAAAATGCCTCACACACACAGGAACAGACACTAAATGTGTACAAAAATCTAGTAAATTATATCTCCAAATAATCAGTTTTTCTCCATGTAAAGAACATTTGAATAGTCTAAAGAACCCTTTTCTACTATAAAGAACCTTTTTTGTGCAATGAAAAGGTTCTTTGTGAAAACAAAGATTTCAATAAAGAATCTATATTTTTAAAGGGGTCATGTGATGCGATTTGTTGTTTTCCTTTCTTTAGTGTGTTATGTAGCTGTTTGTGCATGTATACGATCTGCAGTTACAAAGCTCAAAGTACCCCACAAAAGGATTTAATTCTATCTAAAAGAGAAGACTGATCCAGACAAGGCTAAAACATCTCATTGAAACATGCCCCCACATGTCTACGTCACGATGTGGAAATATTTGCATAATGCCGCCCAAATGTTCAAGTAAAGAAAGAAGGCGTGGTTTCAGTAACTGCAGTAGTGTTGATGCTGCCATGTCAAGGAGACGACAGAACAGCACAACCCAAATGTTCGAATTTGTACAACGCATTTGGACGACAGTTTTGTGAACCTAGGAGAGTAAAAGGCTAGCTGTGCACAAAAGCTATTTAAAAAAAAATAATACGTTTTGACAATCTGGCGCTTCTGAATCAGCGACTGTAAATATGTTTTGTTATAAGTTGAAGAATTTGCTATTGACTGTTCAAATGCTGAGTTTTGGGGTGTTGGGTTTATGTCCCTACTCCCTACAATGTCAAAAGCAAATCTACGCCCTTGCTGTCATGTGACTCTGTTCCCCTCTCGGGCTTGAACTGATCGTAAAACTAAGGACATTATTAACTGTCTTTATATTTACTTTGAAAGCTGAAGATTGCGATTATTGTGAGGGGCGTTACATTTCCGACGAGTGCTTGTGGTGTTCGGCCAATCACAATGCACTGTGTCAGCTGGCCAATCAGAGCAGACTGCTTGTCGGAAGAAGGGGCTTTGTTGAAAACTACGTGTTTGAGAGAGGCGGGGCATAGAGGACCCACAAAAATTTACAGTATTTGAAAAAGAATGTGTTTTTTGAACATTAAATCATGTCAACATATTCTGTTACACCAAATACACAAAATAATGATCTTTAAAATAGCATCATATGACCCCTTTAAGAGTGCAGCAGTAACTTGATTAGTCCACAGTGTACAAGAATTGCATTACACAGAATGCAGTACACATGCGTTTCTGCAAGAATATCAGCATTTAATAAAAAATCAGCACTCAGATTCAATGACACTGACACTGGAAAACATTGCACCGAGCCACAGTGATGCTAACAGTACTGTCAGCAATGCAAATGCGGAATCCATATGAGTTATTGTATTTCACGTCAATGAGAATGCACTTAGGCTGCAGAAAATTCTAAACCAGTTCCGGGTGCTGTGCTTGATAGAACCCTGGCTCTCTAAAGAACCGATGTTTTCACTGTTGCCAGCTAGCAATTTATACGGTCAAAGTGCTTGTATGTCAATATGGTATATTCCATTAAGTAGTGCTCAGTTTATTGTCCATTATGATTCAAGGCACAACAGTGCACCAACGGTGGACCAAAAACTCTCATGGAACGAACTGTAAATTCATCCAATCCATCATTCTGGGTGATCATTGTGATCGATGGACCTGCACTTAATCCTCAATGACCCCATTTATATACATGTGATTCATCTTCAAGAGAGTTGTGTTTTAAAAAATATTGAAGCTAGACTGCTGGTTTTGACTGGTTTAAGATGGTCTCCTAGTTTGGCCAAACTGCCCAAAACACCTCTTAAACCAGACAGCAGTATGATTAGGTTGGGAGATATACATTTCTATAAAGCGATAGGCTATATAACTAGAGTGAAATATATTACTGATTAGGTCACTTAGCAATAGCTCTATTGGCCACAGCTAATGGAACACTGCCTGATCTTTTTTGATTAGTCAAAGAAAAGCTATGTTTTTTGAGCAGTGGGTTTCAATGCTGGTTCTGAAATACCTCAAAATGACACATTTTGAATGTCTCCCGTATCTGACACACCCAATTTAGGTATCTGAGGCTCTGCTAATGAGTGGATAATATCAACCAAATGTGTTAAAACCGTACCGTACCGTGCCGTACCATGCAGTGGAAAAGCGCCTTAAATGTGTAGTGTTGAGGGTTGAGAACCAGTAATGAAAACCCTTTAAACCCCAGGCTGACTGTTCTATGATCTGTCAGAGAAAGGTCATTGTATCCCTTTACTTAGCCTACTTCACTTCCCAGCACAGATATTTGACAGATTGCACAATGAGCAATTACAAAGCAACATGAGTGTATACGAATATAAGAATGATCTGAGTCAGAGTTTAGAATATCATGCATCACATCCCCTGTCAATGACATCACACGCATGCAAACCGGCTAGTGTGTTTATTCTGAAAACTGGTCTATATGTATTGCTGCACCCAGACCCAGAATGACATGATATACCTACTTTTTTGACGCGTTGAGTCCCTCTGACAACGTGTTTCCTTATACAAATGTCCAATTCATTCCTTTGAGCTCAAGAGCACGATACGTATACACACAGGTTTCAGCAACAGGAGCGGCCCCGCACTATAGTTCAGCTGAGAAAAAAGGATGCTCCGTTATACGCCCGATCCCACTCACCGGTTACGGAGAGGATGCTCTTCTCCTTTAGAAAGCCGCTATACGTCACATTCATAGCGTACTATGAAAATATACCGCGACTATTCCTATCCAAAACAAACAAAACAGTTATGCATAATTAAAAAGATGCTGCATCCGTGTTAAACCAGTTTAATTTCGGGCAGCTGACGGAAGGGCAAAATGAGTCGATCATTGCGCATTTACAGTCATCCAGTATGCGTGTGGAGAGGAGTTGTGCTCATCGTGCCCGGTCCTCCGGATGCTGCACCGCAGTGTGATATAGCGCGCAGTGGACAGAGAAGCCCTGGCACGCCCGGCGGTCTGTGGCACTGGGTGGAACTGCTCTCTTCCGACATAAGCCCGTGTTGTACACTGGAAGACGATTAAAGTACCAGTGATATATAAATTATTTTGGGTAAATGTATGGTTTATTCTGGCAGCTGTGGTTGCTAGAAATGCTACTGCAATCTCTATAACCAACAAATAAGAATAGCAGATCAATGTTCACACCAACACACAAGCGACAAACATAATGACATAAACAACAAAAAACACCACAAAACACTTAAAAGTACACAACTGACAACAAAATAATACAATAATATAATATAACATAATACACATTTTCTTAAATAAAACGAATAGGTTAAATGGTTCGTGCAAGGAGTTTTGGGAATGCCCCTTTCCCGCCATAAATAAAAGGATTCAGAAATTCAATTACTGATTAACAATATAATTGTAACTTTTTTTTGTGGCTACAATAAAGTAGGCTATACCGATTATCTAAATTAACTTAACATATTCTCTGATTATATTAATTTACACTTACAGTATTAGAATGCACTTCAAATATGATGGTCTTAATTAAATACGGCTATATCATTAGGCCTACCGTGGACCAGTCTAACTAACTGTTACAATATTGTTTAATTAATTTAATTACTGCTATTTTTGCAGTGCGGAAGTCCAAAAGACAGGCTATGTATTTATTCCAGGGCAGCTACAGTTTAATTTCTTTCTTTATTTCCTTTTTTTTGAGAACGCACGTGTTCTTCTTGGGATAAAAATGTGTTGTTTGTTATTTGCGATGCCAGACGCGCAAGCCACGCTGTTGTGTGGTGGATTACATTACAAACCCCTCTGCAGGAAAGTGAATGCAGGGCTGGCCTGATGCCATCTTATGGTCACGAGAGAGGTGGGGATCTCAGTTTTCCCATGATCCAAGAGAAAATTCAACCAGGTGCAGCAGCGTTTTTTTTTTTACATCAATGCAATAGAAGAATAGTCTGTTTTCGTGATCTCCAGCAACAGTGATTTTTTTTTTTTTTGTGGGGCAGGAGGATCAAAACGTATGATGAATCTATTTTTAGAACCCCTTGCCTGTGAGACTGCTTTGGGGGGAAGCAAAGAAACGGGTGGGGATGGAGATGATGGAGATGCAAAACACAAAGGGAAATCACAGCCTATCCAGCAGCACGGGGGAATCGAGTGCGCGGTCTCTTTAAAAGCGGCACCTGCGCATCGGCTGCTGCTGGTGCTGATGCTGCAGTGCTCGGGTTATTCTCGGTGAAACCAAAGGGGTAACTCGCGTTCAAACGACGCCCTACATCATCCATAGCGAGTACACATACTGTTGCTGTTGTGAAACGCTCAATATAATATTCACTTTTTCCATAGGCTAATCTGATGTTGGGGAAGAGGGAAACGTAACCTAATGCTTCCCTTGCAGCATGTGTGATTGCTTTGAATAATATTTTCAATTATTATTATTATTATTATTATTTTAGTTTATTTATTTTTTGTTGAAAGGGAAATACAGCTTAATGTTGAAGAATACAATTCAATATTTTACAGCAAAAATACTTTTATTGTCCTGCTAAATGGAATACAATTGTGAGGTAAATTAAGATACACACAGCCAGACAAGATATAACATTTCTAAGACAGACCGATATATCGATAGATAGATATGTAATGGGTCCCACTTGCCTGCTCAAAGCGGTTCTCGAACCAAGTAGCCCCTCACTGCAGAACCCAATATCCAGGGGGCGTGGTTGGATCCCCAACAAGGGGGTGGGGATGGGTGGGTTTAGGGATCAGGGGGTGGAGACGGGTAGGTTCAGGTATTTGTAAGGTGGGAGTGCAGTGAGGACCATCTCCTCGAACCCGGTCCGGATCCCCGGCGTGGGAGGCGGGCGCACTAACGAGGAGGCTAAATGGCTGCAGCCACTAGCGTCAGTCGCTAGTGCTTCTCTTGAGATCAGGGGAGTGAGGTTTACTTGCACAGCACCACTAGCTGGCCTTTACAGACAGATAGATACTTGCACAGCACCACTAGCTGGCCTTTACAGACAGATAGACAGACGGACGGATACATGGATAGACGGATAGTTAAATAGACAGACAGACAGACAGACAAGCCTTTTTCACACAGAAAATTCCGGAAAATAGCTGGATAACGTGTCCCGTGATTTGTTCCGGGATCGTTTAATCGTGGAACATTCACACTGCCTGTGATTTTCTGTGGAATCTGTGTGTGCGTTCACACCTGGTTCAGACACATCCAATAAAGACAGGGGCGAACACATCCCATAAAGACAGGGGCGAACTTTACCATTAGGCAAAGGTAGGCGACTGCCTTGGCCCCCCGAAAGCCAAGGGCCCCTAAAATGATTTTCATTTATGAGATGCGCATTAATCGCGTACACGAATGGTTTCTTATTACTAACGGGTGTTTGTTACCATGTAACCGTCTGATTATAACTGCGTGTCCAAGTTGAACATGCTTCTTGTGTATCCTGCTTGTAGCAAATTAAAATATTGTGCATCTGAAGCTGACTGCCTCACTCACGAGCGCGAGGTCTCTCTTGATTGAGAGCCCTAAGTCTGCAGTTTTTGTTTAGACCAATGCGAAAATCCACCCACATAAACCTATTTTAAATAATATAATAATCTATACTTATACTATACCTTTTCTTTAAGAAAAACATTTTTAAAAGTTCAATTGGGAAGATTATAATTGTATAATTAGTTTTTTGTTAAAACTTGTATCTCAACGGTAAATTGCTATTTTGTGGTCTATAATATAAAAGAATAAAAATGTCTGCTAAATGAATAAATGTAAATGAAAGAATCCTATTATAACATGTTCATGAAAAATGTAGAAACATTGGATTCAACTATGGGGCACCATTGAGCAGCAGCAAGCATCAAGACAAAAAAAGGAACCCCAAGGTTGATCTAGTAAATGTGTGCAAATGTATAGTACCCGTTCCTATATTTGCCTGGGGCCCCCAATTCACTAAATCCACCCCTGCATAAAGATCCTGTTAAGAGTAAGACACGTGTAATGTGACGCATTCCAACTTTCACCAAGCTGGTGAACGATCTCAGCTTCAGCGTGGATAGTGAGGAGCTCCATCTCTGCTTCATTACAGTTTGCACATATTTTTTCTTCATGAACGGTGATCTTCCTTCAAAACACCCGGTAAAAGAGTCGCACAATAATGTGCATCATCACTACGAGCTACGACTCACCATTTGCCGCATTGGTTCTGGCTTTTGTTCACACAGCTCGTTCCGGGTTTAACCCGGTGTTGTGCCCAGTTATGACCCCAGTCAGATTATTACCCCCCCAGTGTTGGTAGTTTATGGGTTAGGTGTGGGGGAGGGTTCAAGGTTCAAGGTTCAAGGTTTCTTTATTTGTCACATAAAAAATTATACAAGGTATAATCAGCAGTGGTGGTCAAAGTACACAGATCAAGTACTTGAGTAAAAGTACAGATACGTATACTAAAATATTACTCCAGTAAAAGTAAAAGTACTGCTTTTTCAATTTTACTCGAGTGAAAGTACAAAAGTACTAATTTTTATGTACTTAAGTAAAAAGTACTGATAGACAGATTTATTTTGCAATTTTATATAGACTACTTTATTTAATTTTATATTAGCACATATTTTTATAATCCTACTGCCCAAAATACCTGGGTTTTTCCCAAAATAACCACTATATAGAGTCAAGATATATATTTTGTTGATATGGACGTTGATGAGAGTGATGTAGTAGTTCACTGTGAAGCTTACACTGCCATGTACCTGAGAGAAAACAGATTTCACCATCTAATCTTCACCAGTAAGAAAAAAGTGTTTTAGAACTTGTTGTTTTGCAGAACGTCAGTTATATATGACATGAGAATTAGGCCTGAAATTAGGAAGAACATTTTAAGGAAAATCTAATTATATTTTCATAATGATTTTTTTCTTCTCAAACCTTGTCTGTGGTGTAAAAACACCCCTGGCCAAATGCCCCCAGAGGGCATCACTTCCCACTCTGATAATTACTGTAGTTACTATGTTCTGAACATCACATCCTTTCTTTTTCCCTCAGATGGAATCTATCTAGGTGGCTGAATAAAGATATTTGGACTTTATATCAAAACATTTCCTCAACTTAGCACCAGCAAGCTTGTTAGCTAGACAGTTAGCATCAGCTAACAATATTTACTTATTTTCAGTATGTTATGAATAAACATTCATATCTGTCTACTCGGCTAGTTGATCTAAACAATATAAAAATGTATACTGTTGATAAACAATATAAAAACAGACGTCACATAGGTCTAAATGCATAGCATTTTAAAAACTGCTAACGTTACAGCAGCGGGAATATGAACATGTGTATCTACCCCGGGTCCACACCATCCTAACTCGTTCTTGCTCCGAGCGGGTCGCGAACCCGGGATTCCGGCGCGGGAGGCGGGCGCTCTAACAAGGAACGCCAAAGGCTACAGCCTCTTGCATTGCATCAGTCGCTAGAGCGCCTCTTTTTGAGGTCAGGGGAGTGAGGTTTACACATAGCCCTTACTGGTATACATCCGTTACACGAGCATCAGTTATTTTATTTAATCGGTGTTATTTTAATGTTTTGTTTTTTGACCTAAAACATAACGTTAGAGACACTGATGTTGATCTGTCTGCATTCAAGCATTTCAGTGGGCTTAAATAGATCACCCTTTACAGCAGATTTAGTTCACAAACAACTGACAGTTTTGACCTAAATATTATTTTCAGTTACAATAATTAATCCTAAAATTCGACATTAGTAACGCATTTTCACAGCATCAGTAGCGCGCGCTCACAAGATCTCCCGGTTCTTTACTTGTGAGTTCAGTTCACTGAAGAAGACTCGCTCTAAACGGATCGTTTGAATCAGTGAGTTTTCGACTCGAGAACAGCTGCAATCGGATCATTGCCATTCGTGAATGAATCGTTTGTGGCGATTTGCGAACCGATTGAACAGGTTCATTGAAAATAATCAGTTTGTTCATGAATCATACACCGCTTCTGCGTCTCGGAGCACGTGATGTATCACGTGAGTAACGATATGTTTTATGAAATGTAGTGAAGTAAAAAGTACGATCTTATGCTTTGGAATGTAGTGAAGTAAAAGTAAAAGTTACTCAAAATAAAACTACTCCAGTAAAGTATAGATACTTGAAAAATGTACTTAAGTACAGTAACGAAGTAGTTGTACTTCGTTACTGACCACCACTGATAATCAGAAGTGAAATGTAAACAAATCAGGTCCGCTCAGTGGACAGTGCAAAAGAATAAAAAAAAAATTACATAAAAGTAACAACACAAGAGCATATATATGGTAAAAAAAAAGAGAAATAAGAGTAAAATGTGCAATGGAATAAAAAGTGCAAAACAATAAGATGTGCAAAAACAATAAGATGTGCAAAAAACAGTATACTGGGGCTTAATAAATAGTAATATGAACAAGAGGGATGTGCAAGAGGGATGTGCAAACGGGTTGTACTGGGTATGTACACAAAGCAGCAATACGGGTGATGAGAATATGAATGTTTTACAGTTAACAATCTTGTAAGTTTATGAGACTGGGTTTGTGTTAAGGAGTTTATGAGTTTATGAGACTGGGTTTGTGTTAAGGAGCCTGATGGCCTGAGGGAAGAAGCTCCTCCTCAGTCTCTCAGTTTTTGCCATCATGCTCCTGAAGCGCTTGCCAGATAGCAGTAAACAGAAAAGATGGTTACCGGGGTGAGTTGAATCTTTGAGGATTTTAACAGCTCTGCTTTTACAGCGTTTGAAGTAGATGTCCTGCAGAGAGGGGAGAGCCGACCCTGAGATGCGTTTAGCTAAACGCACGACTCTCTGCAGAGCTTTGCAGTCCTGGTTTGAGGAATTACCATACCACACTGAGATGCACTGAGTCAGTACACTTTCTATGGCCCCTGAATAGAACATTTTCAGGATAGCTGGTGAGACCCTGAATTTCCTCAGCTGTCGCAGATGGTACAGTCTTTGCCTGGCTTTCTTAACCTGAGTCTGAATGTGTGTAGTCCAAGTCAGGTCCTCAGAGATGTTTACACCGAGGTACTTGAAGCTACCCACCCTCTCCACAGGGGTCCCACTGATCATAAGAGGAGTGTAGGGCCACTGGTGTCTCTTCCTGAAGTCCACGATCAGCTCCTTAGTTTTGCTCACGTTCAGAGAGAGACAGTTGTCCTGGCACCATGATGTGAGTCTCTCTACCTCATCCAAGTATGCGGCCTCGTCATTGTTGTTAATGGGGCCCAGAACCACAGTATCATCTGCAAATGATCCGGGTTAGGATTAGGGGTGGGTTTAGAATTACCCAATCCGATAGCGATTTCAATGAGAGGGGTAATAATTTGGCAGGGGGTCAAAAATGGGCACAACACCAGCAATGTTACTTGGTCTCCAGTCCAACCCGGGATCGATGCCGGAATTAATCCCGGGATGTGTTTGCGTTCACACAGAAGGCACTCCGGCAATTTTCCGGGACCTACCAACTGTGAAAGGGGTTATAGATAGATAGACAGACAGACAGACGGATACACAGTTAGACGGACCGATAGAGGAATTCTGACATTTTAAAAATTGACAGATAAATCTTTAAAGGGAATTAACTGATCTGGTTGGGTTAAGAAATTATTAAATTAAATATTTACACAAAGATAATAAGATTAGCTGCTCAGAGACTTTATTCCTCACAGAATACTTGAAGACAACGCCCTCATATTACTGGAGATGAAGAAACAGTGGTCAGGCTATGTTGTGGTGGTTAATTATTAATGTTTATTAATGAAAAGTACACAAACTTTTAAGAGGTAAGAGGGGTCAGTAGTAAATCATAACATAACCACATACCCCTTACACTCTGGACCATATTTGTATTGTCATATATTACAACATACAATATTTAATAGGGTCATAGCATCCATGCCAAATAATTACTTCTCTACATTCAATGTTATCAGAGTTTGCACTCAATAGTTCTCAGAAACAAGCATCAGTTAATGTTAATCCATGGCAAAATCCATTAGCAGCCCACACCTTTCTAAGATAAGAGATAAGGCCTCTCCATAAAACTGATTATTTATGATCTAAAATTTGGCATGTAAAGAAAATCCAGAATATAAATAGAGTGTGTGCTTGTGAGAGACATTCAGACACACTGGGCAGACTGCTAGAATGGCTTTGACAGTGATTAGTCTTCTGTGCGTTGCAGCTTTGCTGCCGTTCCCAGGGCTGGGACTGACTGCAGACTCAGGTGAGGATTGAACTTAATTACTTGCCACTCTAGGATCCTAATGACATATTTAAAGTATGAAATCTAATATACTGATGTTAGCTTTTTTGGAGACACTATTATTCACATAAACTGGGTAAAGACCAAAAGCAGTTAATTCATCACATATTATATAATTATTATTTGTTATTAAAGTTAATAACATTCTAAATGACTACAGCACGCATTTAACCTAAACAATGTTTTTTTTCCTCTCTCTCTCTCCCGTATAGGCAAGCTGGAACAGGTGCCTGTAAGAGTGACTGTCATTAATGAGCTCACTAATGAACAGCTTTCCTACACCACCACTGTGATAGAGGAAGGGCTGATGTTTGGTGCCTTAAATCAGCTGCAGGACACCAACAACGATTTCAAGTACTCCACAACATTTTACTAAATTTACTGATTTAGTGCACTTCACATGCAGTAAAGTGATTGTAGTATAGAATACCTGATTAACTTTGGTTGTGATGACTGACATACTTAAGCAAATGCATTTGTAATTTAATGACTGAATAAGATTATGGGGAAATAGGTTTTAACTGTCATAAGCCTGAGATGCTTTTCCAGTCATACTGTACCTGACTGAAAAAAATGTCTTGTCATGCCATTAGAAAGGCTTAGGGCTTACAAAATATTTAGAAAGCAGAATTTGAATTGAATTTGTGTGCTAATTTTTACCTTTAATTATGTTACAACAATAGATTCACATACACCATTCATAATACCTTTGGCATATATCTGGAAAGTGTGAACGGATTGGCTGGATCTGACAAGGACCAGACATACTGGGAGCTTCTGTCTGAAAAAGGAGGAGTTATAACTCGTCTGGAAGTGGGTAAGTGAATGAAGATAATCATATAACTTTACTTTATTGCTGTGGCGCAGGAAAGTAAATTTGGTTTAATCTTGATTTACATCACTAAATAATTCAAACAGTTTTAAATGTACAAACAACTTATTTTTTATATAGATTATTATTTACACTCTGGAATACCTCAATGTTTTGCAGGAATTGGCTGCTACCAACTCCAGAGAGATGAGAATATGATCCTGAGGTTCACCACCTGGGCCAAAAAATAGATTTTTCTTTTTTTCAAATCATCAGTTATATTCAGTGGTTATGAATGTTACTGCTAAATTAAAACCACAAATGGTTTCAGTCATTGAATCAACCAAGTTAAACTGAATTAATGATTTCATTGTATTCCCAGTATAATACTCTAATAAACATATGCTGATGAAACTGAAAAGCCTCCCTGATCTTTCAACAATCATTACTAACAAATTGGAGTCAAACAAATAGTATTTATTCGTAGTGTTTCTTCACTTGGCTTGTGCTAAGACAGTAACAAGATTGGGGCTTTATCTCTGTACACAGAACAGCAATTCTTATCAATATCTGAGATTTTAAAGAGTTAGATCAATAAACAGACAGACAATAATTAGCTATGTGCACTTTGCAGCTTTTTCTTCCGGGGATTTTTTGTTTTGTTTAGTTTTTTTACATATGTGACCTTGATGAAGCTGTGTATATTTAGTTAGATTATGCTACTTAAATGCTACAATATCTGGATTAGTTCACTGGCTACTAACAGCCATAGAAAAGCTGGAAATATCAGGGATTTTTAAGTGATGTCCAGGCAATACAAAAAATGTAGTCTTAAAAAAAGTACAAATCTAGTGAAATGGGGTTTCTCTGCTCTATATGCACAGGGCACGCTTCATTATGTTTAACAAAGTTACATTTATGTTTAATTTAGTGCTTTTGCAATAAAAAAACAAATAGATTGTATTCCCTTTCTTGCTTAAAACACATATATTGACCTTTAAAAATAAATTAAATGCACACTACTCAAATCTAGTCAAATGTAATCAAATTCACACTGTGAATTGAAAAAAAGAGACAGTATAGTATAATATAATAGAGCATAGTATAGCATAGCACAGTACTTAAAAGCAATTGTAATGTGATGACTGAATAAGTTTATAGAAGACAAGAACTATTAATTAAAGTAACTATAATTATTCTATCATCTCTAATGACTCGAGATGCTTTAACAGTCAGATCTGACTCAACTTTTATCTTGTTAGTATGGGTTTAGGGAGTGAGCTATGGGAAGTCATATTTGCTGTTTAGCCTGATTTTGACGTGCTTGAAGTAAATTCCATATTTCTTTCTGTCATGATCTTTGTTTCCTTGAGTTTCTTTGCCGACCACTCCTTTTTAAGATACGACTTTCCCAGATATTATGTGATTTATAAAATTGTCATGCTAAAATATATAAATAGATGTGCAGCTGTGAGACATTCAGACACACTGTGCAGACTGCTAGAATGGCTCTGACAGCGATTACTCTTCTGTGCTTTGCAGCTTTGCTGCCTTTCCTTGTGTCTGGGGAATGTAATGACCACTCAGGTGAGTTTTTCTCTCTAAAGCCAAGATTTCGGCTTGATATGAGTATAAACATGACTGAACTCAAATACTTGCAGGTCTAACATCCTAAATAACATTTGAAAAGAGACTCTTGCATAAAATCTCTTCTTACCAGGAAATCATTTGATTCAAATAAATAGCATTTATTACCAGTGTAATATTCAACACACATTGTGCTTCCCCTTCACTTGGTTTATCCTCAGAGAGTAACACAAATAAAGCTTAATCTCTGTACTAAAGAGACACTAGGGAAAACCTCCATGTTTTAGAATATCTGGGCTATTGTAGTTCGTGATTTACATGTATAGGGCTCCAATTTAGCAAATACAGAGGCATCCTTACATTCAGTGAAGACATATGCAGGTGTTTGCATAAAAAAATGCATTGTCATTGGAGTGACACCTCAGAATCCCATTGCAGAACACTCCTTTCTAAGGTATGAGATCAGATACTGGGCAAGCTGGTTGAATGACAATCAACAATTACACAATTACTTTATAAAGTAAAGATATCTGGGATCATTTTTGAAGTTTGTACATAGACCTAAAAACTTGACACAAATCTCAAGAATGGTGACTATAAACAAATGTAAAGAGATGAGCTCTTGACATCACAACACAACAAAAAACTAGCAATAGAGACAATAAAAACAAATGTTTAAACAAAAGTCAGCAAACATCGAAACAATAATCCTGTAACAGTATATTCAGCCGGCAGTGCATGTTAGGACGGCACAAACCCTTAACATTTCAGAAATATAGTTCAATTACCAATTCTTTGATCGGACAACTGTGCTGGGACAACTTTGGGGGAATTCTGTTGATCTAACATGGGTTTTTGTGTAGTTTCAAGTAGTTCACATTTCTTACTATTTGTGATTCAAAAGGTGCTGTAAACGGTTAAATATGTAGTATTAGTAACATTTTGGGAAATGTTTTCCTCCAAAACACTTTTTGTCTGTACAGTGCTTTGTGTTATGCATCATTTTTTCTCCTACTACTTTTACAATAAACAGTCCTAATCAAATTACTTCCTTGATGACGGAATAAGTTTACACAAAACAAGAACAAAGAGTCCATGTAGCTATCATATTTGTTTTTGAGGTATGTTCTTTCCTCCTTTCTTGGCTGACCACTCCTTTTTAAGGATCAACTTTAGAAATGATATGACTTACAAAGTTGGAATGCAAAAGAAAAATACATATAAATAGGATGTGCAGCTGTGAGAGACAAACAGACACACTGTGCACACTGCTAGAATGGCTCTGACAGCGATTACTCTTCTGTGCTTTGCAGCTTTGCTGCCGTTCCCAGGGCTGGGGGGACGTGATGACCGCTCAGGTGAGTTTTCTTCTATAAAACCAAGATTTCAGCTAAACGAGGAGAAATGGTGTAACACCCTAAATAACATTTGAAAAGATTGAAAACATTGATATTATATGATTCTCTGAGACTCTCTTATACACAAAATCTCTCTTCTTAACAGGAGAGCAGGGACAGATCCCAATTAAGGTGACTGTCACTAATAAATTCACTAACATGAAGGTCTCCTACCCCACTGCTGGGACCGTGGGAATGCCAATGTTTGGGATCTTAAATAAACTAAAGGACACCAACAACAGCTTCAAGTATGTCAAAAAATGTTATCAAATTATTCTGGTTTAATGCACTTTACATGCAGTAAAGCAAGTTTAGTATAGTAGGTCGATTGGTTATGGGGATGTCATTCTATTGTACAAGGCTCAGGACTTTAAACAACTGATGTAGTGATAATGATATTCTTTTGTGCTAATTCTCCTACATTGTTTTCTATTAGTTTCACATACAGTATTAACAAAAGCTTTGGCATATATCTGGAGAGCGTGAACGGACTGGCTGGATCTACTGAAAACCACACATACTGGGAGCTTCTGTCGAAGAAAGATAACCGTATAACCCGACTGAGTGTGGGTAGGTGCATGAGTTTAATTCAAGTTTTTTTGAATGAATTAGTATTTTGCTTTCATTTTATTTATAACACCTATACATACATAAAATACATTTGCACAATCTTTTACAGGAATTGGCTGCTACCAACCCAAGAGAAATGAGAATTTCATTATGAACTTCACCACTTGGGACTAAAAGGACATTTGTTTTCTGTTATATTTTGTGGTTATAGAAGAGATCACACTGATTCGGATCAACTATATTAATGCCACATCTTGTATCAATCATCAAGTGTATGAATAAACTAATAATTTCATTAAATCTACAACAGTATGATACTGGAACAGAAATGTTTCTCTGATTTTTCCTGAGTTGTGACTAGATACAATCAAAATGTACATTACATATCTGTACTACTAAACCCAGATAAGGGAAAACAGCAACATATATGAACATTTGGTCTTTTGAAGTCAGTGATTAAAAAAAGGTCTCCAATTGTGTAGATATTTAGAATCTAGAGATGCATAAAACACTTTTATATTCAGTTTGACAAGTTCTGTTCTTGCAGGTCAAGCCTCTCTCTTTACATACAAATAAACATGAATTATGTTGTTTCCAAAGAATAATGAATACATATTCACTGTCTTCTATCCTGTAAAGCTGAGGGAACAAACAAAAACATTGATTTAGAAATATTGTCACTGCAGTTACAGTATTTGCCACCATGTTTCAACTAGTCACAATTGAAATGACTATAAAACCTTACCGCAGGGAGTGAAGCAGTCACAGTCGCAGTAGTTGCAGCGTGTAAACCAGCGCTTCCAGCCTGATTCTTTAGTTCTGCAGTTCTCAATACGACTGCATTTGTGGTTCAGAGGGACTGCATAGCTTTTAGCATCAGGACAGGTGGACGAACATGTCCCGTCGATGTCCTTCTCGTCGATCTCAACCCGGCCACGATAACACACTCCTAATGTCACATACAGGAGGAGAGAATTGTACTTAACTTGTATTTAATATAGCCAATGCAATTCATTTAAATATTTCCAGAACCCAGACTTTGACCGAAAGTAATACATTTGAATAAATACATTAAATATCAATATATCTATACATGTTTTATCAAAAAATATTATGTATCAGTAGATATTTCATGTTCTGTACAATGACTTTGCACTCCGTAAAAATAAGGAACAATGTAGTGTGTTAATACGAAGGGAGATTCCGTACTTGGTTTTAGGCGTTTTCCCTTTCCTTTGAATTATGCATTGCATTTTAGGATTAAAGTAAATGGCTGTACTTAATGGATAAAGTCCTGACAGAAAATGACCAGTACCTTTTCTATTCTTCCATGCATTTCTTTTCTTACAGTGTGGTAATTCAGAAGAGTTCTTTTTAACAACTCTCAAAGTAGCAGTACTGACTATAGTAACTTTAGTTAGTGTTCAGTCTCTCATATGCTTTACATGCATGAAACTTAAGACCATGGGTATGGAATGTGTTTTTTAATAAAACTTAAATTTGTCTCCCGCACTTTTTCTGAGCAAGTGTGTTCCTTAGGGGTGTAAATCGGATGGTCCGTTAAGATATCAATTCTCATACCCAACAATACGATATTTGCCGATACCTCAAAACATTCTACGATACGATTCAGGAGTATATAGATCGATATAATATACATATTTTAAACAACCATCTACAGTTTTATTAACTCACAATTGTAACCAAAAATATGTAACATGAACATAAATCTAAAAATGCTACGGGCTCAGTGCTAAAAATCTTTTCTACAGATAACCAAATTACAAGTAATAGCAGAAAATAAATACACTAGAACAAAGACACAAGTTCAATAAACAGTGCTTTTCGGGTTTTTTAGCTCGGTCTTTAGGTCTCAGATTTGTGTACACTTTCTGGGTATTTCCGTAAATTGTGTGCAACGTCCAGACAGACCAAGACTTACTAAGACAGGATGGTTTGGGCGTCCATTTGCCATTGGACCGACAGGCTCGGGCAGGATCTCCCACCAACACGAACCCTGGCCTGCAGTCGTACCGCACTACAGAACCCACCCACCAATCACTCCCATACACCATCCCGTTAAAGTCCACATCAGGCTTTCCACAATTCACTAGGGCAAAGAAAAGCATAGAAGATTAAACAGGAAACAAAACTCATGAAACACATACAAGTTCTAATACACACACACACCAACTGATGATCTGTGGTTTTGTACTTACAAGCCTGTATTGATGGCAACAAAAATGGAGTACATTACAAATAAAGGGATCAGTCAAAATGTGATATTTGAACAATGTTAACAAATAAACCATTTTGGTTACCCATGGATTCCATGCAGTGGAAAAAAAACTGATACATTGGAGACATGTTCCACACAAGAAACTAATAAATGTTTAGAATGACATGAGGGTGAGTAAATGATGAGAGAATTTGTGTGAACGGTCCCTTCAAGATGAGGATCGGGCGTACCTCTACACAGGGATTTATATCCCACCCAGCAGCAGTCTGAATCTCCACAGTTGTCCCTCTTCAGCTCCATGTGTCTGCCTTTACACCCTCCCAAACAAAGGGGGGCTGTCCCAGACCAGTAAGTGTCTGCCAGTTCATCCTCCTGTTCCACCTCTAACACACCTGAATACAGTGCAGTCTTCAGAGCTCCAATTCATGCTTCTTCTACCAATTTTCAATGTACAATATTTCTAACATTTTGTCAGTTTGTAAAAGCAATCTTGATGCTTTTAAATATTTAATTTATTCATAAATGAATCAAGTGCTTCTCTTACCGCTTCCTAGACCTTCCTCCACAGCTGTTCTTTCAGTAAATGCAGTTATAGGCACTTGAGTGAACACCCCTTCCAAGGACCCCAGAAGCAGCAGCAGAAGAGCTCCTAGTTTCATGTCGTTTTAATGGCATGAATTATTTTCCAATACAGAAGTAGTCTATATCCCTTCAGTTCTCCTCTTGAGCGTCTTACACTAATTTTCTAATCAGCTATTCCTTATTCTGTTGTCTTGTATTGTAGAAGTCATAATTATGTGAATAATATAGAAAAACTATTTCATTAGGATCTGTACTCCATTTTCAAGAACCTGTTTTCCTGCAGAGCGACAGAGCGAGACAGATGGAAAGAAAGGGGAAGTGTTGCATCTTAGCTTACACTAAGCCCTTAACGCAAACTAATCTCTTAAATTCGGCTAACACCCGCTAAAATCACTAGAGCAGAGAGAAAGAGATTAAAGAGAAAGGGAGAGAGCCATGGGAAGTCTAAATTGCAGTTTAGCTTAACTTTCAGTTGCGCTGATTGTAAAATTTCATGTTACTAACATTTAACCATTTTAGAGATTCATCTAGTCCGATTCGCTTCTCTAAGCAGAGTGCTAGTGTGCCTGAGACCTGCAGTGTGTGTACTTACTGTAACGACACAGATCTGTGAACAGCGTTCAAACACTGTCCTCTGACTGCTGCAGTGATGCATACACTTCTGCCTAACCCAGCACAACCTGCCTGCTGACTCCTGTCCTGAGAGATTCAAACAAACAGGACTTACAAGTACTGTTCTTACAGTTACACACAAGATCCCAGGACAACGTGGATTACTCCCAGAACACACAAGCTTTCATTTTCCACATACACTGGAATATATACAGCATATATGAACACTAATGATCGAAGTTTGGGGTTGATACGATCTTTTGCATGTTTTTGAACAGAGACTCTTGCTCACCAAGGTTGCATTTATTTGATCAAAAACAGTAATATTGTGAAATTTTACCATTTAAAGTAACTTTTAATATTGTTTTAAAATGTAATTCATTCATGTGATGTCATTCACAACTCAAATAAATAAATACAAATAAAACTGCCTTTGAATGGCAAGAAATCATTTCCATTTAAAATCAAAATATTTAAATTGGAGAAGAAACAAAGGAGAAGGAACAAAACAAAAAGGACAAAATGTACAGAAATTACTGCCATTGTTTATTTTAAACAAAATTATGTAAATTAGAATAGTCAGTTTGCCCTAAATTAATTATCTTCTCAATAAGATTATTAATTATTACCACAATGGCAAATAGAAGGCCTAAGCAAAATGTATGCATGTATGCATGTGTGTGTGTGTATATATAAAGAAAACCAAAAAATAATTAATTTGATCTACTTTTACTTTGAAACAACAGCAGTAGGACTTGGAATGGGCCTTTCTGCACAACAGAACTGATCTCAAAATAAAGAAGAAAAATTAATTAAACTGGAATGGTGGTTTAAAATCCAGAAGCACTTGCAGTTCAACAGAACAGAAGCACACTGTATAAAACTATACACTGTAAAGAGTTCTCCACAGAGATCTGTCCATCTTCCTTCACATTAAGTCTGAACCGGTCAAAGAAAGCTGATTAAACGGTTCAGTAGGATTAAACATTTCCATTCCTCATTATCCTCTTCTCCATCTCTCTCACACACACACACAGAGTCACATTTAAAGGGATAGTTCAGCTCAGAATGAAAATAGCATCATTAAAAAACAAATAACCCAATACTGCAGTGTCCTTCTTTCAAGAAACACAATAAGAGATCCTGAATGTGTGTTCTTGTGTTAATCCTACAGGGAAACAGACTTAATTTTCCAAGTTCCAAATGGGAAAATAACACTTATAACGTACGTAAAATTATATTAACTATATTTAATATACTTTCCTGGTGTTTTGGAGTTTGGCAGTATAAATGATCATTCATGTTTGTTAAATAGAAAAAGGCAAATCACATGGTGTTTGACATCTCATTTTCCATTTTGTATCAAACAAAATAATCAGTCAAAAAGACATGAGGGTTAGAAATTATAACAAAAAAGGTAATTTCTGAATTAACTATTCATTTAAGGACATCCTCAGAGCTAACTTGATTTGATTCAGCTTTCTCTTTTCTGTTCAGTGTGGTGTTCAAAGGGTTTGATGATGACAATTCTCACACACACTCTTTTCCTGTTTTGGTCCCCTGTTAGTCTCATAGTACATTTTGTCATAGAGTTAATTGGATTGTCCTAATGTACCTTCTTATTGTCTGACACAGCAGTCTTAGGGCGTTCCAGTAATCAGAGGTGCAGTTAAACCATCTCCATGCCCAGCTGTTGGGCAGTGTCCTGTAGCTGACGCATTACGGCCACCTCCCTTGTAGAGTCGGTTTCTGAGGAGGTGCCGGCTGTCAACACCAAGAACACGCTTTCTGTATTTTCCTGTGTCCTACAGACATCCACTCCCTCCTTTCTTATTCCTGCCTCTGTATTTCCACCCATGGTGCTGAGGTGCCCCGTCTCCTCCAGTTCTTCACCGGGCTGGGCGTTCTGCTGGCTGGACTCACTGCTGTCCCCTTCTCCCTGCCGCTCCCGCATCAGCTGCTCTGTCAGCTCCACACTCTCATAGCGGATCAGCTGCAGGCGCATGAACCCATCTTCATGCTCTTTATACCTGAAAAAGATTGGTGGAGACCATAGTCAGGTTAGGTTTACTGTCCACTGGATACCCACATCAAAAGAAATATGGCATCTACTATGGTTAGAACTATGGGTGGTTAACCTACTTAAAAGTTTTAATTCATTGTGTTTATTGTATATATTATAATTTTTTTAAGAAATTAGTACGTTTTCAGTTAGTACAATCTCAAACAAAAAAGATTTGTTTGAGATCAACTCAAATACTCAAATACATTTTCCAAGTAACGTTTTCCACCAAAAAACAATTAAGCAGCACAAATGTTTTCAAGCATATTAGAATAATTTCTGAAGGATCATGTGACACTGAAGAGTCCGCTTTTCAGAGAAATAGTATCTATTAAATACATTTGAAAATGTATTAAAACAGAAATGGTTTTAAACCGCACATTAGACAAATGACTGCTTTTGACTATATTTTTAAACATAAAAAAACCTCACACATCTGAATAATTTGACCAGTATTGTAGGTTTCCACATACACCATCTAATGTTTATTGCACACAAACCTAGGAAGAGCTTTCTTAAATCAAAGCAAAGTTGGAGAAGAAAGGAGGATGTCTTCATACCTAAATCTCGGGTGTCCTGGCGGCCATTTGAACTGATGTTTCTTACGTAAATGGGCAGTGAGGTTGTTCCCCCGGGTGAAGCACTGCTCACAAACGTGACACTTATAGCGAGGAGTGTAATCTCCCTAAAGACAAAACAACATATTAACGTTTTTAGCTATTCTGAAGCTATGAGCTGAAAACGAGTGCACTTTCTGATAAACATTCAGTTTTATTTTAATGGTCTGTTCCAGACAATGCATTCTGCCTTTTAATACATTTACTGTGGATGTATTGTGTTGCTGGCTGTATGAGAGAAGTTACATCTATAGATGTTCCTTCATTAATTATTTCTAGATTAGATAAGTCATTGTTATAGATCAAACCTTGGACATTATCATTACATAAGTTATTGTAATGATAAACAATTCTTACTTCAAATACAGGCTATAAAGCACAAGTCTCATAGAAATTACATTTCCCTGTTTACATTTGAAATAAGGATAAATTGATAAAACAACATTAACGGTTCTAAATGTAACAATGTATTAATTTTATATATTACCATTTGCTTGACCTAATTTTTTATTTGCCATATTAAAATAAAATAAAGTAAAATTTGCTATACGTCTTACCAAACTTGACTTACTTTATTCTGCGGTAAGATAACACTAACACGAAAGAAGATATATCATAATCATAATATTGATGTTTTCTTCTTATTGGCTTCTAATATGTTGATATGAATGTAGCTGGCATTTTCTGACTGGCTCACCTCATGAACACGTTTGTAGTGGTTCTTGATTGAGTAAAGCGAGCGAGTGGAGTATTCACAATCAGCGAAGTCACATCGATATGCTGGCTCACTGCTGTGAGTGTCTAAATGCTTCCGCAGGTCTATCAGGTTTTTACAGCTGAAAGCCAGACGAACACAAACAAACTGACAGATCATGTTCTGACAGACTTTAAAAGATTCGAAATCTCCAGGGATTACGACTCACTGTCTTTGGTGATGAAGTGACCTCACCTGTACTCGCAGTAGTCACAGCTGTAAGGCTTCTCGTTGGAATGACGAAATTTGATGTGGTTTCTCAGCGAGGATGGTGATGGACAGGTCATATCACAAAGTGGACATTTATAATGGTTGACTTTGATTAGAGGACAGAGATGAACATCATTAGGCAATAAAGGCCTGTGAAGTTCAATACAGCAGAACAAAGTACAACCGTTATCACTCAACATACAAAAAGACCCATACCATGGTTCCTCATGTGGTCTCTCAGCAGCCTCTCAGTGGCAAAACGTTTAGAGCAGTGAGAACACTGAAATCTTTGACCTACAGACACAATCGCACACAAACAAAAGGGTGCAATGAGCCTAACCAATCTAATCTTTTTTTTGGTATGTTCAACGAAAGAATTGAAAGTATCAAATTAATTCAAGATTCCATTAATGCCGTTTCTGCATGTTTACCACCTCAAACACAACCCCCTCACCTTCTATGGAGGTTTGCCGTCGAATGTGGTCAAAGAACTTTGTGTTGTTGGCAAACATTCCTCCACAGGTCGGACATGCCACCAGCTTTTCCTGTGTGTGGCTACGCATGTGCTCTCGCAACTTAAACCTGCCCTTGAAAGAGGCTTCGCAGTCTAGAAACAAGAAAGAAAAGTTAACAATCTAAAACAATGTGCAGATCTTTAAATGTTATTATGAGTAAAGACAACTTTGAGGAATATTTTTACAACTACGATGCTTAATATCTTTTGCCATGGGGTTCACTCTTATATGTTCTACAAATATGGTCCAGAACAGACACATTCAATTTTAGCCATAACACAAGGCAGCAGTCTGCATATTATGAAGTATACAAACTAATTATTATATTCTTAATGATTCTGTGTTTATTTCATAACTGACTTGCCGCACCTACTGAATGAAGTGGTTCTCGATCAGGTGCCAAAAAAACTACCAGGAGCGAAAAACTATATATTTTTTTTAATGTTTAAAAAAAATAATTAAAAAGCTACAATAATTTATTTTAGATTTGTTTTTGAAGAGTTGGGGTTCCCAGTGAATATATAAGGTAGCCTATTTTTAAATGTGCAATCTTTGGATCTGGAAAAGTAATATTATAATGAATATACATTTTTATATTTATGCTTTGCTCTAACACATTTAATCAGGTAGAAATTGTAAGATTATTTGAATCCTTACCATAGACGCTAAATTACAAATAACTAGAAAAATCATAGGGCTTTAAAATATTGTTATGGACAGTGAAAGGGCTTGAAGTTGTTTCTTACCTTTCCAGCCACAGAACAACACATTGTCTTCAATAGCCTCGAGACAATGGGCGTGCATCTCCACATGTCTGTAGAACCACTCCGGATTATCCATAGACATCTGAATACAAACACACTTATCAGCTGAGCACTTTAATTTTAAAGCACTGCCTAACACAATACATGTAATATAATAAAACCTCACCTACTTATTCTTCACACCTCAATAAACCTTATTTTGCAAGCAACATACAGAAGTAACATATAATCTACTTAAAAACAGGAAAACACTTGGGATTGCTTCCATACCTCACAGTGCTCCCAAAGACAAAGGAAGTTCTCTTGGACCTCAGGCACAATGTTGCGGTTATGGAGGCCAACCGAACAGGCACCCATGTCACTGTGGCCCTTGAGTATAGCAAGACCCCATTGCTTCAACTTGGTGTGGTAGCAATGGAAGAAAATGTGTCTAAGCAGCTCTAAATTTCCTTCCACTGAGCAGAAGCCACAGTCTCTCCACAGACAGTTATGCTCCTCTTCTGTAAAACATGCAGGCAAGCCAAGTATTGATTATGGACTAGACCAATGGAGTCAGCGCCACAGGGACTCCACTGATGTAACATTAATACAGACATACGAACAGTGCATAAAAATGTGCCAGTGACTGTTGGTGCAACGTAGAATAGATGAAGAAATAAGAAACGTTGTGTTACTAGCACAATCTCAGCACTGATAATCCCCTTTAAAACACACTATACCAGAACTGATCGGCTATTGTTTATATTATTAATTATTTCACAATGTATGGTGTGTTTATTCTTCATTTTTACTCAAAGACTTTACATCTCACAATTGCAACAAGAGGAGGCTTTCAATATGAAGTATTATTGATATTGAGAATTTTTATAAATATTTTGAATTAACTTTTATTTTCATTTTGGTTTCATTATATAATCTTTATTTATTTATTTACAAATTCAATAGAAAAAGTAATTAGAAATGGTCCATATGACTCATACTCTATGTTCCAAGTCAGTGTGAGACACGTTTCATTTACAACAGATGCAACAGATATTCTTCACATTTTTCCTATTGTGTTCCATTAAAAAGTTGGAACAATGTGATGTTAAATAAATGTTAATTTTTGGGTGAACTATCCCTTTAAGACAAGAGAGAAGTAAATAAATGCTTCCATTACAAGACATATCAACACTGACACCAGAGACTTTCAAGGGTTGGACGCACCTGGTAAGTCTGTCTCACTGTCCACGGCAGCTTTATAATGTTTCTCCGCGTGCTGGCAAAACTCCTGCATCCTGTCAAACGTCTCCTGACACGAGCCCCACTCACACGCCAGCTCCAGCTGCAGCTCCTCTCTGCGCAGGGCGCGTTTAGTCGACGGGGGCATCCTGCAGCACTGAATGTAAAGCACAGTGTGTGGTCCTCCCGTCTTCTGAAACACATGCTAATGTCACATGCGAGATCTAGTTTGTTCTGCACACCGCAGCTCGAGCTATCTGTCCATAGCTGCTAGTTTGTTTTTAAAGGTGATAAACAATCACATTCACAATATTAACTGCGCCAAAATGATTACCTACAAAATATTAAAACTTCTTAATTACCAAATGTACAGCTAGTAGTGTTATTAAATCATAGACGAAATTGTTACCTAGTAAGTTATGACATATAGCTGGTTAGCAAAACAAAAAGGCAAGTTAACATTCTGCCTCCATTTTGTTGGTTAGTGGCTTTTTAAAAGCTTCGGTTGAGAATAATTGAATGTGTTTTTATTTAAAGGATATATAGCGATGGAATGCGTCGACAGTTGGTTAAAAAGACCTACAAAATAACTCACCTTTTGCAAATACTTCAAACATTTCCTTACTTTTTCCCCATGAAATAACCAAACCTATCAGAATTCACCTCTGCGGCGTCGCGTTCAAATCTCAGCCAATCAAATTGCAGACTAGCAGTACATCACAATTATCATTCCCTCCAACTCCTGAACTCTTCCAAGTGTTCCGCAGCTCGAGTTGCACTTTGTATTCAGTGGCGGTAATGCCTGTCTTACAGCCCCAAAAAGTTTTACTTGCTGAATGGCACTACTTTAAGTAAATCTGTTTTGGAATTGGAGCGATCTTATTGCGCCATAAACTAATACATCTCTCAATTTGCTACCATTTTAGTACAATGGCAAATAAAAACGATTTAATTTTGAAAACATAATGTTCTTTTTGAAACACTACCCCTACTACAGCCATAGTATATGAAACCTAGCTGCCTTTGTATTTTCATCAAGTTTGAGAGTCCTTGGCAAACCTGGAAAAACCCCACATTAAATAATTAAATTTTCATCAGTATTAATGTTTAATACCATGTTTGTTATGTTTGATTTCTGGTCTGAATATTTTATGAGAACAGTATAAACCTAAAACATAAAATATAGAATAATTGATTTATAAAATAGTGTAAATTTAGAGCACTTTTTCCTTTCTGGAATTTAGTGTGGTTCATTGTCACATTGGTTTATTTAAATCAGGTATATTAATCAAGGCATATTAGATCTGACACACACAAAAATACAACTGCATATATAAAGCAATATTTCAGACATTTTCTCAAAAATGTCACAAACTCCCCAAAATATTCCTGAATGTAATTGTTTCACATGATCTTTTAAAATAGATCCCTCTTTTCAGGTCAACCAAAATAATTGGATATCCTTATGCAAGCATTGTTCATTATCTACAGAGCTTTCATGTTAGAAACATAGCCTTGTCATGTCATGACCTTTCATGACAGTTAAGGGCATATGTGTACACGGTCCCATCCCGTGCAGATGTATAGACAGAGAAGCTGGAATACAGTGTGTAGTATCAAGATTCCATACTTTATAGAGGACAGGCCGTATAGTAATCCTTCTTACAACAATCAGCTTTGTTTCAGCTTAGTTTTGTCTTCAAATGAAAGCAGCAGGTTATAAAGTCTCTCAGCAGCGTGAGCGGTCTAGACGTCGTAGAACAAACGCACAAGATGATACCGGATTACAAATGCCACAGCACTCCCCAAGACCTAAGAAACAAATATAATATTATTTCAAACCACCAAAACATCAGTTTCCTTTGAATAATGTATTCTGTCTTTGAAAACCTGCATACATGAGGTAGCCTCATTTTGAAAATGTGATTTCTACACCTGGAAAAGTCATGTAAATTATTCAAATCTTAAAAACGCCATGGTTGTTTTTATAATGAATATACATTTGACTAGCTGCAATCTCTAAAGTATTTTATCAGAGAGATGAAGAGATAGAGAAATACTTTAAAAATCCTTAAAACAGGAATAGCTGAAACCCTGAAAAAGATTAAACTAATACACATTTGTTATAGACATTTGGAGAAACTTTGAGTGCCATATATTAAAGTAAGTTTTGAAAACAACAATAGGGAGCCTTTGAATATTGTTGTGACTAAAGGGGGGCCTTATGATAATGACCAGAAAGATGTATTTCTCATACATTAGTGAGGCTGCAATGC
Source organism: Gymnocypris eckloni scoliostomus (assembly GCA_027564155.1). Taxonomy (NCBI): domain Eukaryota; kingdom Metazoa; phylum Chordata; class Actinopteri; order Cypriniformes; family Cyprinidae; genus Gymnocypris; species Gymnocypris eckloni. Next base: position 20,101,118 of record CM050414.1, read on the forward strand.
CAAATATCACAACCTTCTTTACGGCTTTTGGTTGAAATACCCATAGTATAGCACACTGTAATAGATTCAAGGGATTGACCTGCATTAACAGCATGATTGCAGTCAGGTTTCTCTCATGGGTAGGTCCCAGTACTTTTAGTACCAGGTTGATAAGGGTCATGTTGTTACACTCAATAAACTCATCATCTCCTTCCTGCCCTCTACGCACATCCAGAAGCCATAATGTTTCTGCAACCTGCAGGACAAAAGAGGAAATCACATTCAAAGATACAGGGAATACCATCCAGGTTTTGCTCCTGGATCTTTTGTTGCAAAGTGCTGTCAAACTGTTAATCGCATCCAAAATAGACACTTATGTTTACATAATGATAATATATGTATGTATACACACACACACACACACACATTTATATATTTCAGAATTTATTTTATCAAATATATTTATTTGTAATATAAATTATTTGGATATAAATATAGACATGTCAATATTTTTATATATACTGTATGTATGTGCATTTATATTTTCATAATAAATATACACAGAACACACACACATATATTATGCAAACAAAAACGTTTATTTTGGATGTAATTAATCGTTTGACAGCACTATAACATTCCTTTAAAGCAAACATTCCTAAACCTATTTATACTGATAAATACTGACAGTGGCATGAGTGTGTTTACCTTCAGAATAAGTTGCCCTAATTTGCCCAGGTCCTTCTGTTTGAACTTGGAGTAGCTCATACCAAGCTTTCCCGTGTCGGATTGTAACCTGCATTAATCAGTTTAGGTCAAGCTCTCATAACCATTTCATTTAGCCTTATCTATGGGGTAAATGTTTAGGGAACACTGTTGAAATTATAAGAAAAGCATGTGTGAATTTTGATTACAAATAAATCATGAGTGAAAAAGTTACTTAAAGAGGTTAACACTTCAAATGCCCACATATTCAAATAACTTTCAATGACTGTAAAAATCAATTCTACTGTAAGTAAGAAGGAATCTATGTTATAGCTTAAATTTAAAATGTTAGTGTAATGACCCACCTAGGCAGGCGATGTCTGGGACAGGGAATAATGTGAAACAGCTGAGGCAGAGAGTAAATGAAGTTGATGACTTGAGGGAGGAAGAAAAGCAGCATGGTCTTACTGAAGTGGCCGAGTATCCCAACCACTGCAAACGTCATTCCAGCAAAGTAACAGAACGTGTCTCCCACAAACACAGAGGAAGGGTACCTGATAAAGGATATTCAAAGATTTATCATAGGTTCAAAACTAGGAGTGCTTGATGTTAAGATTATTATCAGTGCTGATTGTCAAACTTCAGTTCAGCATTTAAATGGGATGCCTTAAACTAAAGTAAGTAAAGATGATCAAAAAGCAATATATTTAACAAACCAGTTGTGGTAGAAGAGGGCTAATGTAGTGAAGAAAAAGGGAATCATGAAGTACAAAGAGAAAACATGGTCATCCCTGTAGTCTCCTGAAAGAGAAGCATTAATCAAAGATCAGTTGAACAATATAAGTTAGAGAATACATCTACAGACTTACTTGAATAAAAATCAAACAGTGTCAGAGAGGTTTTAACAAATGAAATAGAATTGGACACTGAAGACTGGAGTAATGGCTTCTAAGAGTTGAGTTTCGCCATCACAGGAATAAATTACATTCAAAATATGTTCAAGTAAAAACAGTTATTCCACAATAGTACTGTTTTACTGGTTTTAACTGATCAAATAAATACACCCTTTGTGACCATAACAGACTTGTTTCAGAAACATAAAAATATTATAAACTTTTTTAACAGTAGTGTGTATATAAATGGTATAAATTATGCAGTTGGAAAATGTGTTAAAACAGGTTGAATAGAAACCCTCCCCTCACCATTGAGTTCCAGTATATTAAAGAGGATGATGGAGCCAGATATGAAGAGAGCTTGCCCAGACTCAATGCCATTGATACCAGCCAAGATGTTGATGGCATTTGTGCAGAATACAGCCAGCATTCCCATATATACATAATACAGAAAGCCTGGAACACATAGTATAACAATGCTGAGAATATCAACAATCATACATATCAAACAAGAGGGCAATAAAATCAAATGTAGAGCACCAGACATTTCAAGTCAAACTCACCCAAGTCCAGATGCATCCCCAGCAGGATACGGAAAGGTTTGGGAACGACGATGAGAGTGTTGCCAAAGTTAGTGAAGTAGACCATGAGTAGAGGCAGGGAGGCCATAGTGGGCAGCAGTAGCTTGTGTCTCCATCGCAGATTCAGAACATCATCAGCAAAGCCCAGGAATATCATGCAGCAGATGGCCAACAAAGCACCAATCAGCTGCACAAACTACATGGACATATGCACAAATGCTATAGTTATGATAAGTGGCATGTATTACTGTGAAGGTTCTCAGTTACAAAGGTCATTAAAAGCTAAGGCACAAATTCGTTTTAGTCTAAAAACATACACTACTGTTCAAAAGTTTTGTGTCTGTAAGTTGTTGTTTTTTGAAAGAAGTATTTTATGCTCCCAGGCTTCATTTATTTGATCAAAAATACAGGAAAAACAGCAATGTTTTAAAATATTTATTTCCTACATTAATATATCTTAAAATATAATTAATTCCTGTGATCAGTGACAGTTTTGAGCATCACATGATCCTTTAGAAATCATTATAATATACAGATTTGCTCCTCAAGAGATTTCTTATTACCATTGTTGAAACATTTGTGATTATTAATATTGTTGACATTATATATTTTAAGCTTTTGTAACATTATGGCTCTACTGAAAATGTGTATGTAATGCCACTTTAATTACATTTCCTTAAAAAAAACACTGAACCCAAACAGATCAGTATGTGGTGAATTCTTGAAACGTGTTGATTATTTTATAATTAAGGGATGATTACCGACCTCGTTGTGAGGGAACCCTTTACACTTCTCTCCCATAAAGCACTGGAGGAAGGGGACAGGAATGAAGAGGAAGAGAATGATGAGGAAGACTGTGCCACTGATTACACCTTGCGATTCAGGCCTGGTTAATAAGGAAAAGAGAAAGGAGTTAAATTTAGGTTCCAGACATCAAATTGCAATGCACACATTTGATGTAAAAATCAACCACTTACACCTCTTTCTTTATGGCTTTATTTAGGTCCATGCCATAGAGTCTGGCAGATATGAAATGATCCTTAAAAGCAGGAATAAGTTTGACTGTTGCAATGCACCCAAGTGCAGACATACAACAGTTGATGATAAGAGGAAGAACAGGAATTGGAGACATCTTCTCCATGGACTAACACGACATAAAAAATGCAATATAGTCTATCTACTGTACTATATATCAGTTATATGTCGATAAATCTAGTTGACAACAGCGTTCGATTCCTGTCAGCAACATTCAAAACTTTTATGTTGCATTTCCAAAGCGAAGCTGTCATTGGCTTAAATTTATTCGAGGCAAACAAAAACCGGATTACATTTCAAACACAACTATAGACCACACAGCTGTAGACATCGCTGAATGAAATCTCGCGCATAAATGACAGCTTGTTATCTAATCGACCGAACCGTTTTATTCAAAAGTAACGTACTGAATCAATGAACGGCAGTTCATTGGCTTTATGGTGACAGCTAGATTTTCATAAACTCGGGTAAATTACAGTCAAGCGATCAAAAGAATCCTGCCAAAATAAGCTCCGGTTCAGGTTATGAGTTACTCGTCAGCTTCTTTGACGTGAAAATGTTATAGATGTATCAGTTTACTGTTTGGCTCTGATCTCATCACAAAATCCACGTCTACTTCCGTCAACATAATCCGTCCGCCGACTAACGTTAGTTACATTAAAACAACTTGCTTATTATACTCTCACAAACGGTTGGTACGACAGTAAAAGCTTCGAAGCGCAATACTGCTAAACACAAGGCAGTGATCAGGAAGGTCTTTTATCAGAGAAATACGAAAATATATTTGCTATCATCTTGTTTTCAGTCGAACCTTTGCAGACGTAACACAACCGGAAACTAAATGAATAGTACGTTAAAGGTCTCGTTTTCAGTGTAGTAACATTTGACTCTGTCGCTTAAATTAACAATTATGTTTGTGACATGACTCTAATTTTTTGAAATACCAAATAACAACAAGAATAACAACAACATTAAGTCGTATTATTATTGTTATTATTATTTGTCTTTTTAAAAATACTTTATTTAATAAAGACATACATTTTAACATTTGCCTCAAAAATTGTATTAAGCTCATACATCTTAGTTAAGGAATAAAGGCTGAAAATGTAATGCTGTAATCTTATATTTGATTAAACATGTAAGGTATTGTAAAACAAACATGCAAAAATATTAAACTTTGATGTGGAGAGAATTACAAGAACTCAGACAAGACATTGGAACAGGGATATATCTATTATAATACCCTATGTTTTTTACAAAAAAATTTTTTAGCACAAAGACAATACACAAAATATTATAAGATGGCTAAAATACATGAAAATGAATGCATTACAATAAATTGAAATAAATTAAAGCATATTAAAACAATAATATATTATTTTATATGTATATATAATATATATTATATGATTGTAGTTAACTGTGTATTTTATAAAATTATATATTTTGTATATAATTGTATAGTTATTACATACAGAAGATAATTACAAGCTGAATTTGATTTTTTTTTAAAGAATACAAATAAGTATCTTTCTTGAAAATATAAATATTTGAATATATATTATGTATTTATCAAATGTATTTATATTCATATTGTCTTTAAAAATGTAAAATTTTGCTAGAATAGTAATTAAATATTTCTAAATGTAATATGAAGAGAGTATAGAATTTAAAAATTGCCCAAAACACAAAATAAATGGATACGTGTATGACAAAGCAAACGTAACATTCTTATGTTTATGACATAATGTAAATCCTCATAAACATCAGCGAGTGCGTTTTGTGGCGCGCAGGCAGGGAATGTGCACCCTGCGCGTGCGCAGTTCCGGCAGCTCAAGAGTGTGTGCGTGTCTCTTTAAATACGTGCAGCGCGTTCTCGGTGTGTGTGTTTGTGTTGCTACACTATTTGACAGCTCGACTGTTCTGTTCCTGCGCATTACCATTTCAGACCATCTGACACCGACGGTGGGAGGGGGCACATTTGACAGCGCAGGATATTATAAAATGTGGTTTTATGTAGCACGCTAAAGATTCACGAAATGGAGGCCATGTACCGATCAAATCAGGTTTTCATGAACATGTAATCAGGAAGATGCTCTAAGAAGATGCTCGGACCTGAAGACCGGTGCTGAAATTACGAAGATATGATTTATCCATTGAGCTGGTGATCTGTAGCTAGTCTGCGTCCAAAGACAGCGTTTCTCATCTGATCGGTAATATTTTCTTTCTCTTTTTTAAACAAAAATACCGTATAGCGTTACATTCGGCGTCAAATATGCGCGTCCAGCAATTGTGTTCATCGTAAGCTCGTTCCTAGCTGAACAGGCTGATCTGAGTCATTTGCCCATAAATGCTGTCTAGATGGCAGCTCACTAAAGCTTTGAAACATAGCTTTTCGAAAGGGGACCAGTGCCAGGGGGACGTAGACATGCACATGAACACCATTATTGCATACAAGCGTAGAGCTGTCAAGAAGAAGGGAATCGAAATGAATCGCTAGATGGGTCACGATGAGCTATTTCGACGTTGCAGTGTTGCACTGACCCAGAACACCCTGGACTGTCGGTAATGTGACAGAATCGGAACGGGTTTGTATGAGACAGGCTTCACACAGGACTAGACTCTGCAACCGATCTGAGTTTTCTGGAAGAAGTTGTGCAGTTCTCCGGTTTCAGGACAGGCATTGAATATCACGCTTTCACCGGCATGCTTGGTCGGTTTGCTTAACTGTTTAAACTTTTAAGCACAGGTGGTAATACTAACGCGAAACATTGTAAATCGCTTTGATAAGAGCACGTTTTTTCAACCTTTGCAAAAAGTTTACTATTGTAAACGTAGTTTTGGCGCAAATAGTGAATTAGGAACTACAATTATTATTGTGCAATAAAATTTGACTGTCGCGCGCGTGTGTGTGTATACATACCTACATACACATACATATACATACGTTTATTACGATTTTACAGCACAATAAACGTATACAGCAGCAATAAGTGTGGTGTTGTGAAATAAATACCATATTTTCTTAGGCAAGCTGGCCTTACTTCTGAATTGTTTGGTAGGAAAACATTGGCCAAGAATATAATATATAATATAAAATAAACCATACCTGATTTTCATGAATTTTTGTTAAAAGTACAGTTCACCAAAACATTTTCACCTATATTTTGTTCCAAGCCCATGACTTTCTTTTTTCCTTGGAACAAAAAAAGAGAACAGCAATCAAGAAAGGGTCCATTCACACAGAATACATTTTTCCATTCAACTGCACTGTTTTTCCAGCGTTTTTCTATTTAATCATGCACTAGAGGCACATATTTGACAATAAGGAGAGGTGCTCAAGTAAAAAAAAAAAATTTTTTTTTTTCTTTCCACTGCTCTATGTCTCTGCGTGAACCATCCCTGCTATCAGTGACTCCCAAACATGCTGTCTAACATCTCTTTTTGTAAAAGAAAAAATATCTTAGGGCCTGTTCACAAACACGTTTTTGCATTCCAGCTTTTTTCCTTTTCAGTTGTTTTTCTACATAAACATGCTAAATGGACATGCTCATGTCTCGTGTCTTTCACAGTATCTCATGCATGATGGCATTATAAAAATGCGTCTCTGGATCTTGTGTTTTTATTGTCTCCCGTCTCTCATCTCACATTTTTAAAAAGCAAGAAGCATTTTGTATAAATGGCCCCTTATGGGTTTGGAACAACATGACGTTGAGTAAATGATGACAAAATTGAATTTTTGAGTGAACTTTCCCTTTAAGATGTCACTGTTCCTATTAGATGTTGTTAACATGTTTTGTCTTTGCTGCATGGCTGTATACCCCTTTTTCCCACTAGACTTACTTTCGGTCTCTCTCTCCCTTTCCCCAGAGTTCCAACCTTCGTGAGTCAAGATTTTCAACCCTTCATAAACATGAGACTTAAGTGAACAGTGTATTAGGGAGATGACGATTTTCCAGGACATGAGCTGGCTGGTTCAGGTGGCGCTCTTCTGCGCCTCGCTGCTGGTCGTATTAGCCTGGCTCGTTCAGTTCTTACTGGCGTTGCTTCGCCCTAGGTGGTACACGAGGGTCCAGGGCAAGAGGGAGACCCCATGGCAGCTGCCCTTGAGTCTCACCCACCAGACACTGACGGGTGGCGTGTGGGGTTCCCTCCTGAGGCTGAGACTGGGGCGTGACGGGGCCGGGAGTTACACTGAGGCTGGAGTCAAAGGTCTTTTGTCCTCTCTTTTTGCGTTCAAGTCATTCAGGGAGCACTGGCAGAGAGCCTGGGTCCGGGCGCTCAACGAACAGGCCTGTAGGCAAGGGGTGAGTACGATCTGGAGCAAAATTAAATTTGTTTTGAGACAGTACGGTATAGAAACATATGTAGGAGGGTTTGTAAATACATATGCATGTGTTTTCATTGCTCCATGCATGTTTATACATGTGTAAGAGTATTTTTATGCTATGCGAGTGTGTGTGGGCATAATATCATGGCCTGGCTACTTGTTAGAGAATGTGTGGGTGTGAGTGTCAGGGGACACAGGTTCTTGTGTAACAACCACACACTTTCTCTCTCCTCCCAGAAAATCTGCTCTGCAGTGAGTATAACACATGGCAGGCCTCAGTCTACTTTTCTCATGGAACCAAATTTGCACTTATTTTCCTTATCTAATCAGTGTAAATGAGAGTATTTTACTTAAACGCCAATATTTTGCTGAAAATGTGACACACTTATTGCCTACGTGCATTGGTTTTATATTTAAGGGGCACACTTTCACATGATACCTGTTCAATTGACAGATTACTTTTTCTGGTAACTGTACCATGTCTGTTGTTCTCACATGCATTAGCTGTATGCATGTTTTATCCATATTGCTAACATTAAAGGATTAGTTCACCCAAAAATGAAACTTAGCCCATGTTTTACTCACCCTCGAAGCATCCTAGGTGTATATGACTTTCTCCTTTCAGCTATATTAAAAATTGCCCTTGCTCCTCCAAGCTTTATAATGGCATGGGTGGGTGTTTTTGTTCAACAGTCCAAAAGTAGTCAAATAAAGTGCATCCATCCATATAAATAATGTGCCTCAGGGGGGTGAATAAAGGCCTCCTGTAGTGAATCGATGCGTTTTTGTAAAAAACAATATCCACATAATATCTATATACATGCCAAAATGAACGAGCTTCTTTCTTTCTGAGCAGATGAAGAAATCAGTCAACAAATTACCCTGTAGATATTAATGTGTGGAAATAATTTCTTAAGTCCCTTGTACAAGGAAATGACTGTCCAATTACTTTCCACAGTATACACTAACAGGGTCAGTAAGGTTTTAAAAATATATTTTTATTCAGCACATTAGTGACATTAAAGACTTTTACATTGTTAAAAAAATATGTGTCAAATAAATGCTGTTCATTATAATTGTATATTCATAAATTAATCCTTAAAAAATAATCCTCAAAAATATTAAGCATAACAAATGTGTTTAACATTAATAATCGTCAACGCCAATATCCTTGTGGTTATTGCTCCAACGCATAGCGCAAATGTGCTCGCAGCGACCCGAATTCGATTCCCATCTTGAGGTCCTTTGCCGATCCCATAAAAGCCCATAAATATAACAAAAAAAAACATTAATTATAATCAGCAAAATGTACAGTCCATTTATTTACATATTTACCATTTACATATATTTATTTTTGAAGGTAGTGTAAATAATCACAATTTTCAATTAAACCTTTCTGGCAATATTACAACTAAATGTTACATTTTGTTAACTGGTCCTGACCAAAAATATTTATATTGTTACATTACTTTAATTATAGTTTATATAATGTTATTTAATTATAGTACAGCATATTTATGTTGATAATGTTTTGTGATCAGCTCGTTATCTCATGGCCAATCAGATACTCTGCAGTTCCACAATCAATCCTAGATGTATATATTACTCTAATTCTGGGAAAAAAACACACAGATCACACAACAAGGTTAAAGGCCTCTTTAACAACTGGTTCCCTCTGTAGTCTTCATCTGGTTAAGAGTGTGTTTGAGGACTGGTGAGTTGTGTAAAGGTCTCCACTCCTATATTTAACTCTAACTGTATTTGATCTGTGTCTGTATCAAAGCTCAGTCTGCCCGGTAGGTGTACTTAGAAAAAATGAACGATGCCCTTCCATCCCCTCTCTAGACACTTTTCTCAATGAGGTCAGGCTGAATTGTGAAAAAATGCTTTTACTTGAAGTCTTTGAAGATTCAACAGAGGACTTGGCATCGTTTTAAGTGATGGCTATCTGCATATTTAGTCTGATGTGATATGAGCAGAATGTAGAAATGGCATTTCCCCCAAAAGACAGTTCCAGTCGGGTTTTACAGCAAATGCGAGCCTTCAGTGGATTTAATCTTCAATGCAGTGAACTTTGCTCCAACACCTAAGCTATAAAGAAAGTTGGGGTGGTAAAATCCTTCTATCTCATTTCCTTACCGAGGTCTCCAGCCGATAGTTGTGCCAGTTCAGCAACCTAGTTATTTTCTCAGGTTGTCAAAGTGGGGGGAGGGAAGGCTACAGAATGCAGTTATGCAATTGCTGTCCCTTTATCTCAAATTTCTTCACAGTCAGTTGGCTTCTCTGGGAAAAGAGAGGAGGCTGAGGCTAATAAATAGCCATTTATTAGTTAGCTGTTTAATTTAAGTGGGTTTTGGCTGTGTGCCATAACTGCACGCTGATTGTAATGCGGTCAGCTGATCCAAAAAGCAACTTATGCTGCGAAGTGCAACGATTCTGCAGACTCTGTATCATGGAGTCCTGAAGTAAGGACTTTTCCTATTGAATGTCTTTACTGTTAAGAATCCCCATGTGGGAGTAAGTCACAGGAGTTGATGTAATGTGTCACACACTGTATGTGGTTTTTAGATTTAAAGAATAAATTCACACCATTGGATTAATGGAACTCTCACAGCTTATGACTAGCATGGTTCTGTTCTTGATTTTTAAGTTTATGCATTTGAAAAAATAGTTTATTTGAGGTTTCATGATCATGGTATGGAAGGTGCAGCCTCCATTATAAACGCTTAGGGAATTACAGTTTCATGACTGTAAACATACAGGTTATAAGTGTGGGATGATAGTTTCAGGTATGCATGTAAACATACAGGTTATATTGGTGCATTGTGTGTGGTTGTGTGAATCATGCTAAATGTGTAATGTTTTTATCATACAGTTCTTCCCACAGTTCGTCAGACTATATGATAGATTCTTGATACAATAGCTGTGGTCATGTTTACCGTTATTTGGCTTAATTTCACAGGCTAAAGTAATTTCAGTAGGAATCTGTTATGTCTGGAATTTCATGTAAGGGTGAAACATGTCCTCATATAGATTTGGAAGTCTTTCACAAAAATGTACCCCCGTTTACCAACAGAATGCTGCCTTGTTTTGAAGCTGCATTACTACACTACTGACAATGGAAAATAACAAATTTTGCTTGCGAAATTTGTGACCTTCTGCCTTTTAACACAGAATATTTTGCAGACGTCTTTCCTAACCCTCCATCTGTTCCCAAATTTAATCTGTTTTCAATATCTGTTCATCTCCCAAAAACGTTCACACAGTAGCACACTGTTAAGTTCAATTATTTTCTTTCAATTATATAAAGCAATAGACCGTAAAGGAAGAGCTTCAAATCGGACCTGCATAAAAAAGACAGTCATGCTTTATTTGTTCTTCTCCATTTTAATGATTTTACCTTTTATGAGAGGAAACCATTTTATGTTTCTTAGTTCATTTGATAGTTTTAACGTCTGTGATTATAAGGTAGGAAGAGAGAGGGTTGGCTAACAGAGGGGAGACAGTTAACTGTCTCCAATGAAAATTGGTCAGGGAATGGAACAACTCAGAATTTAAAGACCTTTTGGATGATCGGACCTTGATTAGCAAGAAAAGCAATGTAGGTGTCCGTGTTCAACTAGGCATATCAATTTAATCTGCAATAACTGGAACTTTTGTGGGAATTTATAGTGCCGTGAAATGGTAGTCACGTGACTCTCCCTTAGAGGTGACCTCTGTGTGCTAGTTAAATATTCCTGTGGTAGATTGGGCTTTGGGGAGAAGTTGCCATTTTGGAAGCTTTGATCTAGAATCTTGTCTCCAAGCAGACCGGATATTTGCTCTTTCAGCATGCCAGTTCATTTATTGACACCCCAATCCACTCATATCAAGTTCCTCTGACCTGAAAAACCTGCCAGAGGGGTTGTTCCTGTGCTTGCAAGGTGTTTTTGTGTATGTACAAGATCAGATCAAGAGCAAAAGAGATTGAGCAACTTTCGCTCTGCTCCTCTGAAACACCGAAGCCATCTGTTGACACAGCAACATGAAAACAAACACCATGATTCCAGCCCTAGCCATGGCGACCACCTCTCAGGTTGGAGAATGAAGGAGAAGAGAGTCAAAGTCTCTCATTCTGTATTTATGTCTAGGGGTGCGCCGCTCCGATATTCAGGATCGGTATCGCTTCGATACCGGCATTTTCTGCTGGATCGGGGTATCGGTCTGACGAGACCGATCCAAATTCGATATTCTGCATAGCTAATATTGTCTTATTGTTAAGCCCCACAAAAGCTTCAAACACATTATAAAACACCATAAAGTTTTCGTGCACTATATTTCAAGTGTTCTGAAGCTGTTACATAATTTAATGTAAGGTATAGATTAATATTTAAGTCAAGTTCACGTAAACTCTTCTCTACACTGCAGCTGTCCTTCATCCTCTATTCAGCATTCAAACTGCGTGTCACGTTCAGTTACGAGTCAAGAAGATAAACTCTCTCCACTGTTCCTATTATAGTCTTTCTACCAGGTGTCTGTTAGATCACAACACTGTTGTAGAGAGCACTATGAAGATACTCCGAATTTTTGGTATCGGATCGGCCTCGGCTCTGAAAAAGTGGTATCGTGCCAGCCCTATTTATATCTGTTAAAAATTCCAACTGTTTGTGCTTATTGATCTAATAATTAATGCAGTTAATAACCAACTACTAGGTAACACTTTAGTATATGGGACCAATTCTCACAATTAACTAGTTGCTTATTAGTATGCCTATTAATAACATAGTGACTGTTTATTAGTACTTATAAAGCACATATTATGTATAAACATATTCTACATCCCTAATCCTACTCAATACCTAAACATAGCAACTACCTTATTAGGAGTTTATTGAGGAAAAGTTTTAGTTAATGGTTTGTTAATAGCGAGAATTGGACCTTAAAATAAAATGGGACCAATTAGGATTTATTTACAGTAAAAAAACTATGCTGTAAATATGTAGCTAACCCTGCAAAGCCTGACATACAAAATAATAAAAGAAAAATATAAATGTTTTAAATGGAACAGTTTATTTAACCTTTATAAAACATTTTTTAAATCTGAAGAAAAGGCAAATAAGTTTGAATGTGTATTTACTGAGTATAATATTTGATGTCATACTTTTATGGCTAATATAGTATTATATAGGAAAAAAATAGAGCTCATACTCAAGGTGGAAAAATAAACATCTCAGTTTTATTTAGAGTCCCAAACTGAGCAAAACTATGCAATTTGGTGCAGTTGCTGATATTTATATGGCAATAAGCTGATATTCTGATAGCTAGTAATGTAATTCAGCTAGATCTTCATAACAGTATATAGCTGCTGCTTAAAGAAGGAGGAAAAGTCTGGTTCGGGGGGCTCGGTGCATATATGTTTGTGGTTTGCCTGAGGCATTAAGAGGGAAGTATAATACCCATATCTGATCTGATCATAAATTGCTTTCTTTCAATGTTAATGTTACACCTCTCTAGATCCAAACAACAACGTTCTATGACATTCCGTAATATAAAAAAGATCAACCCCAAAAGATTAACTTTTACTGCTGTAATCTCCAATCTCTCATATAGTGACCATTTCTCTTCTGATGATTTGGTTTTCTTTTTATAAATCTGAGTTACGGCAGCACTTGGACAATTTTGCACCTCTGAAATCTCGGTCTGTCTCATTCACTCACTCTGCACCCTGGTTTACTCCTGAACTTCGCCAGTTAAAAACTAAAAGCCGCCGTTTGGAATGCCTTTTTAAATGTAATGGACTTATGGCACATACATAGAGAACTGTATAAAGAACATGTTAACTTGTATAAAGATACTCTTTCTGCTGCCAAAAAAGAGTTTTATTCACACTTAATTGAGTCTGGAGAAAGTAATAATAAAATGTTGTTCTCCACTGTAAACCGTTTCCTGAAACCACCTGACAGACATCCTGCACACCTGTACTGCACTGCTCGATGTGATGAATTTATGTCTTTTTTCAGTGACAAAATAAGCGCTATTCACCAACATCTGGCCTCTTCGGCTAATCCATATTTTAATCCATTACACAGTGTTCCAACCGATACCCCTCTTATTATTTTTTCTTGTTTTACCCTGCCATCGGAACTAGAAATTTCTAAATGAATTCACAAATCAAATTCCTCCACCTGCTTGCTTGACCAAATACCAACTCACCTGGTAAAAGCTTGTCTTCCTTCTCTCTCTCCTCTCATAACTCGTATTGTTCATACCTCTCTTAGTTCTGGAATTGTTCCTTCATCTTTTAAAATTGCTGCTATAACCCCAGTTCTTAAGAAACCTGGGGCTGACCCCAACAATTTAGATAACTTCCGTCCCATTTCAAATCTTCCAAAATCCTTGAAAAAGTAGTTGCTGCACAGGTTCAGGATCACCTTAGTAACAACAACTTATATGAGTGTTTTCAGTCCGGACTTCGTCCCAAGCATAGTACGGAAACCGCCCTGGTGAGAGTAACTAAAGATCTGTTAATGGCTGCTGATGGTGGGTTTTTATCTATTCTCGTTCTGCTTAATTTGAGCGCAGCTTTTGACACCATCTCAGGCGATATTTTGATGAATTGTTTATCTGCTATCGGTATCTTTGGTATTCCTCTCACCTGGTTCACTTATTATCTTTCCAACCATACACAGTACGTACAACTAAAAAGTTTTCATTCTCAACCCTCTCCTGTCAGCTGTGGCGTTCCTCAAGGTTCTGTCCTAGGTCCTCTATTGTTCCTAATCTATCTCCTCCCACTTGGTATTATCTTATCTAAATTTGGTATTATTTATACCAAATTATACATAAAGCTGTGTTATGCTGATGATACACAGCTTTATGTATCGACTAAGCCTGACTCCATTCTTCCCCCTGTTTGTCTTACTAAATGTCTCCATGAAATAAAAAGTTGGTTCACTGCTAATTTTCTTAAACTTAATTGTAGTAAGACTGAAGTACTTCTTATAGGTACTAACTCTAGTATTTCTAGGTCTTGTAGTTTTTCTCTATCCATTGATGGTTCCTCCGTTTCTCCTTCTCGTCAGGCTAGGAACTTAGGGGTCATCTTTGACAGCACCCTTTCATTTGAAGCTCACATCAACAGTACAGCCCGGTTTTGTTACTTTCACATTCGTAATATTGCTCGCCTTCGTTCATCTCTCACCCCACACAGTACTGCCATTCTTGTTCACTCACTTGTCACCTCTTGCATCGATTACTGTAATTCCCTTCTATTTGGTTTACCACACAAGCTTCACCATAAACTTCAGCTGATTCAGAATTCTGCAGCTCGTATTATAACCCGGACTCCATCTTTACAACACATTACTCCTTCTCTTCAACAACTTCATTGGCTTCCCATCAAATTTTGCATTGACTTCAAAATTCTTCTTCTCGCATATAAAACTCTTTACAACCTCGCTCTACGCTACCTCTCTGATCTCATTCAGCCCTACACTCCTTCTAGAATCCTTCATTCTTCTTCAATGGGTCTTCTCCATACACCTACGGCTCGTTTAACCATCTTGGGTCATAGAGCCTTCAGCCGTGCGGCTCCTCGCCTTTGGAACTCTCTCCCAGCGAACATATGTAATCCTTTATCTCAATTTAAAGCTAAACTTAAAACTTACTTATTTAGAATAGCTTATCCTATATGACTGTCTACACTGATCTCATGTTTTTTGTTCTTCTTTTTATTTAACTGGTTGTTTTGTAACTGCTGTTTCTCTTTTTAATGATATCTATTGTTGTTCTGTACTTGATGTTCGGTGACCTTGAGTGATTTGAAAGGTGCCTTAAATAAAATGTATTATTATTATTATTATTATTATTATTATTAAGTGCATGAATACCACTGCACCAATGAGAGTTTTATTCATCCACATGGAACTTTGCAACTTTTTAATTATAATCGTTAATATGAAGGTCTCCAGATAACTTCCTACTAGGAAGATTAACCTGCCATTGACCACTGGTTAATCTCCTCTGCATAATTCCACATGCGGTGGGATTTTAATCTGATTATCGGTTCGCTGACTGTTACAGAGAGTGTGGGATTGCTGTTGGACTGTCTAAAAGGGAAGGATTATAGGGAAGATTATGTATAAAGGGTTTGATCATGTTGATCAATTTTGACACTCCACACAATGTGTGAATCTTTTGTTGAGTAACTTGGTTTGGGTGTATCTGGTTCTATATGAATCAACCTAAGTGGCAGAGGCCTAAAAACAAGTAAACAAATGGATTGGTATTACTCTACCAGCACCCAAGAGAAACCTTAAAGTGTCATATTATGCTTTTTTAAATATCATTATTTTGTGTATTTGGTGTAACCGAATATGTTGACATGCTTTAATGTTCAAAAAACACATTATTTTTCAAATACTGTAAATTATTCTAGGTCATCTACGCCCCGCCTCTCTCAAACGCTTTGTTTTCTACAAAGTCCCTCCTTCCGACAAGCACAGTCTGCTCTGATTGGCCAACTGACCCAGAGCGTTGAGATTGGCCGAACACCACAAGCTCAAGTTGGAAATGTTACGCGCCTTACCATAATCATGAGCTTTAGCTTTCAAAATAAATGTAAAGACAGTTAATAATGTCCTTAGTTTTACCATCAGTTCAAGTCCAAGAGGGGAACAGAGTCGAGACAGACACAGTGATGATGCTCGTATGTGTTTGTACACAAGCCGCGGTTGTGATGTGACCGTGTCTCCCTCTCTCACACACGCAAGCACACACACACACACAGCATGCAAAACTCTGCGTTTGAACAGTCAATAGCAAATACTTAAACTAATAACAAAACATACAGTCGCTGATTCAGAAGTGCCAGATTGTCGTAGCAAAGTAAAAATTACCTCCTTTCCTAGATTCACGAAACGGTCGTCCATAAAATGCATTGCTGTTCTGTTGTAAGTAATCTTAATGATTCCTAAATGCATCTACTTTCGGAAGGCCAAATAAAGTGCTTTTGCTTTCACCTAGAAACACAGCGTCTCCCTGTCATGGCTGCTTCAACATTATTGCGGTTACTGAAACCACGCCTTCTTTCTTTGCGTGAACATTTGGGCTGCATTACGCAAAATATTTCCACATCGTGATGTAGACATGTGGGGGGCGTGTTTGAATGAGCCGTTGTAGGGGGCGTGGCAGAGTCTTAATTTTGATAAAGAATATATCTTTGGTTTTGAGGCTTTAGTCTTTGCAACTTCAGGGATCTTATCTATGCACAATCAGCTTGTAACACTCCAAAGAGAAAGGAAAACTTGAAATTGCATCATATGAACCCTTTAATGTCAGTGTGATTTTGCTTACTCTGCTGCAGTGGGAATAAAGAGTTGCTTGCTGCAATTCTGGTCATATTTGGTTAGTTTCAGGCTAAATTTTTTTGATGTGTGAGGACTGCTAAGAGGCTTTATCCTTCGTTCGTTCTGTACACTTTCTTTCTCACCAAACACACACATGCATAAACTCCCTCTAGTAATCCAGGGATTTGGCTGGGGGGGTGGGGGGGGATCTGCACAGCTGGTTATATGTGGCAATAACAATAGAAGGATGTCCTCTGAGATTGTACACACATACATACACACAATTAAGTACACTACTTGCTAATAAACAAGGTATAAAAATTGCACCCTGTCCCATTGTCATTTACAGTATGAATCCCCACAACACCCTAAGTCAAGCAGATCATGCCAAAGTCGTGTAGTCTGAACTGAGCTTTAAATAAATGTATTATTTTTTTCTGCATGGATGTTTTTGATTGACCAAAAGTGATGGTAAATACTTTCTATTCAGCAAAGAATCCTGAATAAATCATGATTTCAACAGAATGCTAAGCATCACAACTGTTTTCAACATTGATAAGAATATGAAATGCTTCTTGAGAGCCAACTCAGCATATTACAATTATTTAATAAATGATCATGGTAGCACTGAAGACAGGAATAATGGCTGCTGAAAACTGAGCATAATTGTCATCACGGGAAAAATAGCATTTTAAAATATATAAAAAAATATATAATTGAAATAGTTATTTTAAATGATTTGAATATTTATTTTAATTGCTGTTCTACTATAAATATTGCCTTGGTAAGCAGTTGTCTATGTAGTTATGAAGAATGCATGGTGAACATGGTCTTAAAATAGTCAGATGGCATTTGCCACGAGCACATAACGTCCATCCAGAGCTGCAACATATAGATCTGTCCAACAATTCAGATCCGGGTCATTTTCTTTAAGAGCAACTATTTTTTAAATGTAATTGAAATACAGAATAAGTGTCTGATTAATCATGTGGTTGAGATTGAATTTTTCATGTCTCTTGCTCTCCCAGCTGACCGGTCTGATATCGTCAATGTTCTGAGAGTTTAGCTCTTGCCAATATGACACAGACCTCCAGGCATGTTTGTCAGTGCCAGCATCGTCTGTGTTAAAAAAAGTGTATGTGGCATTTGTGCATATGATGGATGGAATGGTATGATGGCACATTATCATGCCTGCAGTGCGCAGAATAGCACATTGTCTGCACACGCACACACAAGGCTCAAGGTCAGACTAGTTTGTTTATATCTGTCTCGCTATCATCCTTCTCTTTTCTTTTTCGTGGTGGACAGACTTGAAAATAAGCACTTAATTGAATTGCCATTTGTGGTATTTTCATGACTCAGGATGAAAATAAAACAAGTGCTCTTTTTGTTTGTGCTAGATTTCTCATTAATTCTAAAGTATGTAAAAATCAAGTAAGCCTTACCTTGCTTCATATTGGCTTACAGAGCAGCAAACCCTACATATACAAAAACATTTTTTACAATCAACACTAATGGACCATTAGAAGGCTTACAGCGAAGTTTGTGCATGACAGTGTTCCTCTATTGTCCTTTATTTTGAAATAGCGTCGCACTGCCTTAAATGGTTTGCACTCAGTGATTTAGATTTGCCCCAAGGAATCTTTGGATCCTTAGGTTTGTCATCGAGTTGCGTCATGGTGCCTCAAAGAAGGATATTTTTGGTTGGTTCAAATGGTTGTTGTGGTACATTTGAAGAGTCCAAAGGGGGATTCAAGACAAGGTGGCTCAAACTCAAAGTGACATTATACTAATGTGTCTAGGAACACACTCTGTCATCCACATGCAGTTGCACACATGCCCTCTTTTTGACAAGCACACACTCCAATGAACAATTAAGGGCCTGCCTGAGATTAGCATCCTACCATGTTAAAAGAACATCTTAATTTACACGAATGAGAAGAGGAACACAGTCTGAACGGTTGGAGAACCATGTACTCTATAATAATAATAATAATAATTAATTTATTATAGTAGGGTCTCAAGCTCAAATGACCTGAAGCTCACTTGCCAGGTGGTGTTCTCTATTAGAGTTGCTTGAACAGTTGAACGGTGGTGAATCAGAAACCGTGGGTGGACAGATCAATCCGTGATGTAGTTAACCATCGCACTGCCGCATACAACGCCGGCATTTTGTCAGGAAACATGAGCGAGTACAAAGCATCGTGCTATGCTCTAATGCTCTAACCCGCCCCATACCCCCCGCAATCCGTCGCATCCCAATATCGTGTTCGGGTCTTTTTTGAGAGTGCTTAAACTTGTGCAAGACTTAAGTCAGTCATAATGTTCTTTGATAATGTTAGTTCTTCGCTCACATTTTCTGTATTCGCCATTTAAAAATAACTGTGGAAGGTACAGATAATAAAAAAAAATATCTATTACCTCATCCGTTAACATCCTCCTTCATAGCGTCATCAAGCTTTGCCTTTGTTATTGCTATGAAAATGCGAACTCTAGTAGTGAAAACTTACATATTGTTCTTTTAAAACTATGGAGCGACAGTACTTACCACAGATTTTACAAGATTAGATGTTTGTCAGCGGTGCTCAGGATCTGCAAATCATTTGTCATCGTCCCGCCAAAAAATAACCTTCAGTCACTGATATTTAATGCTGTTGAATGTTTTGTTTGCACTTTATCAGAGCTACCTCCTATCTACTCAATAGCAAGATGTTAAAGGTGCAATAGGAGATCTTGGAAAATGCTAACTTTAGCCTGATAGCACTGAAAGCCAACATCCCACCCTCCCTGCAATCGCCGTGCAAAGCAACGCCCCCTGAACGCATACGCTGATTACTACAGCAGCGGTTCCCAATTCCAGTCCTCGCTAAACTTCAATGGATTTCCCCTGCTCAGGGAGTTGGAAGCAAAGAGAACTGTGTAGGGAGCATGTCGATCGGAACACAGTTAATGCACGAAGCTCTCTTCTAACGAGCTGGTTATCTGATTCAGGTGTATTAACTAAGCGAGGGGATGCAAAATATGCAGAGACGGGGGCGCGAGGACTAGAATTGGGAAGTGCTGGGCTACATCACGTGTCATTCACTGGTGAGAAAACATTGTAGTACAGTTAGTAAAAGTACTACAATACCATGAAGGAAATCGGGTTGATGACGTTTGCCTGCCATTCTCGCTCTGTCTGCACAGCGTGCGTGAACGCGCTGATGACGTATCCTGTCTGTGCGATCAGTTAGCGCAGATGGTAGGCAAATATATACATTGACAGGAAGGTAGGAAAGACAATTAAAATGCTCGGACCGAGCGTTTTGATTGGACGAATATGTCTTGGTCCTACGCCTTCCACAGAATATAAATACAGATAAATACCACTTAGACCACTTAACTTGATGATTGCTATCAGGATGTGGAGACTTTCAATCAACATAACAAAAAAAATTCTGAAGGCAATCACCTATTGCACCTTTAAACTTTTGTTTAAAGAAAACTTATCAAAAGGGGTCACATAATTTTATGTTATGTTATGTTATGTTACATTTTCACTGTTTACAATGGCAGGGCCTGCCATCTTGTCTTTTTGGCTTGTTGTTTCTGATTGCACTTTAACCCCAAGGGGGGAATCCAGATCAAATCCCAGAGGGGAAAATAAAAACAAAATAAAGTTAAAACTTGTTTTGAACAATTTCTTTGTCATCAGCAGATTGATTTTAAGTAGGGAGCAAAAAATCGATTTAAATCGTAAATCTTTTTTTCTTTGGCCATATCGACCAGCCCTACTTATAAGACATATTCGATATACGATAATATCATCATATCGCCCAGCTCTACTAACAAGACATCGTCGATATATGATAATATCATCATATCGACCAGCTCTACTTACAAGACATCGTCGATATACGATAATATCATCATATCGACCAGCCCTACTTACAAGACATCGTCGATATACGATAATATCACCATATCGCCCAGCTCTACTTACAAGACATCGTCGATATACGATAATATCATCATATCACCCAGCCCTACTTACAAGACATCGTTGATATACGATAATATCATCATATCGACCAGCCCTACTTATAAGACATTGTCGATATACGATAATATCATCATATCGACCAGCTCTACTTACAAGACATCGTCGATATACGATAATATCATCATATCGCCCAGCTCTACTTACAAGACATCGTCGATATACGATAATATCATCATATCGCCCAGCTCTACTAACAAGACATCGTCGATATACGATAATATCATCATATCGCCCAGCTCTACTTACAAGACATCGTCGATATACGATAATATCATCATATCGACCAGGCCTACTTATAAGACATTGTCGATATACGATAATATCATCATATCGCCCAGCTCTACTTACAAGACATCGTCGATATACGATAATATCATCATATCGCCCAGCTCTACTTACAAGACATCGTCGATATACGATAATATCATCATATCGCCCAGCTCTACTTACAAGACATCGTCGATATACGATAATATCATCTTATCGCCCAGCTCTACTTACAAGACATCGTCGATATACGATAATATCATCATATCGCCCAGCCCTACTTATAAGACATTGTTGATATATGATAATATCATCATATCGCCCAGCCCTATTGTCCAGCACTCAAATCAGTCAGACCACAGTTGCACCCCTGAACACAGTTAAGGCATATCAGTTATTTTTCTTATGTCAGTTATCTCAAACATGCTTTCTTCATGATCTTAATTAGTTTGACTTATGTTGAAAATGCAAACTGACGTGGCCAAAGTGGAATGTGTGGTGATTTTGTTCAAATACTTGACTGTGCCCTATGGGGGTGGACAAGTCTTGTTTTTGTTTTCATTACGGATGCTGATTTCACTTATGGAATCTGAGAAAACTGCTGATGCACATGACAGAACAAGCTTTTTCCACTGTTATGTAGTTGGATGTGCAGTTTTTCCCCTAGAAACTAATTTTCAATGGTCATGTAAAAATAAATCAAAACCTCAACTCTGTTTTGGAGATTTGATGTGCAAAAGAAAGATGTATTCCCAACTTAACAGAGTGCTAATATTCTTATTCTGACCCTCCGTGGTCTCAGTGCACGTGCCTGTTTGTAATGGGTAAAATAGCCAGTGTCAAATGTGTGGATCACAGCATGGTGTTGTGGAAGAGCACAGATGATCATGCAAATGTGTGATGTAAATGACAAGGATTTGTCTCTTTATGCAAATGACAAGTAGTGTGGTGATTCTTTGCTGAGGAGAGAATTAGAAAGACGTGTTTGTAATGTAAAACCATCAGCTTCTACATCTGCACACATTTGAATCAGATTGTTTGTGTGGTTCTTCAGCGTGTCACACTCCATTAAAAAACATGGTGGCTGACATTTAAGCATGCAATATTAAGGAAAATCAAAACTGAACTACTAGTTGTTATAGATAAGTTATATTGCACATAATATTGACTATAAAATTATTAGAAAGGATTTGAGTTTTTATTTTTGTATTTTAAATAATTGTTCACGCATTTGTTTTGCATGGCAGAAACTGACGCCCATATAAAATCATATAATCAAATCAATCATATAAAAACAATTCACACACATACTAATTTCTAATAATTCTAATCAAGTATGATTAAGTATAATCATACTTTTCATTCAGTCATAGTTTTGTCCTTTGTGTGCTGATGTTAACATTGTGTCCAGTCAACCTATTATTGACAATTAAATGTTTTTATTTTTATTTCAAAGGATATTTTAATCATTATTTTGAGTGACACCAATATCAAGAATAATTTAAAATCAGAGTAAGACAATTTATTATCAAAATGTGATCAAAAATATGTATACACTTCTATTTAATGTAGAAAAAATGTAATTTGTTTTTGTTTTAAACCATTTAGCCTATCTTTGTTTATCAGTGTGTTATACTGGAGACATACAAACAACATCATGCAGCTAAAGGGAACAGGTGTCTCTTTTAACATAAGTTGAATCTTTTTGTTATCTTGCACACAAATGACTAAGTGTTGTCTGTATGGACGCACTAACATACACATCGTCATGCTTGTGTATCTGTGTAGGATGGAAAGATGCGTATGAAAGAACATATGCCAGTACGGTAGGGGATTTGCGTTTTCTCTTCCTCCTCTCCAAGAGTTCAGGGGCTGAGCCAGTAAATGCTACCCAGTCAAACATGTCCTCTCCTCCCATTGGCTGAGCTACAAAGAGAGAGAGAAAACCGAAGTCAATTATCCCGAGCTCCTCTAAATTTCAAATCTCTGAGGTATTAAAATCTTAATCTCTGAGATGTACATTTTTCTTTACTCTCTGTGAGTATTTAGTCCTTGTTCATTTAGCATTGAAATGATTGTGACCTTTTAACTCAAGGTTTGCCCCCCGATGAGAATATACTTTCACATTAATGGCCTAAAGACAAGTGGTTACACAACTGTGACATACCAAGATTTTGGTATGTTGTCGGACAAAATCATGAATTGAAAGCTAAACCCTCCAGTATTTTATGCTTTTACTTTCCACGTGTTCCATGAGTGGATTTTCATTCAAACGAACAGATTTTTTTTCACATTAAGAGGGCACATTAAAACTGCCTTCAAAACTTTTACCCATGCCTTTATTCTTTATTTTTCTTACACTACTTTTAACATGCTGTTTGTGTATAGTTGTTTTACCTTTGTCCCAAATCCATATCATAAATATGAAAATCCATCATTTAAATATGAATAAATTAAATAAAAAAATAACCTAATCAAATTTTCATTATTTACTGAGCAAAAATGATTGATTGTTAGTTTTACACCAATTACTACTGTAAAATCTTAAGATATTGACAATGTGTATTATGCATCTCTCGTGCATTAGGCTTGTCATCTTCAGCCTCAGTTATATATTATTTTGATGTGACAGATTCATTATAGCATCTTCCAGTCAGAGCATCAGTCATGTCAGTTGTGATTATGAAAAACACAATTATTCTTATCTTGTCTCACAGTACATTAAATAATTTAAGAAGAAAGCTACATCAATAGTTTCCCTTGTTATGTCCATCAGTGACAGCAACAGCTGCAGCCGCATAAGTCCGTGTTCTCCGCAGTCTTGTAGTTATGCTCAATCATGTCCATTACCACACTTCTCTCTTGGCCAAGGTTTCTGCCCTGCTGCAATATCCTGTCACTGGCAGAGGTTTTCCGTTGCTCTCATGATGATCTTTATTTGGGTGTTTTTCAAGCTTATATTAGATTAGTGTGTTTCTACCTGTAGTCCTGGTGTGTAATTGATTTTGCTTGATCTCCATTTGTGAACTGTGGAAGTCTGGCTCAAATAGGTACTTTGGCAGCTTGTCGTCGTGGCAGTCTGCCATGTTCGCCTGGACAGAATGATGTCATATCCTGAGTATGCTATTCTCTGAACAATGTTTTTGGCTTTGAGTTGTGAATATGCATGCTTAGGTATATATGTGTGTGTGATTGAAAAGAGACAGATGTATGTTGTCTATATTAATCTCTGTAATTAGTACATAATTGCCCAAACGTGAGCAAAATCTTAAAGAAGTTAAAATATAGAGGAACGCGTTTTCTTTTCAGCTCCGCTGGAATAATGAGTGTTTTATATTTCCATTCACTTTTACTTCTTATTGATTTATGGCATTTCTTAATTAAAAGTGGTGCTTTTTCTATGTCTTTCTTTCCTGGAGTTGTACTTTACATAATTGCAAGAGATGGATTGTGAGGAAAGTAAAGCAGATGATATTGCATTGCTTCCTTTGCCTGTTTATCATACTACTTTATCTCTAGGTGGCTGGGATTTCTGTTTAGAAGCTGTGAAGATTTATGGCTGCACTATCATCTAGCTGCTTGATATAAACATGCAAATAGACATTTAGCCCAGGAGACATATGTGAATAGTGATTGCACCCAGACATACCTTTTCTTCCCTGATTTATGTGCAGATGAACTAACTGACAATCTCCATTTCTTCTCAGAGCTCCATTCAAATCACCTTTGATGAC
Organism: Gymnocypris eckloni scoliostomus; assembly: GCA_027564155.1. NCBI lineage: Eukaryota > Metazoa > Chordata > Actinopteri > Cypriniformes > Cyprinidae > Gymnocypris > Gymnocypris eckloni. Next base: position 20,126,010 of record CM050414.1, read on the forward strand.
AGTCTTCAGCTCCCGACTTCTGCATCCATTGACCGTGTGACTTGCACTGACCAATCAGTATGCAGCATGGTAAGCAGTCAAAGACACAAAATAAAGGTTACTGGTTTGTTTGTGCAATCTAACAACAAATAAATGTGCAAATATCCCAGCAAAAAAAGGAAGGAAGACATTTATGTTACAAAAGATGTTCTTTTGAACTAAATCCTGAAGAAAATATATCGGTTTCCACAAAAATATCAAGTTGTTTTCAGCATCGATAATGATAAGAAATATATAAATGATTTTTAAAAGATCATGTGACACTGAAGACTGGAGTAATGGCTACTAAAAATAATTACATGTTAAAATATAGACGAGTTATTTTGATTGTAATAATACAATATTACTGTTTTTACTGTATTTGTGATCACATAAACCCTAGTGAAAAAAAATATATAAAATGTATTTAATGCAAAGTATACTACAAATACATTTACATATGTATTTATTTAATAAAAATACACTGCAATTGTGCTTTAAAATGACTAAATGTCATATAAATTAAGTTTCTATTTTAGAAATTTAATTTCCTGTTAAGTTGCTTTGCAATGATTGTATCGTAACAAGTACTATACAAATCATCTTGAATTGAAATGTAAATGTACTTTTAGTACGCTAAACTGGTAAACTTAAAGTCTGATAAACTGGAACAACTAATTTGTACTTAATGCACTTTAATTGTGCAAATAGTGCTTAAGTTAAACTAAAGTTTTATTGAAGTATATTTGACTGTGTTAAAGTGGGACTATTGCAAGGATCCTTTAGGGACATTTTAAATGTCTTGCATTTTAAGCTTAATATTAAGAAATGTGCGTTGTGCACTAGTACTCGTAGTAACAAAATGTATGTCTTCATGTATCTTATATTAATTGTCATATGGTGTGAATTTAGGACTAATTATGAATCCGTTATAATTTTGTGTTTTACATATTATGAGTAATTACAGTAATACATTTTCACGGTAATACAATTTTTTTTGAGTGTCATCTGCATATTTTCTGAATGAGAGCAGTAATAATGCACTCATCCTTGTTGTAGTATTCATTACACATGCAGTTATCATATCCAAAATGATTTTTAGGCATATTATATATATTTGCATTGACAACGCCCTTTATATTTGCATGCGTATGGAGGTAAATTACATATCCATTAAGAGAAACACGCACCTGAGAATATATGTTTTGGTTCATTTTAGACACAATCTTCATCCAACCACTTTAGTAAATCAGCTGATCAGCAAATGATGTGTGCATATTCTTAATATCTTTTGGATCAAAATGTTTTAAACTCTTAAATCAGGGCTAATGTGTCCATCTTATCGAATTTCATTCAGTATATATTTATAGTCTGTTTTTAAGATACCATGTTGTGTCCAACTCAGTCATTATTTGTCAATCATACCCATTCAACCTCTTCCAGGCCCTGCAGTGCAATTGTTCAGTCAGCACCATAACATTCCCCGTGACTGTCACTCAGCAGTCACCTGCAGCCGTTTCCATGGATACCTACCAGATCTCAATGAAGCCCATGCAGGTCCAGGTAAAATACAAACCAAATGGATTTGCATCTGCGAGTTTGCATCAGTCTGCATAGCTGCACACTCAACTTTCATTAGTCTGACGTCTCCTGCCACTGCTCTCTTGAATGAGCTTCTCACTTTGCCAATTTTTTTCCATCTCAATAGCTTAATGTAGATTGTGAGGTTTAGTGGCTATGAATATTGCATGCGATACTCATCTCAAACAAACGACACCACTTGATGCGCAGTGCCATAGTTTAATGTTTCATCTCTAGATGATACAAAATGTAGCAGCCATTCATAAATATATTCAGCGTGAAATAAGTGTAAATAAATTCTGTATGGGCTTCTGTAGTTGCAGGTCTGTCTTGATGAAGTGGAGGAAGAGGGTCTCCTTGTGTCCTGGACTTTTTCCAAACAACCTCATCTCTCTTTAACCGTAACACCATGCCAAAGAGTACATAAAGAGGTAAGGGAGTAGTTTTGGTCAAGTAAGTCTTGTTCCTTTCAGCTTGTGACGTATCACAAATTGCAAATGATATAAAAGGAAACTACTTTTGCAACTATGCATATAAATTGACATTTTTGTTTGTTTTTGTCCTTAGGGGTCTGACGTGGAGGTGGACAGTGAAATGATTGCGGCACTGGTGGAGGACACGCTGTACTCAACACACCCTGCCATGATCCTCAACCTGAGAGCCTGTGTATCAAGCCCAGCGGTAAAAATACCAGTATCGATTGCTATATCACACAGTAGGGGTTATGACCGTCTGAATTCAACCTTTCCCAAATGAAGGCCTTAGAAAGGTCTTAAATCAGAGCAGAAATTCATGGTATTAGATGTTGCATGCATCGCTACAAAAGTATCTTCCTCACTATTTTTGTTTTATTTTCCAATACAAATATTTAAACATGCTTAAAACAAAATTAATTTACTTGAGATGCAAATCAATGACATGAAGTCTTGTTTTCTGAAAAATGTAACAAAATTGATTGAGTTTGTTTGGAACGAGAACAATGGTGAATGAAGAACTTGTTTTTCCTTTGAATTAAATTGTTTATCCTAGGTCCACTGGCAGATATATATTATTTTTAATCATAAACTCACTTCAGTTTTATAAGTTTCATAGAAAAGAAGATCCGTGTCATTTTTCTTTTCAAGTAAGTGTATCTCAGTTTAAGAATTTTTAGACATGCACTGGGAAATAAGACAAGTATACTGAGGAATAACATCGCCTTTTTGCAATCTTGTTAAAGGTATTTTCATAATCTAGTGGTTGGGAGCAAAATTATGTTAGCCTTTTAAGTCTTATTTTTGTGAAAATAAATTAAGAATTAATGGAGATCAGTGAGAAATTGTATTTTCAAGTGTTGCTAATGCGGTGCTTCATAGACATTTACATATTAACATATTATGTTCCCTTCAAATGATTTGTTACATTTTCTTTACTTGGTATTAAAAAGGCCTTTAAAAAGTCTTATATTTACCTTCAAAAATCGTGCAGAAAACCTGTGTGACAGATCTATGTGGATACTGTATATTTTGGTTGAGAGTATTTGACGTATGACATGCAAGGGATCTGTACTAAACATACAAGACTTAATGAAAGTCAACAACAACGAGAAAGCTCAAAACATGACTTTCGTGTTATAAAACATGTACATTCTCTGTTGTTATAGTTTCCCAGGGAGAAGCAGATCGGTGGTCTGAACTCTCCATCTCAGAGCACGCCTGTCAGGCGCATTTTGGTGCACCAACTCAAAGCAACCAATGTCAAAAAAGGTATAAAATGATCATGATTCTTAAAATCTTTGTGTCAGAATTAAAAATGTGCCTACATATTTACACAATCAGCTACTCAGTGATTTTCCTGAATGGCTCATTTACTTATTATTAGGCTGATTTCATATTCATTTGACCCCAGTTGGATGTATTTAAGGCCACTTTACATCACAAGAGTTATTACATTTTCAGTTTTTGAGTTATCTTATGTTAACTCAGAAACTCTGGTTGTGAGCAGTTTATGATGCAGGTTATGTTAATGACTTTTCCAGGATGTCAGACTCTTGTAGGAGAGCTTTGTTGTGTGCTGAATCTGGACACTCCTTCCATTGAACGGAGAACCGACTTCCGTGCTCCTTCCCCCAGTCCTGGAGCAGCCCTGCACTGGACTGACGACTTCAAACTGTAAGCACACTATTCTGCCCTCATTATTTTAAAGCAGATATAGATCAACATAAAAACTGAAACTAAATGAATGGAGTGGGTTGAAAAATTCTGAGTGAGGTGTTGACATGTCTGACTCATAGGAAAGGTTACAAGGAAATGTTTCTTAGAATGTCATATTCTATATATATATATATAGGTCCTTTTTGTTCATCCAAGTAATTTAACTCTGTGCTGCAGGACTAGACTGACAATCCAGTGGGATTTTCTAACACCTTCCATTTAAAGGTCAACTTCACCACTTCAGTTTGACACAATGGAGTGTTTTCATGAAAGTCTGTTTATAATGGCAGCCGTTCTGTCATGAATGAAGGTGTGAAGCTGTGAGATGCAGCAGCCAACTCCCATAGAAACAAAGAGGTTTAGCACATTTAATTACAGCCATTCCCAACGCATCACTACTTCCTGTGATGCCAATTACCAGAATGGCCAATTTAATTCTCATTGCCAGTATACAGATTGCTGCAGTGGGGCCAATGGGGATATTTAGTCTACCACAATACCGATAGTATACAACAGTTTTATAACCTAAAAACAGTTTCAACTGTTAAAGTCAATTCAGTCTTTTAACAATACAAAAAGTCACTTCATCTCCAATGTTCAGTACTACAGAATTAAACTTTTCTGTTTGTGCATTTTATATGATAAATCAAAGTCTGTTTTTATCAATTAGGGAAGTAGGACCAGAAACCAAAGAACTCAAAGTAAGACTTGTGGAGAAGAACAGCAAAGGAGAACGTGAGTCACTTTTCAGTGCCTATCATTCAATCATAGTTCACCCTGCACTATAAGAATTGTATTGATTGCAGATGATCCGGTGAATGATTACAGACTAATATACTCCATTCTGTCTGTCTGTTGATTCATTTGTTGTATTTGTCTTGTTTGACAGAGTTTCTGCCAGGTTGTGCTTCCTTAAATCTGGATCTCTCTAAAATAATTCCTAATGGACATCATAAACTGTCCATCGCACCAGGTCACGGTCTGGCTCCAACTGCAATTGTAACATTAGAAGTAAGGACAGCATAAAGAATTCAGATTTAATTTTTATGTACACTAACGTTCAAAAGTTTGGAGTTGGTAAGACTGTTTAATCTGTTTGTAAGAAGTCGTTTATGCTCACCAGAGTTGCATCTATTAGATAAAAATACAGTAAAACAGTAATATTGTAAAATTGTATTACAATTTAAAATAAATATTTCATATTTTATATATTTTAGAATGTAATGTATTAATGTGATGGCACAGCTGAATTTCTAGCCGCCATTACTCTAGTCTTCAGTGTCACATGATTCTTCAGAAATCATTCTATATATTTATATTCATGATAAAAATGTCTTTACTTTCACTTTTGATCAATGTGTCCATGCAAAATAAAAGTAATATATTTTGCAAAAATATTTTGTTTACCCCAAATGATAGTGCAGACAGACATATCATTCCCATATATACATATGGATGGCATGATTTCTATGATAACACGGCAGTCAGAACATTTAAGGCTTCTGCCCACCTTGTGTTCACTTTCCGAACACTCTGATAAGTCCCTTCTAAATGTCAGTGTGAATTATTTAATAGAAACCATATCTTATTACAGTGATCTGCTTTGTGAATTGAATGCTGACTTTATCTCTGGTTAACGCGATAACTGAATTATTTCTTTATTTAACCCTGTACTTCAGTTCACACTGTACTTGTTACACACATGTGCTTACAGGTAAACACGTAAACGCTCGTAATAGTTGTGTTTGTGAACACATAGCCAAAGTCAGCTCAAATTGATCAGTGGCTGTATTAACCCTATTTCTAATTTCTTTTAAAAAATTACTTATGTTTATGATAATGATTTTATGTTTCTGCCTCCATAGCTGTTGTATTTGGAGTCCAGTGATTTGCGTGCATGTCAGAATGCCACTCCTCTGCGATCCTCGGTCACCCCCTCAAAGAAGGTGGATGTGGATCGGACCATCATGCCCGATGGCACCATAGTCACCACAGTAACCACCATCCAGTCACGACTAAAACTGGACCACAAGCTAGGTAAAGCTCACTCAGGAACATTTAAAACACGCATACCATTCTGTCTGCATCATCCAGTATCATCGAAGTGACTGGGCGGTTTCACCCTATCCTATTTCTTCCTCTGTAACTGCAGGAGACTCTTTGTCTAGGTCTCCTTCAAAGGTGGAGGTGACTGAAAAGACTCCCACCGTGCTCACAAACAGCTTGCAGAGCACCAGTACCAGTCACACCCCCAGCAGTGAGCTCCACATTAACAATTTATTTTTTTGGTGCATTAAACTGATTCGAAGTAAGAGTAAAGACATGTAGAATGTTACAAAAGATTTCTATTTCAAACAAATGATGTGCTTTGAACTTTTATTAATCAAAGAAACCTGAAGACATATGTATCATTGTTCCTACAAATATATAAGCAGCACAACTGTTTTCAACACTGATAAATACCAAACGAGCATATTAGAATGATTTCTGAAAGATTGTGTGACACTGAAGACTGGAGTAATGGCTGTTGAAATTTCAACTTTGCCATTACAGAAATAAATTACATTCTAAAATCTATTAAAATCTAAAAAAATAGTTATTTAAAATTCTAATACCATTTCACAATTTAATTGTTTAAATGTATTTTTTATCAAATTAACGCAGTTTTGGTAAACATAAGAGACGTATCTCAAAAATATTAATAAATATTACAGACTGTATACTTTTAAATAGTAATGTATATCTTCATAATCTTTATTATTTATAATTAAATAATTGAAAACATTTTATAATTAAAATATTTATAATGAAATTTGTAAATGTGTTCTAAATGTAAAGTTACAAGTTCACAAAATTAGTACCACAAATTAATCATAAATTATTTGAATTGTTGTGTATATTGTTATTTTTAACAATATATTTTTGTTAATATTATTCATTTATTAAATATAAATATAATTTATTATAAACTGATTTTTGTTAATATGAACACGCATTTTGAAAATACTATTTATTGTAGATTGGATGGATGGATGGATGGATGGATGGATGGATGGATGGATGGATGGATGGATGGATGGATGGATGGATGGATGGATGGATGGATAGATAGATAGATAGATGGATGGATGGATGGATGGATGAATAGATAGATTTTTTTGCAGTGTAATTTGAATGAATAACTAGAATGATTGTGATGCTGTTGTGTTTGTGTCTGTGTGCTATTTCCAACCAGAAGGTACTCTCCCTAATGGGCTGGATCCCGTAGCAGAAACGGCCATTCGGCAGCTAACCGAGTCGGCCAGTAAGGTACCCAAGAAGACGCCTAGTAAACGCAGTACTCTCATCATATCTGGGGTGTCAAAGGTCAGAGCCTGAACATCGTGTATACAGACATTTCTAATCAGTCACAAAAACAAATTGGTTACAGTGAGACAAGTGTCTAGGGAAATGATTACGAAAACAGCCTCTTTAGAGCTTCCCCAGGCTAATATGTTTGTTTAGTAATCTCTTTCCGTCAGATAATGTTGATGTAACATTCACCAGGACACTTTTTAGTTGGGAAATTGTCTCTGTTAGGCTGTTATAACACAGAAACATTACATTTACCTAATGTTGACTTCCTTTTAAACATTGGAATCTATAAGTTTGTAAATCTAAATCGCATCACAAGCTCAGTCGTCTCATATCACATCTCAAAAATCCTCAGAACATACTAATCCGTTTGCCGTTTCAAATTCACTGTCTGACCTGACAGGTTCACAAACACACAGCCAACATGTTGTCTTCCTCAGCTGTGCCTGCAGCACGTGTAGATGAGGAACACTGTGTTAAAACTCATTTTCTGTCCTTCCCTCAGGTCCCCATTACTGAAGATGACTCAGCCTTATCAGTGGGCTACGCTGCAGCAATGGACGCAGCCCTACAGGAGGCGCATTCTCCCAGCGGAGCCCCGAACCACCACGGAGCATCCACACATCAGGAAACAGAAGAGACTACACCATCTGATGTTTCCGAGCGACCCTCCGTGGATGACGCGGAGTCAGAAACGGGATCAACCGGAGCACTGGAAACACGTAGCCTCAAAGACCACAAAGGTATGAACTTCTTTGGAATGCATTTTTGATGTATTCATCATAAAATGTATTTTTATGTTTTTTTATTTATGTGCGTGAATGTTCTGTTTTAGTTGGATTCCTACGCAGTGGCACCAAGCTACTATTCCGCAGGAAACACAGAGAGAAAGACCACAGTTTCAGTCAGTCCCACGAAGACGTCTCAAACCTGGACAACGACTCCTCCACAGCCTCCTGCTCCTCCATCAGCCGTAAAAAGTCTGGAAGCTTCTCCCGTCGCCTCATCAAACGCTTTTCGTTCCGCTCGTCTAAGACAAAGGGCAAATCCAGCACAGCCAATGGAGGGTCCAGCACTACAGATAACTAAAGGAGAACTAGAGAGAAAGGATGAGTAAGAGAGACACGGTGCGGGCACCAGTCAAATGAGTGTGGAATTGGCTCCAAATTTTTCCAGAACTTGTTATTTATGTTATATACTGATTTTCCACAACCTAGTGGGGTAACGTAATACTTCAGACCACATTGCACCCAGGAAGCCAGCCTTGTTTTGGTATTTGTTTCTTTTTTGACTGGAACATCATCATTCACCTAAGCTTTTGAGGATGGAAAACGCCCAAAAATAGGACAATTAAAGGATATAACTATTTATGAATGCATCGCTTACCTAATTAATTTGACAAAATGGATAAAAGGCTGCTTTTGTGGATGATCATAAGTGAACATGAAAATTGAGAAACTCAAAATGGACGGGTGTCATGCGGTTATTGAGCACAAGGGGGCGGCATAGACCAATGACTTGATGCCTCCAACACTGTCACTATGATGTGTTGTTGTTCTTATTTATTTGATTAAATCAGTTGCACTTTGGAACTTAATCTGATTGTTTACAATCTGCGAAGCTCTTTTTCTGTCGTTTTTGATCATGTTTGTGTATCGTTTACTGTTATCAGCACTGATTCTCTTTTCTCCTGAGCTCATATGGAGTATTTCCAGAGTATGAGACATGCTGTGAGCTTTGTTCTCATTTTGCTGTTGCAATAGCATTTAGATCAAGGGATATTATGCCCTGTTTTCAAAGATTGGTACGTTTGACTTTCATTGTGGCTTAATAATCTTTTATAATGATGTTTGTATTTGTTTAAGAAAACGGAAACGTTCATAAGTTACTGTAGGCATATCTCACAAAATTACGTTTGTTTTTTGGTTGTGAAGTATAAGCTCTTCATATGACAAAAGGGATACACTACAAGAAAAAAAATCATTTGTGTATATTTATAAATTATTCCACAAATTATTGTAAATGTACACCTCCTGAGCTACAATCTGAATCTGCAGCGGATAATCGTGCTTTTCAGGGTTCGTGTGAAAACAAACCTCAGGGGATAACGTTGCTATGAAAAGGTAAAAATGTTTAATCACTTTATCTATACCATTTTTTCTTTCAGGGATGGCTTCTTGAACAAAACAGGCGTTACCCCAGTAACATACAACACAGTTTCCTCTTTTTTATTAATTTAGTTCCAATAAACTTATCCAGAGGAGCGGGCATCCGTACGTGCTTTACTTAAACACATATATTTTATTCTTGGTAATTCCATAGATGGATTTTATGATAGTATTGAGTAGTAGTAGTATAGATTAATAAACTAGTAATTCACAAAATTCTAGCATTAATTACCTCGGTTTACTTTTCTGTGGGTCATTGATGCATCATGCAGTGGTAATAATCTCTTTACCCTGAGAGATCTCTCATAAAATCTCTTTATGCATTGCATGACAGACAGTCACAAAGGTTTGAAACTATTGCACAGTGGGTAAATGAACACAAATCTAATTTTGGGTGAACTATCCCTTTAAGGAATCTTTCTTGCCGTATCCCTCCCCATCATTTGGTTCTATCAAAACTTTGAAAAAAAAAGACAACTGGAGTTAACGGAATTTAATTATTACAGGAAAACATTTAACTATAAAGCATTGACTCGCAGTTCACAAATTAATGACAACACGCTTGTTTGCTATAGTTAGTGTAGCTCCTGGAAGCCGGAACTTGTTATATGACCAGAATGTTATGATAACAGCGAACAATCTAAAACGAAGACAGTAGACCTTCTAAGTTATTCGGAGCTTTATATTATTGTGGTTCATTTTATGTTTAATTTATGCTGAATAAATTATTTTAAAAAATCCATTCCTCTTCATTTTCCTTTGTCCCTCTAAAATGTTTTAACTACATGACTTGAAAAGGAGAAAAGGCCGAGGAATGTGGAGAGTTGAAAAGGTGTTGTTGTGATTATACCCATGCCAAGATTTATGTCTGGATTAAGTAATCTAACACGATATGTTATTCATAAAATATTACATATCACCTTAAACAAGAGAATTGTGGGGGTTTGCGCCAAACTGTGTTAAAATTCAGAGGGAATGTGTTCAATTGGGTTTGAATTTACCGCCCAAATTTGATTGACATGGCAAAAGACCACTGGCGTCACAGAGGAAGCGTACGAACCAATCAGATTGCGCACATCTAGATGCACTCGGATTGGTTCGTTAGTTTGCGCTATTTATGCACTACAAGTTCAAGCCAATAGGAGAATACATCCGCTCTAGGGTCGACTCTAACAGCCAATCAGGACCGTGCTTCACTGCGCGTATCCAATCATAACGATGGGCGGTATTCATACAGCCCTAGTTCAGTCAGTCCTTAAATACTGCAGCAACTCCACAGATCGACCTACTGATTTCTTCTGCTACTTGTGGAAAGAAGTTACTCGAACGACATGTCTGGAAGAGGTAAAACCGGAGGGAAAACCCGCGCCAAGGCTAAGACTCGCAGCTCCCGTGCTGGTCTGCAGTTCCCCGTCGGCCGTGTGCATCGTCTCCTGCGTAAAGGCAACTATGCCGAGAGGGTAGGTGCTGGTGCTCCCGTCTATCTTGCTGCAGTTCTTGAGTACCTCACCGCTGAGATCCTCGAGTTGGCCGGAAACGCTGCTAGAGACAACAAAAAGTCTCGTATCATTCCTCGTCATCTTCAGCTGGCTGTCCGCAACGATGAAGAGCTGAACAAACTGCTCGGTGGAGTGACCATCGCCCAGGGCGGTGTTCTCCCCAACATCCAGGCCGTGCTTCTGCCCAAAAAAACTGGCCAGGCTGTCCCCAGCTCCGGCAAGTCGGGAAAGAAGGGTTCTTCCCAGTCACAGGAGTTTTAAGTTATCGGAGTTAACTAGACCAAAGGCCCTTTTAAGGGCCACCCAATTATTCTGAAAAGAGCTAATTTCATGTGTCTGAATTATGGTGGTTACGTTAGTCTGTAATGAGACTTTTCTTATTAAACTGTTTTTTTAAATGTAACGTTAACTTTTGCTCTTTTTGTGTGGTAAATGATGTTTAAACAATTGTACACAACGTGATCGACGCGAAGAAAAGGTTTAACGATGGTATCTGTTTTTATTAACTTACATTAACTTTTCATATTGATATAATTGCAGAAATCAACATTGGTCAAACAATTTGCTGATTCATTTCATCACATCTTGAAAAGGCACATCACACATTAAAAATGTCTTCACTGATCAATTTAATGCATTCTTGTGGGATCCAAACCATAGCAAATCTAGTCTAAATATAAAGCTGTTAATAAAATTTTTCTTAAAATTGCATGTCAAAGATCTTACATGGAGCCCACGTTTTTAAACTAACTTTACCTTAGTACCTAATCATTATCTAGTATTACTAAAATGCATCATATTAAAAACAGGATATGCTGTTAAATAAAAATGCCATATTTTGTGAGGTATATAAAGTTAACAAATGCTCCATTCTACATTAATAAAACATGGTCAGATATAAAAGGTAGCCATTTTGACCACCTCATGCTCAGTCTGGCATCTTTAGAAGTGGAAGACTATTAGCATGAACTATTGCAGAATTCTGCGCCTGAGAGGAGATGACTAGCCACAACCGTAGAAATATCAGTGTCTTGTGTTTGAACCAGCAGCTGAGAGAAAAATTGGTGCTGCCACATTATTAAACTGAGGTATAGTATCCGAAGTGATTTGTTGGTTGTTTTCACATACAGATTGATACAGCCGATCAATGTTGTATTTAAGCTCTGGAGTTTCAGCTATAGAGCATAGTTGAGTACCATTTATCGAAGTTAACAGCATTTCAAAGGTTCCAAAACTAGGTCTAATACTCCAGTGCACAAAATGTAAAAAGCCAGCTATCGAGCATCATTTAGTTTCCTGGCTGTTGTGAGAATGTCTTTGGCTCCCTTATTAATGAGAGCATTTGCCAGATCCAATCCCAGTTTCTCAGCAGCTTCGAGGGCCGATGATGATACATTGTTGGCAGTAACTCCAACGTAAGCACTCTCCTGTGCACTCTCACTCACCTGATAGAAACAAGTTACAATACTGTAAATTATAGATAATGCTGTAAAATTGTAAATACACTGACATTCAAGAGTTTGTTGGTGGTAAGATTTTTGTAATGCTTTTGAATGAAACCTAGTGCTCACCTAGGAAGAATTTATTTGATCAAAATACAGTAAAACTTTAAAATAAATGTTTTATATATTTTGGGAGCTGAATATTCAGCATTATTACTCCAGTTTTCAGTGTCACATGATCCTTTAGAAATCATTCTAATATGCTGATTTCTCATCATCAGCAATGTTGCAAATAGTATGTTTCTTCATATTTTTATGGAAAACAAATCTGTGATTCTTTGAGGAATTGAAAGTTCAAAAAATATTGTTTTGTTACAATGTCTTCACTGATCAACTTAATGCATTCTTGTTGATTAAAAAAATCATACTGACTACAAACTTTCACATATGTATATTTAACCCTTACTTTGTTGTCAATTTCCACAACCGTCTGCATAGTGTCCTTCAAGCAATCAGCTCCATCCAAACTATAAACCGCTCCAGTCAAATACAGCTGAAACCAGAAAAAAGACAATTCAGTTCATGCTATAAACATCAACACTTATTCAGATTTGAATTGTGTGAAATAGCATAATAACATGCCACTGAATGTCTGTAAATGTAGTTATATTTTGTCTTTTTTACCATGGACCCTTTCACTTCTGTATGAACGGCAACAGGCACACTGCAGCCTCCTTCCTGCAAGCAGAAAAAGGGAATGTAGAGTAGTATTAAAACCATAAAACTGTTATACTACATAGAATGCCCTTAGGATAAGGTCAAACTGATATGAATGAGATATCAATGAGAGCTGAGTCCATGTGTGTGTGTGTGTAAAGAAACCCACCAGCTGCTTGAGAAAAGCTCTCTCTGAGATGCACCGCAGCACTGTGTCTGGATGGTGCAAGACAGACACCATTTCCAGAATGTCTTTATCTTGTGCTCTGACTTCCACTGCCAGTGCTCCCTGATGAGAAGACACATTTCTGTTTATATACAGACTGACATTTACTTAGGACACACTTCTGCAGGTTAATGTTATAGTGAGTGTGCATACAGAGCAGTTTGATCGAAAATGAAGCTTCATGTTCATGTACAGGGTCTTGAAAAGGTTTTAACAAGTATTAGTTTGCCTTCCACAGAGCTATTCAAGCCTAAACTATTTATTTAGTTAGTTTGTTAAAATAAATGTAAAAAGTAATTTAGATGGAAGTTGTTTTTTCAAACTAGAGGACATATCTACATATTTTGTTCCAATCAATGCATTTGCTAAATTGTCTTTATTTGATCTAAAGAATGTACTATCATAAAACCTGCAGAAACCCTGCATGCAACATATTACCAAGTAACTGCACTTTCATGGCTTCAACCGTTAACATAATTTGTTACACAGGTGTTTCCTTTAGTGTTTAGTATATTGTGCATGAACAGTTGAGCTGGCAGCTGCAGCTGCTTAGTTTATCGCATGAACAATACAATAATAAGTACATAGCATGACGGGTATAGAAATCGAAAAATATTTGCTACTAAATCTAGTGCATGAAAACCTAATTCAATTTCAGTTCCCGAATGGTTGTGCATCTTTGCACACTTACCTGGCCAACAGCATACATGCAATCTTCAGGGCCCAGAATCTGCAATTTATACAACAAATACTATAAATACATTATAAATCAATCTATAAACACAGCTGTAGTCAACAGAGACCTCCATATTCAGAATAGTGGTTAGTATGTTGTTTTTAACTATGAATATATTACATTCTTGTTATACACCTATATCACATCTCATATGAAATATATTTTTTGCTAGAACTAAATATGAGGTCATACAATGAGGCCAGTATGATTGATATCAACTTTTTACATTTCTTTTATATTAACCTTTTCTTATTTTTTATTTTCCAATAATCCATTACTCAGAAGTATGTCTTTGCATATAAGAAAATATCTGCAACTACATTGTGACTTAACATACCTGACTGATTCGGCTTTCCCAGCCCATACGTTTAAGGCCTGCCGCGGCCAGAATAATGGCAGCATAGTCATCCTTTTCATCCAGCTTCTTCAGACGGGTGTTCAGGTTCCCTCTCTAAAGCAGTAAGGTCAAGGACGAAGACTCTAGAACCGTTTCAGATGCTATATACAGTATAGGGAAACTGGCTGGTGTAACAAATATCCAGGAAAAATGTGCTTGCTTTGGCAGTCCATCAAAATCAATGATAAAGCTCCTGCCATTAATAATATATAAACATCCACGGACGCAAAAGGAAAGGGCAGGATACAATATTTTCAAACTCCAGTTGAGAGAATCGTTTCTTCAGCTGAGCTGCTCTGCGAAGTGAACTTGTGCCAATCACGCTGATGAAAAAAGAGAGAGGTTTCTAAATGTTTCTGACAGCTTTGGTTACACAACTGCATATAGCTGTCAAAACATGACATCTATGACAGAATGTAGATTTTGAATTAAATTCCATCACCATGAAAACCACTGATCTCCCTTGATTATTGGGTCATCAATCAAATTCTGGAGGATAAATGCTGGCACTTTTATTTGGCATGACAAGATTGTTACAAAAGTACAGAGCTCACCTCTTCTCTGGCAAGCTGTCTAGTGTAAGTCCAGCATTCTTTGGATGAAGCACCACTGCATCATGGGGATTTTCCCTCCTTCACAAAAACAATACACAACAAATCAATCACTCAAACAGGTTTTTAAAGTACCTACTACAGTGCCTTCATGAAATCATAAATATGCAATTCTTAAATTAACTTTAAAATGAAATAAGATTATGAAATAAGATAAGATCAATAGATTATTAATTGAATAAATTACATTTTAAAATCTATTTAAAATGTAATTTATTCAATTAATAATGCTGCTGAAATTTCAGCTTTGCTATCACAGGAATAAAATACATTTTAATAAAATATATTACAATAGTAAACAGTTATTCATTTTACATTATTATAATATGTTACAATACTCGGATCGGGAGGACAAAAAACCTGATTGGGGCATCCATATATTTTACCTTAAATCACAAAATGTTACAATATTAAGGTTTCGCTGTATTTTCCAGCAAATAAATGCAGCCTTGATGAGCATAAGAGACTTATTTCAAAAACATTTAAATACAGTAATTATTCAAAAACTTTTGAATGGTAGTGTAAAATCATAAAACAATTGATTAATTTAAATTAAATCAATTATAAAACAAAAAAATATATATATTTGTTAAATGTTGTGGTTGTGGTCCTTACTGAAGAATGGCTCCGATAGTGAATCCAGGGGGCAATGAGGTAGGTAAATCCTTAAGAGAGTGCACCACAATATCCACTCTAGTGATGAATAAACACATATTCATCAGGAAAGATATAGCTTTACAATGTTTCTATTACATGCTTAAATAAGGTTTATTTCACAAAACACATCAACAAGTAGAATCAAGTCTAAGAGAACTGCTTTCACATCCTCTGATGCAGAGTGTTGGAGACTTAATAGTTACTGTATATGAGCAAAACTGAAGCAAAATGTTCAAGACTGAGGTACTCATTGACACATCAATAATATTGAAAGTCAATCTAAAGTACTTTAAATCATAATCAATTGAATAGTCATTTTGTTTGTTTTCTAATGAGGGTTTAGAGAGGGGAATGAATGAATGAATGAATGAATGAATGAATGATTTATATAGCGCTTTTATTGTGAATTGTTGTACACCCAAAGCGCTTTACAATCATGGGGGGGTCTCTCCTCAACCACCACCAGTGTACAGCATCCACTTGGATGATGCGACGACTGCCACAGTACAATGGCGCCAGAGCGCTCACCACACACCAGCTACAGGTGGAGAGGAGAGAGAGTCATAGAGTCAATCAAGGGGATGGGGATTATTGGGAGGCCGTGATGGTCAGAGGCCAGTGGTGAGAATTTGTCCTGGACACCGGGGTTACACCCCTACTCTTTACGAGAAGTGCCATGGGATTTTTGGAGTCAGGACCTCGGTTTAATGTCTCATCCGAAAGACGGGAACCTTCATATAAGCTGACATGAGAACATAGCGAGAACATGTCCTAACAGAAGCTCAGTTTTGAATCATCAAACTTACTCATTTCTCTCGAGGGCATTCTCCAGCTCTTTGGTAAACAGGCTCTTTTCGCCAATCTGAGAAAATACAGGTTTAAAACATGGTAAATCTGACACATTTATAGCTGATAATGGATTTTTACATGTTGGGCAGCACACAAAAGTTCAAGGATATTTCTTCCTACTGAAACCTGACATCATGGAATATAAAATTGAGGATGGAATTTTACCTTTGATAATGCAGTGTCCAGGATTTGGTCCCCAATTGTAGACATGGCAACTGAAAAGCACACAGACAAAAAGGTGAAGGGCTGAATAGTTGCACTGGCTCCTATTCTGACATCATCATTCATGTCTTTTGACACAGACAGTAGGATTCAGCAGAGA